>CM053626.1:131785519-131818871 GCA_028646595.1 Phalanger gymnotis | reverse complement strand
ACCTTAAAAATGAGATTGGAGCAAGTGGAAGCTAGTGACTTGATGAGAAATCAAGATATTATCAAACAGAACCAAAGGAATGAAAAAGTGGAAGACAATGTGAAATATCTCATTGGAAAAACCACTGACCTGGAAAATAGATCCAGGAGAGAGAATTTAAAAATTATTGGACTACCTGAAAGCCATGATCAAAAAAAGAGCCTAGATCTCATCTTTTAAGAAATTATCAAGGAGAACTGCCCTGATATTCTAGAGCCAGAGGGTAAAATAGAAATCAAAAGAATCCACAGATTGCCTTCTCATAATGATCCCAAAAAGAAAACTCCTAGGAATATTGTTGCCAAATTCCAGAGCTCCCAGATTAAGGAGAAAATACTGCAAGCAGCCAGAAGGTAACTACACCACAAGGGTGGCTTTTTTTTCTGATTACAGGGCTCACCTCGTGCAAAGTTAAAAAAAACAAAACAAAACATGAGGGTTGCCAAATGCTGAAGTTTAGCTTAGCCCAGCTCTCTGCAAAGTGTATGTGCTGTAACTGGGTCCTAGACTTGGAATCAGAAGAGCTGGATTTGGTTCTCAATCCTGACATCTATTATATTACTTATGTGACCTTGGAAAAGTCACTTGAGCCTCCTCTTTGAAATGTCACTTTCCTCATATGTAAGATCAAAAATGAAGGATGAACAACAAGCCATGTCTGGGAATTTGGGCAGCAGGAACAAATTCCATCAAAGAGGCAGAAGCAGCTAGGCATGCTGGAAAGAACGTTGGCCCTGGGGTCAAGGTACCTATGTATTAGCTTACTACCTCTGTGATCCTGGGTACTTCCAAGGACCTGTTTTCTCATCTGTAATATGAGGGATTTTAATTAGATGGCCTATAACGGTACTTCTATCTCTAGAGCTATGATAACTATGAAAAGAGAGCCTGGGATACCACAAGGACGGCCTGCATTGATGTTACCTTTGTTTTATTAAAACAAATCCTTTTGTTAAGGGGATATGTTCTGTGAAGTTTGGATTCAGTCAAAGGGTCACACTTGAGGACCTAGAAGGCCACATGTGGCCTCGAGGCAGCAGCCACCCCTGTTAGAAGTTCTGAATTGTTTGGGTCCCCAGGCAGCCAGTCCACCCTGGTCAGACGTAGTCATCTAAATAGGTGAAGGTGAACCTAGGAAAGGGTCGGTTTGGCACCCTCATTAACGTGTGAACTTCCATGAAGGTAAGAATGTGATTTCTTTCCATATTGATTCTCTTTTTTCTCATGGTCTTTCCAGGCCCTGGGCCCATTCAGTACTCCAAGAAAGTACTCCAACCACCTTGTGTGAATTCCCTGGTGACAAAGTAAACCCTACCCTGTCCTTCCAGATGTCAGTTCTCTGCAATAAAACCCCAATTCTCCAAGCTGGCTTCAGCTTGTTATACAAAATACCTGCCCTGCTTAACACAATACTTGTCATGAAAATCAAATACGATGATGGTGTGTATAAGTAACATTGTAATCATGAAATATAACGCAAATGAAAAGTACAGTTATCGTTACCTTCTTGACCGTAGCAATGTGTCTACAAAATACAATGAAAGTGTTCATGCTAAGTGTTTAGATTTCAAATATAGAATGTGCTTCAAATATAGAACTGTGTTGATTAAAATATAACAGCTAGAAAAATTTACCTACCATGTGCTTTATCTAGGTCAACAGACTCTGGAAAGTCTCTGATAAGTTCACCAATACCTTTGTCTCGAGAAACATTTTCTTGGGAACCTGTAAACAGGAATATTAAAAGCACATTAATAGCTGGCAGCTGTTTTTTCATTTCAGTAAAAATGTATTCTGATCTTATTTCCTGACCTTCAGTTTTGCCCAAGTGATTCTCCAAGGTATTTAAAATTTGATTAATCCAAAGATTGTTAAGTGAGTCAGATGCATCTACATTGGAGGTAAGGGAAAGATCAAAATATTAAATTAGTGCTCAAATAATCTGATAAATAGACAAATAGATGAAATAAACAATCCAATAAATAAATAGGTCAAATATACAATCCAATAAAAAAACAAATAGATTGTTGGATGATAAACAGATAGACAGACAGACAGATAGACAGACAGATAGACAGACAGACAGACAGAGATGAAGAGAACACCAGTGGCCAATTGTTCTGACTCTCACTGTTTACACTTTAATTGTCCTAGACAGATCTAGGAAGAAGAGCACCGCTGCTGAAAAGAAACAAGTCCCGATGCCTTTTGTCTTGATTAATTACATAGCTAGTCAAGTGGAAGGCACCATGGAATATCTGCAATTGGATTTCATGGTTCTTGCTACTGCACACTATGGGGATGGAGCTGCAAATGTAAACCGCCTCCAACAAAGAAATGACTCAATGAAATCATACACTGCATGCCACCTAAGGCAGGGGAGGAACCCGAGTCTGCAGGCCGGCAGGCAGTTTCTATGCTGGATGAGGGAGGGGGCCTCCTCACAGCCTCTGGCAAGGGGATTTCCCAGAGATGAACAGAGGAAGGGCAAGAATGAATATACTGCTGTGTACTTGCGAGTAACAAGCTCCTGTCACAGTGCGGGCATGGGAAGGGAAATGAAGGAATATCATCCCTTGTGGCACCAACTGCTCACGAAATTTTTCTGTTCATCAATTTCTGAGCATGTGTAGTGTTTAGTAAGAGGCCATCTGTCTTTTGTTGAGACTCACTGAACGGTAGCAGAGAAATGCCTGTTGTCAAGCAGGAGAGTTGCCACCCTGGAGGGGAATGGGGCTGTGGGCCTTTCAGCTCCTGGTTTGTCTCCTTCAGAGAAGAGGGCAATTGCCAGTGGGAGACAGATAAAAAAAATTTTTTAACTATGAAGCACACACTGCCTCTGTATCACCTGACAATGATAAACTCACTGTGATAATAACTGATATTTTAATAGCATTTTAATGTTTGCAACCCACTTTATCCACATGATTTTGTTTGATCCTAATGGCAACCTAATGAGGTAGGTGCTATAGGTATTATCAGCACCATTTGCCATCTAGGGAAACTGAGGCACAGAGAGGTTTTTTTTTTTTTTAAATGACTTGCCATTGGTCACACAGTTAATAAGTGTTGGAACTTGATACTTGCATAGCACTTGACCATTACGAAGCATACTTAACATACATTATCTTCTCTGATCTCATGTGTTCTTCACAACCACTCTATGACAATGATAACTGGAGCATTATCCTGTGTAAAGAACTCTGTCAAGGCTAATGCATTCCAGAAGTATCAGTATTCTTCTTCCCCTTCTTAGCCCTATTTTACAGATAAAAGAATCTCAGGCACAGTGTTTGCTCAAAGACGCACACCTGGAAAGTAATGGCAAAAAGACTTGAACCTGGACCTTCTCATTCCCGGACCTTTCCTATTACACAAAGTTGAATATGTAAACTATACAACAATTGCATATATGCATGTACAAATAAGTAAATATTTGTCTGTGTATATACACACACACACAGACACATATAATTTCCATTATTTAATGCACTTTGTAAAATATAACCGACAGGTCTTTCAGAGACAAAGCTGCCACTTGATCATTCAATTCAAGGAAAACCTTCCTTGAAAAATAATCACAGAGAAGGGAACTGAGGGCAATCTGGCAACCTTGAGAGCTTTCTGTGGCTCTCATCTGCTCTAAACCAGCTTTAACACTCATTTGTGTGAGTGTAGCTATAAAAGATATGGGGAACATACAATAGTATTTATTGATTTGGAAGGCCAAAAACAGATTTTCACAGTAAGCTGCATGTTATAGCATTGGGTTATTAAGATTTTGATTTCTTAGCTGGTGTGTGGATGGCTTTATGGGGATGGGAGGAGGAGTAGAGTAATGACTAAATATTTTCCCCAAACCTCCAGATACAGGTTAATTTTGCATAGTTGCAAATGTCTTTTAAACTTTCCAAGAATGAATGAATGAATGAACAAATGAATGAATAATTTATTAAAATGCTTACTATGTACAAAGCATGTTCTAAGCACAGAGGACACAAATAGAAAAGCAAGACAGTCCTCCATCTCCAGGAGGTCACATTCTAATGGGAAGGCCCCATATATGCAAGCTTCAGCTACAAGTCAGATGGCAAGATTCCATGCACCTTGGGCTTTGGGACAGAAGTGCCTTTATTCTGTTTTCAATAGGGCTTCAAAAGGCAGCCAGGGGATATGAAATAAATAATAATGATGCTATCATTAGAAGTTCAATTCCCACATAGAGTTGCTGGTTTTTTTCTACCACGTTTTATTACTTTCACAGGTTGTACCCATAAGGCAATCCATCTGCATGTTGCTGGTTCCCCTTGAGACCATAGGATAAGAAGTCATAGATTTAGATTGGAAAAGAGCTTACGTGTCTTCAAGTCCAACCCCTTCATTTTCCAAATGTGGAAACAGAGGCCTAGGAAAGATGAGTGATTTGCCCAGGGTCATACAGTTGGTAAGCATCTGAGGCAGGGTTTTAACTATGTCAGAAGAGATCACTTGTGGTCCATAGGGCCGAGCTGGAGGTTTCTAAAAATCTATAGGAGAGCCAAGCCCTACTACAACCCTCAAGTAGAAGAAAACTAAACTGAACATAATAGCACCTCATGGAACTGTATTTAGTCTTCAGTATCTTGTAAATTGATCATGAGGTAATGAGCGCACAGATCACTTGTTCTAATTCAGAGTCTAACTAGGTTGGGGTAAAGAGGGAAGTACCAAGATAAAAGGATATGCCCCATGTTTCCATAGCACCCCTCTCCCAGGGCTTGATTTCCCCTACCAGTCACCTCTTTCCCCTGTCTGCTACCTTCTCCCCATCTCTTCTGGGCTTGGGAGATCAGGAACTGTATGCTGTGACTTGGGGACTATCTA
This sequence comes from Phalanger gymnotis, assembly GCA_028646595.1. Taxonomy (NCBI): domain Eukaryota; kingdom Metazoa; phylum Chordata; class Mammalia; order Diprotodontia; family Phalangeridae; genus Phalanger; species Phalanger gymnotis. The sequence goes on along the minus strand of CM053626.1, from coordinate 131,813,969 downwards.
GGGAATATCCTTGGTTTTCCTGACTCAACTATGACAGAATAGATTGTTTACTATGTTTCATCCTCCTTCCTCCTCCTTCCTTCTCCCTTTCTATTAAATTTGCCCTGGGGACAAGAATTTCTGGTTATGAGTCTATTATTATTGGACCAAGAGACAGAGTTCTTTGCATATCTGGACCAAGCACAATGCACTGTAGCATCAAATGATCCTGCTTCATGTATAAAGAAAGCAAAAATGGGCAGCAAGAGAAACCTTAACAGAAATTGGAAGCAGCTTACTTTTCCTTAGCTGACCTTGCACACATATTTTCCACTGACAGAGGGAAGAAATCCACCTGGTGACTTAAACTCCACTTTCAAAGGTTTCTTCCTAACTTCATCTGCCCCACCCTATCCTTCCTTCTTTCCCACTCTGGTATGCTCACTTTCCCTTCTTAACTCTCCTTCACCACTCCCATCTGTCTGTCTCTCTCTGGAACATATTTTCTGTCTATTCTTATTTCCTCTTCGATTTGCTTAAAGAGGACAATGGGTATAATGCAAATTGGTTGTGTTAATGGGGCCATTATATCTCATGCATAGTGCATTCAGTCTTAAAATCGCCCTGTAATGTTTCCTAATGTGAGCATAGGCACCAAAAAGATACTCAACTCTATTTAATTTATGACTTCCAGGGAACTCGCAGAAGTCAATGTACTCAACAAATTACAAAATCTGAGAAGGATTAATTTCAAGAAGGGACCCTAGGAAAGTTTAATCACTGAATTCCAAGGCTGCAAGGGCCCTGAAGAAGTTATCTTGCCCACACACCTGTGTTCAGATAGGGTCACATCAAAACCAATCTCGATGAATGAGATTCTATGCTATTTTTAAGTATGTTGAGGAAAAAGAGATTCATCAATTTCCCTCCTGCTAGGAATTAAAATGCTCAGCACAGAATATTCCCTTTGACAATGAGAAATGCCTTCAGCATGCAAGCATCTCTGGTTTATGCCTTAGTTAATATTGGTAATCAGAGGATCATTGAACAATTATCTCTGTGGTCATACTTATTTAGAAATTCCGCATGCAATTAACATAAACATGGATTATCGAATGAGAGTCTTTAAGGAGGTATGTCATTTTACTAAATCAATTTACTTTTTTTTTTGGCAAGGAACCATCACAGTAATCAGGCAATTGTGTGATTTTGAAAATGTGATCTATGACAAAAAAAAATCTTCAAAAGCCTGCCTACTGTAAACTAATGCATTGTTGGTAGACCTGTTAATTGATAACCATTCTGCAAAACAATTGGAATTATGCAAATAAATTAAAGAGACCAAATTATTGCCTACATAATCCAGAACATCCACAATGGGGATTGCACCCTGAGAAGGTTATGTCCCTCAAGAAAAGGTACAATAGGTTGGTAGGTATTTCAGAACGATTTTATTTATAATAACAAAAAGTTGGAAAAAAATATTGTGCCAAGCAATTGGGAGCCTTTCTGGTTCAACTGGGCTTTGCTGACATGGGAACATAGAATCATTGATTTGGAGTTAAAAAGGATCTTAAAAGGCAATCTAGTTCAATTCTCTCATTTCACAGTTGAAGAAACTGAGGCCCAGAGAGTTGAGTAACTTGCCTAAGGTCCCATAGCTGTATGTTTTGAGAACCCTGATTTATGTCTATATCACAAGGAAACATCAGAATTGGACTTTTGTAGAGGAAATAGCACCTGCCCTCAAGAAGCTTATATTCTATTAGCTATACTAGTTTTTTGATAAAACAACATGGAAACCTGGGGGCATGAAGTGAAATGTTTGGTTATACATATGCACATTTTTGGCTTCTTTATTTGAAATTTCAAGTTAGACTGCTATAATGGCTTTCTAGTTCTATTTAAATATATAAATTAGAAAGTTAATATACAAATTCAGAGAAGGTATTTAATCTGGAAGCCTTGATTCTGAGTTTTAGAGACTCAAAAGATATACTAATGTGGTCTTACCCAAGTCACTGTCTACCATTCTTATCTTTATGCAACACTACTGAGCCACAACAAGGGCAGTGCAACTAGGACTTTGCCTTGGCCATCAACATATATGGAGGTACTTCTATAAATTGGTTTAGATGGCATCATTCTTGCTTTTAGTGGTTCTCCAAAGGCCTACATTATAGAGTACGAGACCATTCCCTCTCCTGGCTTTGGGTTGGTACCTCCTGTCACTGTGGTTTCCTGGGGTTTATCTTCTTTGACAGTGCTTGAAAGAGTATGGTTCATACTCTCTGGGGAAGTCTGTCCTCTCTACGCAGTTTTATTTTTTATTTTGTTTTTAAGAATATTTTTATTTTTCTCAATTACATGTAAAATTTTTTAAACATTTTTTATAGTTTTCGTATTCCAAATTCTCTCCTTCCCTTCCCCCCTCCTTGAAAAGGCAAACACTCTGATATAGATTATACATGTGCAGTCATGCAAAACCTATTTCAATATTAGCCGTGTTGTAAAAGAAAACACAGACCAAAACCAAAAACAAAAAAAGAAGAAAAATAAAGAAAAATTTCAAAGTACGTTGGATCTACATTCAAACTCCATCAGATCTTTCTCTGGGGGTGGTTAAAAGTTTCCATCATAAGTCCTTCAGAATTGTGTTAGATCTTTATATTGCTGAGAATAGCTAAGTCATTCACAGTTGACCATCATATAATATTGCCGTTACTGTGTACAATGTTCCTTTGGCTCTAATCATTTTTACTTTGCACCAGTTCATAAAAGTTCTCCCAGGTTTCTCTGAAACCATCATTTCTTATAGCACAATAGTATTCTATCACGTAGTTTGTTCAGCCATTCCCCAATTGACAGGCATTCCTTCAATTTCCAATTCTTTGCCAATACAAAAAGAGCTGCTATAAATATTTTTGACATATAGGGCCTTTTCCTTCTTCTTTGATCTCTTTGGGATACAGTAGTGGTATTGCTGGATCAGAAGGTCTTCAAAGTTTTATAGCAATTTGTGCATACTTCCAAATTTCTCTCCAGAATGGTTGGATCAGTTCAGTTCTACAGTGTATTAGTGTTTCAGTTTTTCTATGTCCCTTCCAACATTTGTTATTTTCCTTTTCTGTTATATTAGCCAATCTGATAGGTGTGAGGTTGTACCTCAGAGTTGTTTTAATTTACATTTACATTTCTCTAATCAAGAGTGTTTTAGAACATTTTTATATGACTATAGATAGCTTTGATTTCCCCTAAAAAGTGTATCCTTTGATCTTTGACTGGTCATATCCTTTGACCATTAATCAACTGAGGAATGACTTGTATTTTTATAAATTTGACTCATTTCTCTATATATTTGATAAATGAGGCCATTATCAAAGACACTTGCTATAAAATTTCCTTGTTTCCTGTTTTCCTTCTAATCTTGGCTGCATTGATTTTGTTTGTGCAAAGACTTTTGAATTTAATCAAACAGATACTCAAAATTATCTATTTTATATCCTTTAATATTCTCTATGTCTTGTTTGGTCATAAAGTTTTCCCTTATCCATAAATCTGACAAGTACGGTATTCCGTGCTTCCCTGATTTGCTTATGCTATTATCCTTTATTGCTAAATCATGTACCCATTTTGACCTTATCTTGGTAGATGGTATGAGGTGTTGGTGTAAATCTAGTTTCTCCCAAACTGCTTTCCTATTTTTCCCAGAAATTGTTGTCAAGTGGTGAGTTTTGATCTTTGCATTTACCAAACGCTAGATTACTATGGTCACTTGCTACTGTGTATTGTGTACTTAATCTATTCCACTCATCAGCCACTTTGTTTCTTAGCCAGAACCAGATTGTTCTGATGATCTGGCATGTCTGGGCCACCTTCCTTCAGATATTTTTAAAAATTAATTCCCTTGATAGTCTTGGCCTCCTTTTTACACTTACGGTGAGATTATTCTCTACAATGCCACCACCCCACAACCTCAACCCTTTCTGTTGGCACCATTCCCCTCCCCCAAGTATTTTTCCCTGAAGCAAAATTATTCAGTTATAATTCTTCACAATTAAATTAAAAAGTCAGATGCTTTTGTCATTGAATGAATATAATTTAATGTGTGGATCAGGCTTTTTTTATACCAATCCTACATTTATTGCATTTTAGGTAAGAGTTTCTCATGGACCCTACTTTTTTACCTGCAATTTGGGATTATATTTTGGACATGAATTAAATTCTTCCCTGTTCTATAGAGTTGTTATGTTGACTTTGTTTTGTTTTCATTGGAAAGCTTTTATTTATTTATTTTTTGCAATTACTGAGTGGATTTGATGGTCAGAACCCTCCCCCATTTGTATGTTAAAGTTCTCTCCAGAGAAATGCTAAATTATACATAGTAAGCTGTGATTAGCTCCCATGTGAATTGGAAATTATACATATAGTTTTGAGAGATGGCTTCCTCTTTATCTTAATAGGTGTTTCACTTAGAAAAATAGCTGTATGTTAGTAGATGATCTGAAGATGATATAGCTAGAGACAACTAGGTAGGGCAGAAAGAAATCTGGACCTAAGTCAGAACCTGGGTTCAAATTTTGACAATTACTGTCTGTATGACCTTGAGCAAATCAATTAATCTCTCTTGGCTTCAGTTTCTCATCTATGCAATGAGGAAGTTAGATTAGATGTTTTGAAAGTCCCTTCTAAAACCAAATATATGATACCATAATATTCAAAACATTAAAAGAGGCACTATAGCATAGCAGAATAAAACACTGGATTTAGAATCTGAAGAGCTGGTTCAAATCCTGCATCTGACACTTGTTGACTATATGGGTAAGTCACAATCTCCCTGAGCCTGAGTATCTACAAAATAGGGATGATAATACTTGTACTGCCTACTTCGTAGGGTTATTGTGAAGAAAGAACTTTATAGACATTAAAGATGTATAGGATCATATGACATGTTTTTGTAGTTTTATGGATATGTATACACTCATAGATTGAAAGTAACAAAAGATAAAATACTTGCATTTTTCTATGCTTCTTGATTTTTCAATTGCTTCTGTTATTTGTTCATTTGTTAGTAGTTTTTGTTTAGGAATCAAATGCTGTTGATTTTGGCCTTCGGGGAAAGAACATAAAACTCTATTAAAGCCATCATTGCAGATGTCATTGTGTTATACCCTACTACCATCTATTGTGACCGTACGTTACTTTATCAAATACAATTATTTTAAGAAGAGGGATCTGTAGATGAATGTTGGGGAGGCTTTCCAATCCTTGATCTGGGAGAAAAACAACTATGGAGAAAAATTTCTAACCTAGAGTAAGATTAAAGGAAAAGTGTTGTTTCATGAACCTTTTTCTAAAAAAAAAAGTGTTGTTAACTCCCCTGCCCCACACCAATACACTACTTGTAATATTCTTTTAGATGTATTCATTAGGTGTTTATAATAACTACAATAGCTTTTGCCTCCAAATTAAAGTTTATGTTTTAATCATAATTAAAAACATAAAATATTATTCTACTTGCAATTATGAAAACTCCAAGTTTAAAATGATGAAACTCAAATTATAAAATTACTATGAATATTTTTATGTGGGACATGCTGTAAGAATGAGTTCTGTAATTCTGTAAGAATTAAAATAGATAATTTAGCAAGACCTCATATGCTTACTAATATCTGGAAGACTTCATACCAAATTTCTCGATTTTATAAATGTTGTTGAATATAAATGACATTTTAGTGAAATAAGTTATAATTTGAAATGTTATATTTATATTATATCTTTATTATATTATATTATAATATTGTTTCCATTTATAATTTGAAATTATATTGTCTAACAATATAATAATCATATATAAACTGAATTTTGATGGTCACAAATCTAGTTCTGCAACTAATTTATTTCTGTATTTTAACTCAAGACACAAATAAAGTGAAAATGCTTGCTCGCATGAATATGTGACAGGAAATGTTAGAGAATGTCACAAGCTCTCTTGTAGGTAGAAATTCTTTTCTTATTTTTAGGCACTTAACCTATTGATAAACATAAATAGCTAGTTACTATGTAAAATATGTATTTTTCTTCTGGTTTATGATGAATACTATATTAAATGATAAATGTATTTAAATTTCAGTTGCATATGTTGCTTCTTTTTAAAAATTTTTGATATATTAACTAATTGCTATAAATTTTATAAGGAAAGAATCTTTTCAGATGTGACTTTCTTCTCTTCTACCAATGGTACAGTGGCTATGTTTCCCCTAAAAAACTCCTGAATGGCTGACTATATTACTAATAAGTTCATCTGATAATCCTCCAGGGAAGAATAGTAACATAAGAGGAGGATAACATTTTGTAAAGAGAGCAACTTAAGGTTTGTTTTTGTAGAATGTTTGTGATGGTCTACCATTGTTTCAAGATGACTTGTAATCCATATGCCTTGTGACTTTGGTTTTCAAATAATCTGACATTTTATTCTATTTCCCCTTTCCTGATAGAATACTCATTGTCTCAGTTGCCACTTTGCTGGACACTTAGACCTTATGGGGAAAGATAAAGTTTTATTTTGTTGCTAAAGGTGAGTCTGTGCACAAAAGATTCAGGCAACATTTCTCTCTACATTTTAGAAGAAAACAAAACTCAGATTATCCTACACATTTCATCAAAGGATCCTTGGTAGGTAAGGACATCTGGGATGACGAGTAAGACGGAAGAGATCTCTAGGAGGGACATGGGAGATTTGATGGGAATTGGGGATACCGATATAGATAGTAGAATAGACATTGGGAAAGCCCCCAGCAGGGGGTGGAGGGATGAAACAATTTTTCATCCCTCCTCCCTAGCTTTCTTCCTTGCTGCTGGCTCATCCTGCCATTGTCCATCCTATCCTGAATGGATAGAGCCATGAAGTTTGATGAAAAATATTGATGGGGTGTGAGAAGAGAAGGGAGAGAGATCTCAGGTCGGAGGCAATGGAATGGACAGCAAACCCAGAAGAAGACAAATCTAAGGGACAGCAATGAGGATGGAGGAGGAGTTCTTGTGGCTTCCAGTTATTTCCGTGTATCTTTTTGGTATGTAAAATGACAACCCTGAGTCCCTCATATATACATCAAAGACTGAATATATAGCACAATATATGCTATCCGGATATTAAAGATTAGATTAATGAAGAGCTCTGTGCAGCCCATTTGTTTGTTATTGCCTATGGACTTCTAAAGGTTTACCATTCCTTCTGTGATTTCAACCTAGAGAAAAGCTGCAGTTTTGATCAGAGGGGAAAAGCACTGACTCTGTCTAGGTTTACTTTCCTAGCTAAGCGATCCAGAGGCACCTTGAGATTAGTATTTTATCACTATTACTTTAACAAGTACTTTCTAGTTGTGTCAAGTACTTTTCATTTCCAAGTATTTTCTAATTACTTAAGAGTCACCTCTACTTTCTGTTTCTGCTCAAAGTTTATTTCAGAAATACCTATAATTTCTTAAAACTTTCCAAGCTTTTTACATTCTCCCTGTATGAAACTTTGGAGCATAGATTTTCCTTCTCTTCTGGATTTAGTTAAAAAAGAAAAACATAATCAGAAATTAGGTTAAGTCAGTATTTATAAGGCAGGTTTTATGATAACCACTTTTTAATGATAAAACTGGGGTCTGTTCAAATTTAATTGACACTACCAAGATCCTTTCCACATTGTGACTTTCCCCATCATAGTTTCAATATATCATGGGTCAGCAAAAGAAATTGAGTGGTAATTTTTGGAGAGTTTTATGGAAAATACCTTGCATTTGTATAGTGCTTCTCAGTATTTGAAGCACTTCCACATGTCGTGTTTGTGGTTGCTGTTGTGGTTTGTCCTTCATTCTTGAAGAGAACTATGACATCAGGGAGGCTGAATATAGACTGAATCTATGGTTCCAGTGATGCTGTCATTGGTTATCTTGGAGAACAAAGGAAGAAGAAGAAGAGAGAGAGGAAGAAGAAGAGGAAGAGGAAGAAGGACAATAGCAATGGTATTACTCAGATCAAAAAGTTCTCTCTACCAACAAAGGACGGCACCTTCCATGAGATTAAAGGTCTTAGAGAGGGTGTCAGTCTCAAATAGAAACAGATCCTAGGGCTGCTGAGCATTGATTTGTTTTTGTTCAGTCGTTCAGTCATACCCATTCTTCATGACCCCATTTGGACTTTTCTTGGCAAAGATATTGGAGTGGTTTGCCATTTCCATCTCCAGCTCATTTTACAGATGAGGAAACTGAGGCCTACAGAGTTGCCTTGCCCTGACAGACCCTTGCCCAGGGTCACACAGCTAGTATGTGTCTGAAGCTGGATTTGAATTCAGAAAGATGAGTCTTCCTGACTCCAAGCCCAGTGCTATATCCACTGTGCCATCTAGCTGCTCCCAAAACTAAATTATTGTTATTATTGTTGCTGTTCAGTTGTTCCAGTGGTGTCTGACTTTTCATGACCTTATCTGGGGTTTTCTTTGCAAAGATACTGGAGTGGTTTGCCATTTCCTTCTACAGGTCATTTTATAGATGAGGAAACTGAGGCAGATAGGGTTAAGTGACCTGTCCAGGGTCACACAGCCACTGAGGGTCTGAGGCCAGATTCTAGGCTCTACATACCACACCACCTAGCTTTGGAATATTGACTTAGAAAACTGCACATTCACATTATCTATGTTGCACTATATTTTATTTAATTTGTTTATTGTTTCCCATTACATTTTGACCTGGTTTGGGGAGTTTTGCTAAAGCATGCAGCTTGAGGGCTGTGAATTTGACCTCCTTGGTCTAGAGTCAATATGCGTTAGAAAGGTTTAACTGGAACCCAGGTTTTCCTGGCTCTGAATTCAGCTCGTTATCCATTTTATAAGTTGCCTCTCTAAGACAATACAACAAATATTTATAAAGCACAGATAAGGCTTAATAAATAATGCATGGCATTATTTCACACGCTCCTCATAACAAGTATGCATTTAGACCAAATTTAATGTTATTCCTATTTTTTAGATAAAGACACTGATATACAACTCCGTCTAATATATGTGTTTGTTGAATGTCTGCTCCATTCATGTGAGTGCTGTGAAGTGGGGAAACGGTTTATAAAAATAGATAAGACAGGGCCTTTTCCCTAAATGTCTTCCCAAGGTTATACAGGTAGTAGGTAAAAGAACTAGGCCCAGAACTCATGTGTATAGCCCCTTCAAGGAAGTCTGACAGGAATTTTTCACAAAGGATAGTAGTAGTCCCATAAGCCATCTAACCTAACCCTAACCCCAGCCCTAAACCTAACCCTAACCCTAAATGCGTCCCAGCCCTAACCCGTCTAACTGTGAGGGCAATGCAGCCACGCTGAACAAAGTAGCACTATCTGAAAAGAGACACTGTCAAATGTCCCAAGTCAGGGCATTTTCACTAGCTTGTGCCCCATGCCTGGAATGCTCTTCCTCCTCTTTTCTGCCTCCCGACTTCTCAGGCTTCCTTCACGTCCCAGCTAAGCTCCCACCTTCTATGGGAAGCCTTTCCTGGTCCTCCTTAATTCTAGCGCCTTCCCTGTCTTCATTATTCCTAATTTATCCAGAATATAACTCATTTATACATAGTTGTTTGTATGTTGTCTCCCCCATTAGACTTTGAAATGTCCCCTTAGGGACACTTGTGACTGTGTGGCATTTGGAAAAGGGAGGCTCCTTTCCTGGGTGGACCATGGTATGGCAGAAGACCATGAAATACAAGGATAGTGCGTTGACAGACCATCATAGATAGGAGGCATATCCTTTTCCCCTTTCCCTCTATGGTGTCCTAGTCCACAGCTTTAGTCACTCCAGCTTTGTTATTTATTTTCGAGACTGGATATCTTGGTTTCACTCTGGCCATTCATAGACCTCATCCCACTACCAATGGGCATGGAAACTTTGACCTGCTCCACTTCTGACCTGGATTAGTTTGTGTCTTTTTAGGCAGCATGGTGGCCCCCTGGCACTCAGGGGCTCCCCATAGTGGTGTCAGACTATGTGTCAATACCCAGTCACAGTTTTGCCCTGTTGCAGCTCACAACTCCTGAGTTCAGGCTGTCCTCTAGTCTCAGCCTCCCCAGTAACAGGGCTTAAAGATATACTCCATGCCCAGTCATCTAATCCCTAGTTACAGGTCTGATAGTCACTTACCAAACTTTCAAACTCACAGGGACCCATTAAGGATGAATTCAACCTAGGTCTTCCTGGAAAGTACCAATGAGAAGGAGACACCATTTAGGGATTTAGGCCAATCTAACAGAGACTCCAGTATTGGATTAGGAGTCAGAAGACCTAGGTTTTTATGCTACTACCTGTGCATTTATGGTCAGGTTGCATTATTTCTCTGGGCCTCATTTCTAGTGGATAGAATGTTGGACCTAGAGAGAGGAAGACTTGAGTTCAAATTATATTTCAGCAATGTATTAATTGCATGACATTGGCCAATTTGCTTAAACTCCATATGTCCCAGGTTCCACATTTTTAACCCAGGCCCACCTGCTTCCCAGAGTTGGGAGGACAATATGAGACAATACTAAAAACATTTTGCAGAGCTTAAAGTACTATATTTACAAACTGAAGGGTTTGGAATACAATTATCTCTAAAGTCCTTTTCACCCATGAGATTCTGTGAATGTGTAGATAGCAGATTTTGAAAACAACGGCTTCAAGGAAAAGTCCTTTCTTTGTTGTTGTTGCTCGCCCTTCATTCTTGAAGAGGACCATGATGTCAGGGAGGTGATGCCATAACAAGTGAATTGGATTTAAGTGAGGCAGGGCTGTGCAAAGTCACCAGCCTCACTTTCTCCTCCAGAACCATCTGGATGCAGTGGCGAGATGTCGATCAGGATGACTGGAGATGGCCCAGGAGGCAGCGGGATACCTTGACCTTTTTAAGCTAAGGTCTTTAACAGGTCTCAGTTTGACTGAGGCACTGTCTATTCAGTGACTAAAGCTAGGAAACAAATGAAGCAGAGAATGGCCTCTTTTACCTAATTAAAAAAATCAAAGTAGGAGGAGAAGACCTCAGGATTTCTGGCCAAAATAGAAACAATTGCTATTTAATTTCACTCTGAGCCAATCTGGGCCGAAACAATGACTGAGTAGGGCCTGCAACCTATTGTTGGCCAATCAATGAGAGCCAGAGTGATTTAGATTTTAGGGGTGATCTTTAGAAAGAAATTTAGCCAGTAAACCCCAAGATATGTTGCGAGAGTTTTTTCCACACTAGTGGAAAGAGTACTAGAAGCTGAAATAAATCCACTCTCAGTATTTACCAGCAATGCAACCATGGGTAAGCCAGTTAACCTCCTTGATTCTTTGTTTTCTCATCTATAAAATGGGAACGATAATACTTAACAGCATGTTATGAGACTTTTGCTTACTAAGTGTTTCAGCCATTGATCTGGTGTGACTTTCTGAAAGGGATGGAAATTCATTATCTGAAACTGGAAAAACCCCCCGATATTCTCAAAGTTCATTGCTCTCTGAATTTACACTTGGCTTCTTTAAGAGTAAATGGAATATTACAATTAAAAACAAATTATATTTTGCATAGTACCTTTGACAAGGCTATCACATTCACCAATGCAACTCAACACACTGTGCCCACAGATGCTTTTTCTTCATTTTAGGAAGGCAAAGGAAGAGGAACACATAATCAATTGTAAAAACCGATGCTTTAACCTCTCTTATCAACAATGCCTAGATGGATGAATTGGGAAAGCTTCAGAAATGTGCCGCTCTAATTTTGAAAAGTAGAAACTAGCTTTATTGAAATATTAATGGAGTTCAGGTTTCCACATTCCAAGAAACTTAATGCAAGTGGTGACTGTTACTTATTGAAGCCTCCCCCAAAAGAAGGAAGAATGGAATGGTTGGTTCAGCTCCCATGATGGCAGTGCATGGGCAAATAGTAACATGTCTGCTATGGACAGAGAGAGGAATACATAGCCTTCTGACTTCCAGTTTGTTTGCTTTTTGGGGGGACCACTACCTTCACTGGTATTGATGAGCATACATTAGATGTTAATGAAACATATAAAAGGGATCTGATTTTTGTCAACATAGCCAATTCCTAGCACAGAAATTCCCTTCCCTCAAACAGAACACAATGCATCTTTGACTTGAGGCACAGAGAAATTAAGTGACTTGCCCAGGGTTATACAACTAGTAAGTTTTAGAAGCTGGAATGCAGGTCTCCCTGACTCTAAATCTAACCTCTACACCATACTACATTTAATGACATAGAGAGAATTATAATTTTATAGTCATATTTAACTAGTCATAAAATACTGCTCTCAGTCCCTATCATGGCACCATGAGGACATTGATTCTTGAAGGCCTTGTGGGTAAGAACTGCCTTTTGCCCTTTTTTGTATTCCCCAGCACTTAGCACAGTGCCTGGCCCATAGCAGATAATCAATAAAAGTGTATTGATTGGCCAACTGATAAATTGAATGCAAAGTCTAGGAAATTCTACCATGCTTGAAAGGCTTTAGATACAGTCCCGGTGACATACTCAGTCTGCTTTCTGGGGACCAGTTTAGCTAAATCTAGGAAGGCTCCTTTCTGGCCACTTGGTGAGGAAATGCTCTGCTTGTGGCAAACCATAAAGCAAAGTATAAAACAAAGTGGTCCTCAGTCCTGTGCAATGTCCCCTTCTGCTTCTGCGGTGGTTGTGGCAAAGTAGTAGAAGAGAGACCAGAGGTAGGAGGTGCCAAGAAGCCCATTTTAAAATCTTCTATAAACCTTAACTCCACTGTTAGTACTCTTTAAATGCAACATCTTGTTCCAGTGAATAGCAATTGGTCATCACCCTATGAGAGGAATTGAATCCAATCTAGGAGTATGTTGATAAATATTTAACAACCAGACTGGGGAGGGGGGCAGGAAGGAATATGCACACACACTTGCAAGTTTAATCCTCATTATTAACACTTTATTAAGTTTAGACAATCAACACAACGATAAATCAAAGCTCTGATTTGTAACTAATACCATTTATGAGGCGTAAATGATCACAATGAACATTTAACAGTGCCTCTCACAGGCAAACCCCTGAGTTTATCTCAATCTTGATATGGTCACCCCAAATGAAACCAGAAGACCAAAAAAGTACAGGGAAATGGAAGAATGGCTTACTGAGTCTTATAGTATCAATTAAAGGGTTTGGTGGGATTCATTTTATTACTCTTCTGGAGAAAAAAGAACTGTCATTTCATGGGAAAATTCTTCACCTCCTTCTGCAAGGGTCATGATAAAAATAAGCAAAAGAAACCCATGAAGATAATTGTTGCTCATGCAACAGCATCTATTGCGGATGATGAAGTGGCAAAGAAATTCTACATAGAACTTGATAAAATACTCCTAATGAAACCAACACATACTTTAGTGGTGATATCTAAGTGAGGGTGGGCATAGAGAGGACAGTGAAAAATATGTTGGAAAATATGGTTCAGTATTAAGAAATAAGGGAGATCAAGTGATGGCCTATAGATTATTCAAAAGTCCTGTGTTTATAGTTTATTAGAGAAAACTATCAGGAGACACTAGCCTGGCACATAACAGATAATAAATGTTTTCCCCTTCTTTTCCTTCCCCCTTTGCATTAGAAGTAAGGCAATTTTAAGGCACTGAGAATGTTATTCTCAAGATATCAGAAAGAGGGGAGAATGCAAAAAATATCAAATAACATCATAAAATAAAATTAATTTATATTTTAATATATAGGAAATAGAAGATTAATTATGAGAGAATAATTTTCAAATTAGATTTCTGTACACTATTAACTTGTTACAGTTCAAAATCAATATCAAAATAGAGGAATAAAGTGGAGATGACATACAATTGAGGCAGCTCTAGACTTGACCTATTTAAACAACCCATTGATACCACAGAATGGGAAATGGATAAAAGAACAGATCTCATGGGAGACTATTACCATTTCTTTTTAAAAAAATAATTTATTTTTAGTTTTCAACATTCATTTCCACAAGATTTTGAGTTCCAAATTTTCTCTCCATCTCTTCCCTACTTCCCACCCGAAGATGGCATGCATTTTACCCCTTCCTCCCATCTGCCCTCCCTTCTATCAATGCCCCGCCCCCCATCCTTTTCCACTTTACTTTTTTGTAGGGCAAGATAGATTTCTATACCCCATTACCTGTATATCTTATTTTGACTATTACCATTTCTTAACGAAGTTTAACATACATAAACCAATCACCACAAGGAGATCAGAAGAGACTAGAAGTCACATTGACTAGCAAACACCTGATATCTTTACAAAGCAGAGTGATACAATGACCAAAAACAATGTCAGATGTGCTCTTAAAGAAAGTGCCTGCGTAAGCTCTTATTAATGAAGATAGCAGAAGATTATGTTTTACCATACAACAGTGAGAAGCAGTACTAAGAAAAATGAGTTTGCAGAAAGCTTGGGAAAAGGGTCAACTAAGAAAATTCAGCCTAAAGATGAAACCAGGAGTAATACATAAATACTTAAAAAATAGAAAAGACTCTATAGAAAGGTTTTAGAACAGCAATAGGAATGGGGATAGGATAGAGACTCGGCCTATGATTCCAATGTTCTAGAGAACTTCCTTTTTTCTACCAATGCAGATCTCATCTTATTTAAAATTTATAGCTTTAAATAATTGCTTCGAATACTGAGAGATCAAGTGACTTGCCAGAGTCTTGTAGCCAGTATGTATCATTAAGGAAAAATCATAATTAATATTTATATTGCACTTTAAGATTTTCAAAATTCTTCACATTTTGTATAAATGTAAAAACCTCATTTGAGCCTCACAACAGCCATGTAGGTTAGGTAAATATTATTATGACAATTTTACAGATGAAAAAATTGAGGCTCAGAGAAGGGAAATTATTTCGCCCATGGTCACATAGCTAGTAAGTATCCAAATGAGGATTTGGTTGTAGGTATTCCTGACTCCACTTCTAGCACTATGTGCCATGATGACTTTCTAGAGAAAAATAATTCCAGTGACAATGGAGCCAGCATATTTGAACTTTTACCAGTGAGTTGACCCATGTGCTACATGAAAAAAGAATTAAGCTAGATCAAACAAACACTAAATTAAACAAAGTTGGGAAGAACAGCTGGCTTAGACAATCAGACAACTAGGTGGTGTAGTGCAGGGAACACTACGCCTAGAGTCACTAAGACCTGAATTCAAATCCTACCTCAGAAACTTCCAAGTGACGCTGAGCAAGTCACTTAATTTCTCTTTGCCTCAGTATACAAATATACAAATATTTTCTGAGAATGGTCTATATCAGAGATGTCAAACACATAGCCCATCAACTGCCAATAGCCCACAACAATTCCAAATGCAGCCCAAACCACGTAAAAATGTAATTGGGACATATTTAACAAAATAAATAAAAATACAATAAAACATAGATAATGTTAATATGTAGTTTTCTAAGTGTTAAGTTTCTAAATGCAAAGCCCCAATTGAAATTCATAGCAATGTGAGAAAGATTGTTCTAACAATCCACACTGGGAAAACAAAATGGGTAAAAAATGGATCTAGCCCAAACTGTGAAATACAGAGAAAAGACATTCTGTCTAATTAGTCCATCAATATGCGTATCTTACAACTTCATTGAAATGTATGGCAGTGGGGTCCTGAATCTTACTTTTTTCTCATGTATGCTACTGAGATTATAAGCATTTATATCACCTTAATTTCTGAATGTATGTGCTTCTATCCCCAGCACACTATGCCTTTTAACAAAGATTAAAACAAATTTTAAAAAAATTCTGTAAAACCAATCAACCCACAAATTATGTCTGACATTTTTTTTTTGCAAGATATGGCACCCATAGTGCCCCAAGCCCTCCAAAGAAGGGAGAGAGAGTCCTTACTCTCTCATGAACATTTATCTGGGCCTGGGATTAAATAGTAGGCGAATATTATAGAGTCACATAATGTCGTAGTAACCTTAAAGCAACTCCTTCATTTTACAGACAAGTAAACTGAGTCCCACAGAAGTGAAGTGACTTGTTTTAGGCCACACAGCAATTTAACAGCAGAGAATACAGGTTCTGGCACTCTTGAACACTTGCTCCATACCACTGTATTTTTGATACATCCAGGTGAAGACCGGTCTTTGCATTTTGTACCGAGTCAAAGCAAGCAGACCTCAAAAGAGCTGCTTCGTAAGGCACAAAGCAAGCCTTCCACAGGGCTCAGACACCTACCTGCTCTGAGCTTCACAGTATATTCAAGACGTGTATTCCCAGAATCTCAAGTTCTAACAGTAAACCAGTGACAAAGCTGATTTTCAAATGGTTTTAATGACAGACAATCTGCATACCAATTGACTCATTTGCGCACATGATGGCTTAGAACAATACAGGGAAAATATGTAAAAAGGTCTGTAATGGTGTATGACAATTGCTTCCAAGTATGCTGACCTTTGGTAAATGAAACAAACAGAAAGTACAGTACTCTTTTGATGAGACATTAATGAATGATTAAGAATGGATACAGCTGCATCATCGGCAAGCACTTTGTTAAAAATATTCTTTTCATTTCATGTCTGTCCCATAATTATAATGGAAGCATTGTGCAAGTCAGCCAGTAAGCGCATGCAGTAAAATATTTATGTTTTATAATAGCCGTATGGTTTGCAAGAGTGCATTGTCGAGTGTAGACATTTTCCCCTTTTCCCCTTGTCACCTCATCCTTACCATGTAAAAAACAATGCCACATACCCCTGGGCAAGTCCTGAAACAAAAGCCTCACTCAGTATCTGTGGATTGTCTGTGTCCAAAAGGAAAGGTGTTCCTACTTCCTTCTGTAATTTTTGTTTAGCTAATATTCAGGGGAGGAGGGAATAGATTATAATTTCCTGAATTATCTCTTTGCTTCAATTGGGGTTTTGTTTTGTGGATAAGAACCATGGGCAGATGAAGTTGTAAGACAGTTAGTCGGGCTTCAGACAGTAACTACTGTGGCTCAAGAATGTTATAAAAATAGAAAAGAGAAAACGTTCTTAGAAAAACAAACCTACACTTTTGGTAGCCATGGAAAAATGGACAAACAATTCATTTCTCCCAAATGTGCTTACTTTATACAATTTTAGAACTGAAAGCAACCTTGGAGATCATGTATTGTCTCAGAGCTGGAAGAGACCTCAGATGCATGAACTCATACCCAGTCCATGAACTCTTTTCCAATATCCCTAAAAGTGGGCATCTAGCCTCAGTTTGGACCCTGAAAACAGGGAAAAATTGCTAGATTTGGAGTCAGAGTCTGTGCACTGAAATCCTGACTCCACTACTAGCTTGGTGTATGACCTTGGCCAAGTCACTTCATTTCTTTGGGCTTCAGAATCCTCATTTATAAAATGAAAGTGCTGGACCAGTTGACCTCCAACGTTCCTTCGAGATCTAGATCTATTTATGACGGATACTGATAGGAGGGAATAAGTTTCGCCACTTTAATTTTGAACAGTTCCCATTATTAGGAAGCTTTTCCTATATATCTGCCTCACTGTAACATCCACCCTTTGGAATCAGTTGTACGTTCTGGAGCCAACAGATGAGTTAACTAAGTACCAGGGAGGTTATGTGTTTTGCCTAAGGCTACACAGATTGTGATTTAGTGATTGCCAGGACTAGCACTTAACCTTGGGTTCTCACTCTTGGCTCTCAAACTGGCGGTCTTTCCATTGACCTGCTACTGCCCTTCTGGGAGTAAGTATAATCACAGTTCTTCCCATAGTCAAAGTTAACTCAAATGCGTATCACTAAGGAGAACAGGATGAAGCTCTGAACTCCATCATGAACTTTAGGAGAAATCAGCCTGCTGTTATTTCCTATTCTTCCCCTCAAACGCCTCCAAGAGGAAGAGAGGGAGGGAAAAGGAGGTATAATCAGACAAATACACTCAGATATATATGTATTTACACATATACTACATCTATGTGTCTCTCTCTGTCTGTCTGTCTCTCTGTTGTCTCTGTCTCTCTGTTTCTCTGTCTGTCTCTGTCTCTGTCTCTCTGTCTCTTTGTCTCTCTCTTTGTCTTTTTCTCTCTCTCTCATCTATGTGTCCACCAGAAAACAGAATGGGGAGACAATTTTTTTCTTGCTTGAAGTCTGACTACAATTAATTCTATAAAAGGATAAAAAAACATTCTGTCTGTTTTAATGTTGAACCTTCTGACTGTACCTGGGTTATTGATGAGCACCAGGGCCTTTGTATCTCCCCAAGAGTGAAGAAGAAGGACAAAGAAGGAGATAGGAGTCACATTTGCTCTAACTCCTGTCATGTTCAGCACAGGTGACAGGAGCGGGAATTTTTTGCAGTCTTGCTTGCATTTTTCACCTGGAAGACACCTCTCTTCTTGAAATTCCTTCAGCTACCCCTTGACCTTGGTCTCTAGGATACTGCTTCACCATGGAATGTGCAGAGAGCTTTGTTATGTCACAGGTCAGGGAGTGAGATGCATAGCACTTTCCAGGTGGCAACATCTTAGGAAGATTTTGACTTCTAACTCTCCCACAAAATCCTGTAAACCTCCAATTTCTCCATTTCTTAGTCCTTGCCAATTCTAGAGGAAGAGGAAAAGGGAACATCACTCACACACACAAACACACACACACATTTAGTAAATCAGGTACTGTAGGGATTATTATTATTCTGCTTGCCTCATTCTCCATTTATATCTTTAAAAATTTACTTTTCATTTTGGCAGGTGTAGTGGCAACTCTAAGAAGTGAGGAAGATTTTATATTTTCTGGTTGGATATGAAAATATATTGGGGATAGGGGACCTTTTCAGTGATTTACCTTACTCAGGAAGACACTCTTCTTCTTTGTTTTAAGAAATATTTCTTTTCATTGTTATTTCTACCTCCACAACACCTCTCCTATCTGGTCCCTTCTCTACTCATTCAACTACTACCCTAGGCCAGACCTTCATTACCTCTCTCCTGGACTATTGGGAAACTCCTAATTGTCTTTCGGTCTTAATTCTCTTTCCATCAATCCATCCTACACACTCTGCTGTCAAAATTACTTTCCCAAAATACAAGCCTGACCCTGTCTCTCTTTCATTAAGTAAACTCTAGTGGTTCCCTGTGGCTTCTGAGAAATAAAAGCTTCTCTGCCTGGCTTTTAAAGACCTTCAAAACCTGACTCCAACTTCCCTTTCCAATTTTATTATACATTATTCTCTGTCAGGGACCCTGCGGTCTAGTCAAGCTATTTGACCTATATGATATTCTGTCTCCTATCTCTGTGTTTTTGACCATGAATCCCATTCCTGGAAAACATTATCTTCCCACCTGATATTCTTAGAATCCCTAATTCCCTTCAAAAGTCTGCTTATGTACCACTTTCTCCATTAAGCCATTCCTGATCACCCAGATGATCATATCCTCACTCCCCAAATTATCTTGCACTTATTTTGCATATTCTTTGTGTATATGGGACTTATTTATGTGTTTGTCATCTCCCCCAATAGATTATAAGCCCCTCTGGGTGAGCGACAATTTCATTTTTGTCCTTGCCCACCTAACATAATGCCTGGCACCAAATTGGTATTTGCTAAATGCTTGCCGATTGATTAAACGATTAGTTTTTATTGATGCCATCAGCTTTTTCGGCTCCTTTATCTCCAAATACAACCCTCCTTGTCCCTGCCACTCAGAAGGCCATTCTCCAAAACAAAGAACAAAAAAGAAAAAGAAAAGAAGAAAAACTAGCAAATATATCAGGTGAGAGTATATGCAACATTTCCCCTGTTCCCCTTTGCCAACATAGTCCTCCAAATCTCTAGCAAAGAGAGGGAAATACATTGCCTTGTCTCTTCTTTGGGGCCAGGTTTGGTCAATATACTTAGACAGTGTTCAGTTTTAATTTCTGTTGCTATTGTTTTTTCCACAGTACACTTGTCATCATCATAGTCATTGTAAATACTGTTTTCCTGCTTTATAAGAGGAAGACCCTCTTTGCAAGAGAGAGTCAAGACTGATGAGTCCAAAGGTGTGTGGATTTTCCTCACAGGACACCATTCAGGGATTGGCTGAAAGCCATTCTGCTCTGAAGGTCAAGATAAAGTCTGCCGATGATGGAGGAGTACAGAGAAAGTAAAATGATGTCCTGTGGCAGTCTGGTACTCCAAACCAATCAGTCTTAGAGTAGAAAACAAACTTGAGTGGAGCTGAGTTGTGGGGATTTTTGAGGGGTCTGTTGCACTGGTATCCTTCTCTATGAATGTTCTCTCGACTCCTGGCTAAGGCCTCTCCTCCAGCAATGCTGGTGCCCACTAACTGGCTTTAAATAGATGATGAAAAACCAAAGTGACAATCGTGGTCCTCAGTACAGAGCTGGGGGCTCTGGCAGAAGAAAGCAGATAGCGTTTTCATTTTAACACCACGGGAAACAAAGGAGGAGAAATCCATCATTGGCAAGAGTCTGTGGGTGATATTAGGAAAGGGATTTATTTATGACATGCTACAGATAACTAAGCTCTCCTTCCTCCTTCCCAAAGCTTCATTCTATAAAACTGTCCTTTTAAAAACACGTGTCCAAGCCAAAGGGCTTTTCGGCTTCTCTGATTAATATGACATTGATTTAAGCTCAGCTTGTTAGCTTTTCAATCCTTGAGTAGAGCCGGGGTTTGAATAACTAAGTAAGCTTGTGATGAGACTGCTACATCATTTTTGTTTTCTTAAGATCACCATTAATGCATGGAGTCAGCATGAAATCATTGCTGTCCTCTGGTTTATTACCGACCAAAAGCCATACAACAGCAAGTGTCTTCCCAGAATTTTGGGGGGCAACTCAAGATTTATATTCCATGTCAATTGAAACCCCCTCTTAGGGTCTTGGCTTCTTCTGATGCTGTTTCTGTTTGGTGTTGATTTCCTACTCAATTCTGTCCTTTCACTTATCTTCCTCTGACCTTACAAAAAACACAGCTCAGTCTTGTCTCTTCCTTACTGCTAAAGTACAAATACCAATGTTCTTATGCTGAGGCCAAGGGTGACCTGCTGCAGGCAGCAGATAAAGTTTTGCTTTAAGTGGTTTTCTCACCTCCCTTCACCCTCAATTTCATCACTTTCCTTTCCCTCCGTCGAAATTTACCTGTCCTGTTTCTCATTCCCCTAGATAAGGGGTGAGGAACCTGCGCCCTTGAGGCCACGTGTGGCCCTCTAGGTCCTCAAGTGCAGCCCTTTGACTGAATCCAAACTTCACAGAACAAATCCCTTTAATAAAAGGATTTGTTCTGTAAAACTTGGACTCAGTCGAAAGGCCCAAGGACCTAGAAGGCCACGTGTGGCATAGAGACCACAGGCTCATGACCTATGTGGCCTGGAGCCTTGCCAAGCAATGAGACTCAATCTGATAAATGAATTTACAATAGGTGTTAATAGCTGAAAATGACTTGTTCATAGATTATAGAATTTATAAGTGAATAGCACCTATCTAACCTAAGGGTTTGTAGTGTTTTATTTTTTTATGTGTAAGTCTATATGCCCTTTCTCAGAATAACTTGTTTAAATGAATAAAATAAAATACAAGAGATTATAAAAGAAATCTATTTTATCAAAATGTTATATAGGATTTGTGAGTTGCTTGTGTAGGTTATGCATGTGTCCGTGTAGGCTGTCTAAATGCAGCTCACAAAAAGGCAGGGAGAAATATCACTGGAATCTTGACCACTCCTCTCCAAGAGAAATTAATTTCTATCTGGAGGGGAATAGAGGAAAAGACCATTGGACTAGTCCTTTTGCCCACTTCACAGGGAAGGGACTGGGCTTGAATTATAATAATCTGCCCGCCCCTCCCCCTAAATTTCACTAGTTTAGGGAATGATCTTTTTCTCAGGGTCAAGTAATTTTCCTGGTCACTATCTCTTAAGGAGAAAGGGACATCCCAAGTGTTCATCTGAAAGCTTGCCCCTTTCCAGATGCAAGTTACATAAAAACAACCATCATCAATAGTGAATAGTGAGTAAACCCATTAATATAAGTAGAGAACAAATAGAAATTAGAGAAGTTAGAGAAATTAGAATATACAAAATAGTACGTGAAGCGAAGGAGCAAGATATTTCTCCTCAACCAAGAGAGAGTCTCCAATCTCACCAAAGGGGAACTTCTCTGAAATCTCTAGAGAGGCAAATTGGAAATCATGGGCATGTTGAGGAACACATTTTCCCCTACATGTTTACCTTCAAAATATTTCCTTTCTCTCCTCAGCATTGGTCCGAAAGAGACACTAGAATCTCATATGTCCTTTCTCTTAAAGCAGAAAGAAAGAAGAATATCTCTCAGCCCCAAAGCTCTTGTTTCAACTCTGCTCCTCATGCAAGCATACTATGTAGTCATCATCTTATGTATCTTTTATAATATGATCTTATCTGTGTATTCTTATGTAAGTATTCCAAGGTTGAGACTTGGATTATAATTTTTAAAAATAGAAGATGGTGGGAAAAAAGCAGGGACTCACCTGAGCTCTCCCAAATTCTCTTCCAAACAACTTTAAATAATGCCTCAAAAATGAATTCTGGACTGGGAGAACCCACCAAAGGACAGGGTGAAACAATTTTCTAGCCTAAGAAAACTTAGAAGGTCAACAGGAAATGTCTGTGAGACCAGGGTGAGAGTGGAACACAGTCCAGTGCAGGCTATGTCAGCATAGGCCAGGCTCCAGCAAACCAGCAAGCAGCAGGTCTTGGGGGTGACTGAATCAGCAGTGGCTTCTGGATTCCAGAGCTCTCAGCCCAAAGACAGTAAGGAGGTAGGACAATTGTTCAGAAGGAGATTCTATGGGTCCCTTTTCTGGCACTGGATGCAGGACTCTATTGTCATGCTCCATATGCAGATCCAAGTTGCAGTCCTGGGTCCCAGTCTCAGAGTGAGATGGAGCACTAGCACCCTGCAGCCCAAGAGGAGCAGGGACCCTGGTCACAGTTCCAGGGTGGAAAAGAGTGCTTGTGGTCACTCACAGACAAGAGCACAGGCCAGGAAAGCAGTAATCATGCTTCTTCTTAGATCACACTGCCTTGGAAGAACCGAAAACTTACAGACCCCCAGAACTAGCTCTGAAAGCAGTCGAACTGAGTCAACCATTCTGGAGAACAAAGTTTTATAGTCCCAAAGGGCTATAAAACTTTGCATACCATTTGTTCCTGTAATGGCACTAGTAGGTCTGTATATCAAAGAGATTAAAAAAAAACCCAAACCAAAAAGCAAAAAGGAAAAAGGAAAAATACCTATATGTAAAAATATTTATAGCAGCTCTTTTTGTGGAAGCAAAGAACTAGAAACTGAAGGGATGTCCATCAATCGGGAAACGACTGAAGAAGTTGTGGTATATGATTGCGATGGAACATCATTGTGCTATAAGAAATGGTGAACAGGATGCTCTCAGAAAAACCTGGGAAGACTTACATAAACTGATACAAAGTGGGATGAGAAGAACCAGAACAGTGTACACAGTAGTAGCAATATTTTAAGATGATCAGCTGTGAACGACTTAGATATTCTCAGCAATGCAATGATCCAAGACAATTCCAAAGAACTTATGATGAAAAATGCTATCCATCCCCAGAGAAAAAACCAATGGAGTCTGAATACAGATCAAAGCATACTTTTTTAAATTTTATTTTTTGGGGTCTTTTTTCTGATGTGTGATTTCTTCTGCAACCTGACTAATATGGAAATATGTTTTGCATGACTGCACATGTATAATCTATATCAAATTGCTTGTCTTCTCAATGAGGTGAGAAGGGAGGAAGAGAGGGAGAAACTTTGGAGCTCAATTAAAAAAAGAGTGGTGAAAATTGTTTTTATATGAAATGGGGGAAATAAGATATTAAATAAATATACTTTAAAAAAAACAATTAAAAAAATAGATTCATGCACCTCAGGTTAAGAGCCCTCAACTAGACCAACTTCCTCTTATAAAAATGGAGATATTGAATGCCAGAGAGAGTTAATTCTCTCTTTTTTCTTTTTTTGGAGGGGGAAAGTGAGAAAATTGGGGTTAGGTGACTTGCCCAAGGTCACACCGCTGGTAAGTGTCAGTCCTCTTTTGCCCAAAGTCATATAGGTAATAAGTAGTAGAACTGGGGTTTGAACCCAAGTTCTTTTTTTCCAAACCAGGATTCTAAGCAACTCCACCACGCTCGCCTTTTTTGTTATGTTATTCTTTCATAGAAAACAATGTCATCTTAACAAAGGACTTTCTCATGTTGCCCAGAGGAATAAGTAAAAAATTGGATTCGAGAAGAGTTAATAAAAGAGAGTTCATCTCTGCCTCCTTGTCCCCTCCCCCAACTCCCAGTACGGCAGATCAGTGAAGGAAGTATTTTTGGACAGGTAGGCCTTTCCCTCTCAAACGATCCCATGGACGTGTGGTTTATGCGACCTGGCTTGGCTCCCACTAATCATCTCTTGCTTGCTTTTGCTTTGTTCCAGCATCCATTTCTGAAGCAGAGACCTTTAGGCTCCAAGTCTTTGTTATATGGTTTCATAGATTTTAAACTGAAAGAGATCCCAGAGTTGTTCTAGTAGGGTTTGTGAGTTGTCTGCATTGGTTATGTTTTTATAGAGGTTTTCTTTCTATAGAGGAAAGTAGGGCCTCAGAGGTTGAGCTGTTTGCCCAGGGTCACGCAGACAGTGCCTGGGCCAGACCCAAGCTCAAGTCCTCTGACTCCCAACCCAGCCCTTTTTCCCAGTGTACCCTGCTACTTCCTTTTCATCAGTAAAAGTCAGAGCTTCTGGACAGCCTTGGACAAGGAAGAGCAGATGCAATTTCTTTGATGTGCTTTGTTTAAAAAACATCCTCATTCTTCCACTCATGGTTGCATTTTAACCTGCCTCCTGATGGTAAGGCCTCTCTTTTTTGGAGGTAATTAAAGCTCCATGAATGTTTGACTTTTAAATTTTCTTTTGTTGCTCCAACTGGTGTCTTGGATATTCCCAAGTTAAATATGAGCGGAAATTGTTCTGAAGTGGTAAGAACAGGGGAGTGAAGATGTGAAAGGAGCAAATAGAGTGTGAATGGCTAGAAGAGAGGAAAGACAGCTGTGGACTTGCTTTTCACGGCTCTGGTAAACACGACTGGTATTGTTTGGTATTTATTGAGAACCCGCAATGTGCTGGGCCTGACACAGAATACAGAAAACAAGGGGGGAGAGAGGGGGAGAGAGAGAGAGAGAGAGAGAGAGAGAGAGAGAGAGAGAGAGAGAGAGAGAGAGAGAGAGAGAGAGAGAGAGAGAGAGAGAGAGAGAGAGAGAGAGAGAGAGAGAGAGAGAGAGAGAGAGAGAGAGAGAGGCAGAGACATAGAGACAGAGAGACAGAGGCAGAGACAGAGAGAGACAGACAGAGAGAGAGACAGACAGACAGACAGAGACAAACAGAGAGATAGAGAGACAGAGAGAGACAGACAGAGGGGGAGAGAGAGACAGACAGACAGACAGACAGAGACAGACAGAGAGAGAGACAGAGCGACAGAGACAGAGAGACAGACAGAGAGAGACAGAGACAGACAGACACACAGACACACAGACACACACACACACACACAAAGGGCGGGGGAGAGAGACAGAGACAGACAGACACAGACACAGAGAGACGAAGAAATAGAAGGGAGACAGAGAGACAGAGAGAGACAGAGGGGGAGAGAGAGACAGACAGACAGAGAGACAGAAAGACAGAGAGACAGAGAGAGACAGACAGAGAGAAAGACAGAGAGACAGAGACAACAGACACACAAAGAGGGGGGAGAGAGACAGAGACAGAGACAGAGAGACAAAGAAACAGAGAGGAGACAGAGAGGGAGAGGGAGAGGGAGAGGGGGAGAGAGAGAGAGAGAGAGAGAGAGAGAGAGAGAGAGAGAGAGAGAGAGAGAGAGAGAATGTCTGACTCTTTGTTCTTCAGTAGTTTCAGTCATGTTTGACTCTTTGTGACCCCATTGGGTTTTTTGGCAGATACTGGAATGGTTTGCCATTTCCTTCTCCAGCCCATTTTACAAATGAGGAAACTGAAGCCAATAGGGTTAAGTGACTTGCCCAGGGTCACACAGCTAGTGTCTGCGGTCAGACTTGAACTCAGAAAGATGAGTCTTTCTGACTCTAGAGTTGGCACTCAGTTCACTGTGCCAGACAGTGGATCCCTGTCTGGTTCTTAGGGGCTATGTCATCCCAATGTGAAATTTTCAGCAAAGGGGGAAGAGAGTTTTTAGATCTTTTTCTGCTCTGAGCCCTGCAGTGATTAGTGAGGAAGGGATTTTAGGGCTAGAAGGCACCTTAGTGATTATCAGGTCCAGGGGTGGGGAACCTGTGGCCTTGAGGCCAAACTTCTTCTGTGAAGTTTGGATTCAGTCAAAGGGCCACACTTGAAGGACCTAGAGGGCCACATGTGGCCTGGAGGCCACAGGTTCCCCACCCCTGATCTGGTCTAATCCTCTCATTTTACAGATGAAGAAATCAAGGCCCAAAGGAACTTAGGAAGGAACTTGCTGAAGTTTACACAGCTAGTAAACAGCAAGAGCAAGTTTCAACCCTAGGTCCTCTGACTCTAAATTCAAGTTCCATTCTACTATGCCAGACTGGTCCCTGGAGGATATCATGGCCCATGGAATCTTCTTGGCTTTCTAGGACCACCATTTGCAAAGAGGTTACATCGAGGTCTCCCTTTCCATAGGATAGGGATTTCTTGCTGTTAAAAATAGGACCCACTAGAGTAAGTTAGTAAGTCAGTTAATAAACATTTATTAAGCACTTACTATATACCAAGCACTGTACCGAGCATTGGAGATACAAAGTGAGGTAAAAGATGCTCCCTGCTCTCAAGAGGCTCACAGTCTAATGAGGAAGACAACATGCAAACAAGTATATACAAGCAAGTCATAGACAAAATAAATTTGAAATCATCAGCAGAGTGAAGGCATTAGAATTAAGAAAGCTCTTCAGAGCTACATACTGACTTTGCTCAGATGTGGTCATTCACAAAGCAAATGATAGGACTTCACAGGTTGCTCCCTGGGATAGGCTTCCTGACATTTTATCTGCCCCACACACAGAAGTGTGGGGCAGAGCAGGCATAGGCACTCTCCAGTAATTAGGGACAAAAATTCTCATCAGCCCTTTGCCTCTATTTAGCAAGAAGGTTTGATATTCCTCCCTTTGTACCATGACTTTCACATATTAGAACCAGATGGGAATTTAACAAATTAATCTATTTACACGAGCTTTCTCCAATTGCAGATTTTAATTCATTTGAGCAACTGTCATAGCAATAGAAAATGAATTGTAGGGGTTTTTATAACAGTAACACATAAAGTGGGGAATGTGTCTCTATCAGACTCAGGGAGCTCATCAAACAGTCCACGCATGTCTGGTCACAGAGTTTCTATGAGGAAAAAAAAGTCCTTTACTTCTACTTTTGTTTTTTTTTCACATCTTTTTGGTATGGTATTTCTAAGGAAGAGGGCACCTAGTGACCAACCTTTCATATCTGCTGCTCAGTCCAAAAGTTTTAACTCTTGGATTTTCAGAAAGGAAGATTGCTTCAAAATATTCCCACCTAAGATAGGAGCTGGGAACTGATTCTACTCATATTCTCTTTTAAAAATTAATTTAAATTTTCTTGTTACATTTTATGTTCCAGACTGTCTCCTTCCTTCCCTCCCCACCCCACACTAGAGTATGCCACCGTTTGACACAGAATATATGTATATATGTGTGTGTATACATACATACACACGTATGTGTACACACGTATGTTTCTATATTACATATTATATATACATACATTTGTACAAAAATGTTAAATAGATAAATCATTTATTATCCATAATATACACACATATGTATGTTTATATACATTATATACAAATATACATGCATATACACAAATGTTTATATATAAACATATACACATGGTGTGTATATGTGTGTGCTTGTGTATAAAACCATGCTATGCATACTTCTATTTATTAGTTCTTTCTCTGGAAGTGGATAAATCTTCCTTCATAGGTCCTTTGTAGTTGATTTGAGTATTTGTAATACCCAGAATAACTTAGTTGTTCATAGTTATTCTTTGAACAATATTGCTGTTACTATATGGCCTCTTACCTGGTCAAAAAAAAATCAGGCTGGGAAGGGAAAACCCTCAAATTTTCTGGCCAAAACACAAATAATTTCTACTCAGAGCCATCAGAGCCCAACAATGTTTAAGTGAGGCTTGGGCTGGGACATATTGCTGGCCAGTCAATGAGAGCCAGAGTGATTTGGGTTTAAGGCATGGTCCTTAAAAAGAAATCTACCCCAAGATACCTTGCTAGGTTTCAGTGATCAAAATTTATATTCCTTTGGGCAGAGCACCCGCAGGAAAGGATGGACAGAGAGAAAGGAGGGAGGGAGGGAGGGAAGGAAGGAAGGAAGGAAGGAAGGAAGGAAG
>CM053626.1:131743508-131785019 GCA_028646595.1 Phalanger gymnotis | reverse complement strand
AAGGAAGGAAGGAAGGAAGGAAGGAAGGAAGGAAGGAAGGAAGGAAGGAAGGAAGGAAGGAAGGAAGGAGCTGCATTGCCTAACTGGAGCTGAGCAGTTGTGTCCCCAGTGGGGCAGCTCCTACCAAGCATAGATTGATGTTCGTCCTTCATTCTCAAAGAGGACCTTAACGTCAGGAAGGTGAAGTCATGATTTGCAAGTGAATTGGATTTAAGTAATGCAGGGTTGTGCAAAGTCACCATCCTCACTTTCTCCTCTAGAGCCATCTGGGTCTATGGGCAAGATATAGATCAGGATCACTGGAGATGGCCCTGGATGCCGTGGGAGACTTTGGCTTATTCAGCGATTAAAGCTGGGTAAAGCAATGAGGTAGAGAATGGTCTTTTTTACCTAGTTTTAAAAAAATCAATCTGAGAGGGGAAGATCCTTAGGGTGTCTGGCCTTCCACCATTTATCTTTCACGTACCACGTAAATAGCCCTTCTTTGTTCATCATGCATTTCCCTGATGACATCCTCTACCATGACAGGAGTCCCCGAAGTCCTCCTCTGATGCATCACCATGGCACAGTGGTGATACTTAGTTCTCAGAAAGTAAGATGGTGAAGTACAAATTTCATCAAGTTTTACCATGCTGGGAAGTCATAGTGTAGTCCCAGCAAGAGTTAGAATGCTCTCCAAGTACCAGACTAATTAAGTAAAGAAAAGCTCATCACCACCAGGTGATGAATTGTTTAGCCACGGCAGCCCATGAAGCAAAGCATGAAGATTAACTAGATTCTATATCCGAATCTCTGTCTCTGTCTCTGTGTCTATCTCTCTCCATATATATATAGCTATCTAGTTTTCTGCCATCTATTTAGTTTTCTCTCTATTATCTGTCTTTCTATCCAGTCTAGCTGTGTAGTTTTTTTTATCTAGTTATCTATCTACCTAGTTTTCTACCTAGTTATTTGTTTATCTAGTTTTCTCTCATCTATGTAGTTCTCTATCTAGTTAACTCTCTCTATCTAGTCCATCTTTCTAGTTATCTTTCTAGTTTTCTACCTAGTTATCTATTTAGTTATCCATCCATCATCTATCTATCTATCTATCTATCTATCTATCTATCTATCTATCTATCTATCTATCTATCTATCTATCTATCTATCTGCCTATCTAGCCAGCTAGCTAGATAGATAGCTAGCTATCATCATCATCATCAATCTAGTTTTCTATCATCCATGTCAGGGCTGTCCAAAATATGGCCCATGGAGCGCATGCAGACCACAGTGCAATTTTATGCAGCCTGCATATTAGATTTTTTAATTCCATCACTAATAAATAATCTCATTGATGCTAATTTTCTTTGGTGTTTTTAAGCAGTATTATGGACAGAACATATCGCATGGAATTTTCAATCAATCTGTGGGATACGTTCTGTTTGTACAATGCAGACTAGTCAGTATGCACCTACCTTTATACTGTTGTGTCGTCACTTTGTGGTTTTATGTTTGCTTTTGCTCTTTACGCCTTTGCCTGTCATATTGATGATGCACGTTCCCCCACTTTCTATTAGTGTACTGTACTTTTTATTCTGGGTGCAGCCCTTGAATAATTATTTTATTTTAATGTGGCCTTAAGATAACCTAAGGCTGGACAGCCCTGATCTATGTGTCTAGTTTTCTATCTAGTTAACTCTTTCTATCTAGTCTATCTTTCTAGTTATCTATCTAGTTATCCATCTGTCCATCCATCCATCATCTATCTTATCTATCTATCTATCTATCTATCTATCTATCTATCTATCTATCTGTCTGTCTGTCTGTCTGTCTGTCTGTCTGTCTGTCTGTCTGTCTGTCTGTCTGTCTGTCTGTCTGTCTATCCTCATCATCTATCTAGTTTTCTATTATCTATGTATCTAGTTTTCTCTCTAGTTGGCTGTTTCTATCTAGTCTATCTTTCTAGTTATCTATCTACTTTTCTACCTAGTTATCTATCTAGTTATCCATCTGTCCATTCATCCATCATCTATATATCTATGTATCTATCTATGTATCATCTCTGTTTAATACTTTTAGGGTGGTAGTGAGAACACAACCGCCTGGCATGGGAGGGAGGAAGAATACAAAATGGTCTTAGATAAGTCGTAGCTGTTGAACTAAGCCTTGAACAAAATTAGGGATTCAGAGAGGCAGAGGTGAAGAGGGATACAATTCTGGCACGAAGAGCAGCCTATGCAAAGACACAGAAGCATGAAAGTCAATTACCCTTAAATTCTCTGTGCCTCAGTTTCCTCATATGTAAAATGAGGGAGTTGATTAGATGGCCTCTAAGATGCCTTTCGGAGTTTAATCCCAAGATCCTCAAACATTTTATGACACAAAAGGAGGCATAAAGCCTACCTTTCTGGGGTTTGCCTCAGTTTCCGGAAGTGAAATAAGTGCACTCAGAAAGAAGCTCACAGTTTCTACTGAGTCCCCACGGAATTCAACCTCAAATAATTTAACCTGTCCCCAGAGAACTTGAGAATGAAAATGGACAAGTTTCAGAGAGCTAGGAAGGCTGGGCAGGGTAAGGAGGGATGACCAGAAGAGCACAAATTTTCTCTCCCCACAGAAACCCTAGTTAAAAATCATTTCCGCTGCACATTTTCAATTGTACTCACTTATGAAAATATCCTTGTAGACCCATAATTTGGCAATATGCATGTAATCAATTGTTTTAAAACAGAAGTGATGTTGGCTATTATAATGTAAACTGTTTTCTAAATGAAAAGAATTAAAGGAATGTAATTGGAGAAGCATACAAACAGTGGTTAATATGCTGTTTCTCGCAAAGACATATTACAACTTATAATCTTCTTTTATGGGTTTATGTTGTTAGTGTTTAATCAGGCATGTGAATGTATTCAGGTGTTAAACCATTCTATTAGCTGGGAAACTGCACTATTATTTGCTGAGCTGTTTGTGATATATTGTTGTTGGCTCTTTGGGTTTCTTTTTCTCTTGCTCCTCTTTCTCTGGTCTCTGCAATCTGTTTAATTGTCTTCTTTACTTTTGTCTTTATAAAGCCTTAAATAGACTAACTGGGAACGATTAGCTGTGTCAAAATCACATAAAGTTCTCATGTGTTCTACAGACTAATTGTAGAGAGATATTCTGCTGATGCTTTAAAGGACAAATTGGGTTGAAAAGATGCTCTCCACAGCCAGCATGGAGGTCAGTGAGGATGGTGAGGCCTGAGAGAGGGCAAGGGTCAGTCCATCTCCCGATTGCTCCAAACAGGGCCTAGCTTTACACAGAAATACCAGGGAACACGAGTGGGGAATCCTTCATGGGAAATACCACTAATCAGTAGTCTTAAGGCCAGGGACTGGAGCTAGCTGGAAGAAAGCCCCATTTAAAAATGTTGAGCGTGAGCATTTTATCTCAGAATTAAGTAAACTACAAATCAGGGCTTGATTTATTGTTCTGTTAATTGTCTAGACTTATGAAAATGATTTAGAGATTAATTATAATAAAATTGTATATATATCTATTTTATAATATATAATATAAATATATATTGTATAAATATTCTATAAATAAAATATCATATAAATATATAAATTATATATAAGCATATAATTATATGCTTAATACAATTATATACTTATATCAATTTACATATTTTATAATGTATAGTATAAATATATGTCATATATTATATAAAATATAAATATTCTATAAATAATATATAAATATGTAAATTATATCTGTTTATATATTTCATGACATATCTATATAGTATTAATATATTATATAATATATATAAAATATCATATAATAAATAAATATATAATTATATACTTATATCCTTTTATATATTTTGTAATATATCTTACATATAATATAAATATATAAATATTCAATAAATAAAATATCATATAAATACATAAATTATATATAAGTATATAATTATATACTTATATCCACTTATATATTTTATAATATATCTTATTATATAGTATATATAAATATTCTATAAATAAAATATCATATAAATTATAAGTATATAATTATATGCTTAATATAATAATATACTTATATCTATTAATGTATTTTATCATATATAGTATAAATATATTATATATTATATAAATAAAATATCACATAAATATTTAAATTATATACAGATATATAAATACATAAATATAAAGAATTATAATTAATAATAATAAATATTAATAATGTAGATTAAATCTTAAAATGTGTGCTTTCTCAAGAGCCAGTTGTTAAACATTTACCAGCATATCCCTGCTGAAGGCCAGCTAAAGATGCTTTCTTTCTATTCCTGGTGATTCCAGCCTTTCTGCTCAGCTCATAATATTTCTTCTTTTTTCTTTCTCTCTCCACCAGGAAATTCTGCTCAAGGTTGATTGTGAGAGTGGGTTGAGAGAGCCCAAATTACTTATGTGGAGTGTCGTCTCTTTTGGAGAAACAAGAAGGAAAGCTTCTATGAGCGTGAAGGTGCTCATAGAATTTGTGAGCCTTGTTCAATGATTTCATGGAGGAAATATCCTGTGAGAACTACTTTTCTTTTTCTTTAAATCTTGCTATCTTTTGAATCACCTCCATTTCTGAACATATTTCTCCCTGTCCCTTTGATAGCAGGCTTTCTTTTGTAATAAGTAGTTAAAAAAAAGAAAAGAAAAAGAGTGAGAGAAAATTAGAAAAAACAACCAATACTCAACTGATTCTTAGAGTGTATGAAACACACCATAGTCCCCCAACTCTGCAAAAAAAAGGAGGATATGACTTTTCCCAACTGAGAATAACATTTCCATGCTTTTGTGCTCAGGAAATATTAAATTGATTTTTAATTTCTACAATAAAAAACCAGACCATTTTTCTTTTTTAATAAGTTCTTCCTTCTTGGCTAATAATAATTTGTATTTATATAGTACCTACTGTGTGTCAGGGCTTGGAGTCAGGAAGACTCATCTTCCTGAATTCAAATCTGGCCTCGGACATGTACTAGCTGTGTGACCCTGGTCAAGTCACTTACCTCTGTTTGCCTCGGTTTCCTCATCTGTAAAATGAGCTGGAGAAGGAAATGGCAAACCACTCCAGTACCTTTGCCAAGAAAATGCTAAATAGGGTCATGAAAAGTCAAACATGATTGAAACGACTGAACAACAGCAAAAATGTGCCAGGCACCATGCTGAGTTGGAGATAGGTGCTATTATTATGCCTGTTTTTTTAGACAAGAAAACAGAGGCAAATAGAGGTTAAGCAACTTACTCAGGGTCACACAGCTGTCATTGTTGTTGGAACATTTCAGTCATGCCTGACTCTCTGTGACCCCATTTGGGGTTTTCTTGGCAAAGATACTGGAGTGGTTTGTTATTTCCTTCTGTAGCTCATTTTGCAGATGAGTAAACTGAGGAAACAGAGGTAAGTGACTTGCCCAGGGTCACACAGCTAGTAAAATGTCTGAGGTCATATCTCACTGCAGGTCCAGCATTCTGTCCATCGTACTGCCTGACTGTATTAAACATTATTAATTACATAATTAATAACATTATTAAAATATATTAAATTTATTTAAGAAAAGCATTAGATGACATCAAGTTGGTGTATTGTTCTGAGTTCTGTTACATTATTTCCTTTTTTCAGTTTGATTCAGTGAATATTGAACGTATAATAAATGCAAAGCTTTAAGCTATGGTGTAGGACTTTTGCTGGTGTGAGGTTTAAATCTAATGGGAATTCATAGAAGTTGAAAATGAGTCTTTCTTCTCTCAGCTCACCCCCATTCCATAAGTACTCCTTATTTCTACTCCTGCTCAATAATGTAAAGAAATTTTTAAAAAAGGACATTTGAAATAGATGCTTGAAAATTCTTATATGATATATTTTAAATTACCTTAGCAACCATAAAACATGAGAAAAAAGGGCACCCTCTTTTTTGGGAAAGAACTCTCAAAATAGGCAATATGGGGTAAAACATGAAATCAAACTAAATTTCAGTGAATTCACACCAATCGCACATTTTCATCTGCCCATGATCAAAATAAATTGGAGATGGAGAGATAGCATTTTGTAACAATCTGTTTGTAACAGTCCGTTTTGTAACAACAGACTCTGTGGGGAAAGATCAAGAGGGTGAGTCGAAAATGGAAGTGGATGTTAAAAGAAACCAGACCTTGCTCAAGGGGAGAAAGATTTTTTCCGGACTTATTAAAATGTACATCCTTCCTAGTTTCAGGCTCAGTTTTAGTCTCATGGTAGAAATATTTTGTTATATTGGTGGTTTACAATTTTTCTACAATGCATCTGTTGTTTTTAGGATGTATATTGACTGTTGTCCAGTTTTTCAGTTGTGTCTGACTCTTTTTGACTCTATTTGAACTTTTTTTGGCAAAGATACTGCAGTGGTTTGTCATTTCCTTCTCCAGCTCATTTTACAGATAAGGAAACTGAGGCAAACGGGGTGAAGTGACTTGCCCAGGGTCACACACATACACTAGTAAATGTCTGAGTTCGTATTTGAACTCAGGGAGATGAGTCTTCCTGACTCTAGGCCCAGCGCTCTACCCACTGTGCCACTGTGTACTGATAAATATTGGTTAAAAATAGCATTAACAACAGAAATTCACATTTACATAATAATAAATAATAATAACTTATGTAACACTTTAAGGTTTGCACAAAGCTCTTTGACATATATTATCTCATTTGGTTCTCACAACAATCTCATTAGGCAGGTGCAATTATTATCATTGTTTTTACAGCTGTTGGAACTGAGGCTGAGAAATTTGCACAGGCTCGTACAGCCACGTAAAGGTCTGAGGTGGGGTATGAACTCAAATCTTCCTGCCTCGGTCCAACATCTAGCTGCCTACCTTTTATATTAAGCTTTATGTAGGTGCCCATTGTTTACCTGATGCTTTACATTTTACTGCTGCCTTTCTATACCTATGCCAGGTGAAGTTTAGGCACTGCAGAGGTCATCTCCAGTTTTACAGATCGGTAAGCAAAGGCTCCAGAAGGGTAAGATATTTGCATGACGTTATACAGCACGCTAGCTGATGGTGAAGGCATGACTAATATCCAGGCCTTTGAGTGGCATGTGCAATGCTCTTTTTACAACACTAGTATCCACAATTCCTGTGGAACACACATTATAAAAAAGACTCTGAATTCTTTATGTCCTATAGATCTCCCAAATCCTTGGCAACATCTATGTAAAAATTGCTAACATACTTTGGAGAAACTGAGTCCCAGGGTGAGTAAGGAGTTAAAATAGAAAACCCTAGCAATCTAGAGGATGTGGGCAAGTTTGAAATCCTAAAACAGTAGAAAGAAACAAAAGCATTCAATTATCACCCATAGCTGAAAATAGCTACACATCTCTAGTAGAACGGAAAAATGATTTTGCTGAAAATTAACTATTTCAAGGGCTTGATGATGCCAACATCACCTCTTACCCTTTTTTCTCAGGGTGAACTTTTGCAGTTGTTTTCATAGGAATAAACATGAGAAATAACTAATCTCAAATAAAGAACAGAGCCAGAGAACAGACGTTGGGCATCATATCACACCAGCAGTTTGCTCCATAAAAAGGGGATAGTGTCGGTTCATGACAAAGAAGAGAAAATTGGTGCTACACCCTGTAGTTAATGTGACAACATGCAGTTAATGAGGATTTAATGATCCCTAGTCGGCTCATTTTTGTCACCCATTTGAGGATGTCACTTGTTTTATACTTAGCCCTATAGTCTAGGATTAACTTCATGCTAAAGTGAATTAGTGAGGGTTCTTTAAAAATCAAATCAATGAAGCAAGAAAATGTGTACAGATATGAACAGATTGAACGTGTATACATTCATTCAAATAATGTATAATTTATTTAAAGATACCGATCACTGAAATGGGGGAGCTGGCAGCCAAGTTTTATTTTGGCATTTCAAAGACCCTTAACCTTAGTGTGAAATAGTTGAGGGGGGTGGGAGAGGTTGGGCAGCAGGAATGCCTGAGCATCCCATAATTTTGGAAATTTCGAATTTTAGAACTGGAAAAGACTTTAGAAACAATCTAGTCTAACCTCCTTATTTTATTGATTGTGCGATTGAGACCCCCAGGGAGGATAATTGACTCTCCCAAGGTCATGCATTTAGTTAACAGTGTTGCTGAGACAAGAACCTAAGTCCCCTGAATTTCAGGACAGTGCTGTTTCCACAGCTGCCAAACGCTTGGGTTAATCCATACCTTAATATAGTTTCTTTCTTGATAAGCCCCTGGGTTTCTATGTTAGGATTGGGCTTTGGTGGGGCTAGATTTAAAGACCCAAGTTTGAAATAATTCTGCCCTTGGAAGGGTATTTATGAAACACATGAATGCCTCTTGGTTATGCTTTCAGTGCATTCCAGCCTTGTGCTAGGAAAGATCTTTTTCCCCATGTGGCTCCTGGAGCTGACTTGTGCCCTCAAGTGGCAAACAAAAGAGAGACAAAGAAATAAAATACACAAGGTTAGGGTCAACCACGGGTTTTTATTTTTCAAATGAGAAAAAAGACGAGATCAGTCAGGATGCAATCTTTGACATAATTAGTGAATATCGTTAGAAATGGGTGCTAGGAGCCAGGAGAACATGATACACAATTACAGACACGAGGTATCTGTGATGACTAACTTTGATAGACTTGGCTCTTCTAAGCAACACAGGGTTCAAAGACAGCTCCAAAAGACTCATGATGGAAAAAGCTATCCACATCCAGAAAAAGAACCGTGGAGTCTGAATGCAGATGGAGGCAAACTATTTGCTCTCCCTTTTTTTTCCTTGTTTTTTGGTTTTGTTTTTTTTCTCATGGTTCATTCCATTGGTCATAATTCTTCTTTACAACTTGACTATTGTGTAAATAAGTTTAATGCGAAGGTATATATAGAATCTATATCAATGTGAAGGTATGTATAGAATCTATATCGGATTACATGCCATCTTGGTGGGGAGGGGGAGAGGAGAGAGAGGGGAGAAAATTTGGAACTCAGAAATTTGTGGAACTGAGTGCTGTAAACTAAAAATAAAAAAATAAATTAAAAAAAATAAATGGGTGCTAGTCACACCCAGCTAAAGTAAGGCAAGATAAGGACTGCTAGTTCCTTCATGTTCTCCTCCAAATATATTTTGTCTTTACTTCTCCAGCCTGTAAACACCCTTGATTTAATTTTAAAAAGTCATATACATGGCCGCTTCCTCTTTTCGCTATCACATTTCTAGTGTCTCAGAAGGAAGAAGTCACTGCCCTGCTTGCTGTGGTTCTGGCACATAGCTGCTCCATGGATCCTAGGATTCATTTCTTCATCTTTTCCTTTTAGTCCTTTCTCAGTACCAGGCATACAATTTCTTCTTGCCTCAGGAGATGAGCAACACCACCTACCCTCCAAATCCCAGAAATCTATCCATTCTTATCCCCCTACGAGGGGAGGCATTCCATCCATGCAAAGAGTGCTGTTATTCCAATGGAATTGAGGACAATCTTAGATTCCAAGGTAAAGAAACATTAGATTTTTTAATCCCCAGATCTCTGCTTAATGTGTCTTTATCCTTGCCAACAGACTTCTCATCTACATGATAATTTATTTTTTAAATTAAATTTAGGTAAAGGTCCTTTAGAACAATGATGCCTTGAACAAAGAGACTGTCCCTGGAAGAGAGGGCATATCTCATTTTCTATGGACAATGTACTTTGGCTAAAGTCAACATTAGTCAGAAACAGTCAAGTGCATCTCCGTAATGATAATCTTTCTGTAAGAATGGAAAGAATATTTGCTTATTAATTGGGTTCAGAGAGGTTTCATCTGTATACTACTAATTTTTGGTTTTTTATGATACTAATTTAGTGATAATATTAAATTTCTCTCTACTCTTTCAAGATTTCACCCTAGTGAGTCATCTCTGGCTAGTGCTGGCATTAACCATAATGTGAGTTTAATAATATTACTATTTATTATGCCTATGCAAAACAACATTAGTCTGAACACCTGGGATCTTAAGTAGAAGGATGGGCTTGAAGTCAGAGAGGAGAAGCTTTTTTGTTGTGGTTTAGTTGCTCTAATTGTGTCTGACTCTTCATGACCCCTTCTGGGGTTTTCTTGGCAGAGATACTGGAGTTGTTTGCCATTTCCTTCTCCAGCTCATTTTACAGGTGAGGAAACCGAGGCAAAGAGGGTCAAATGACTTGCCTAGGTTCACATGGCTAGTAAGTGTCTGAGGCCAGATTTGAACTTAGGAAAGATGAAGCTTTCTGATTCCAGGTCTGACACTCTATCCACTGGGTCACCTTAGGGAAGGCCCGAGTTAAAAATCTTGCCTTAGACACTTAATAAATTTGTGACCTTGGGCAAGTCACTTAACCTCTCTGGGTTTTCTGCTGCCTCATCTGTAAAACTGGATTTGATGTCCTTCATGGCCTCTTCTAGCTGTTAAGCTATGATAACATGATTCCATGAAGTAAAGACTATAACTAGAGGAACTTGAATTTGTAAGGGATAACTTTGATTGGCACAAAATCAATTGATTGACAACACAAATTAGGCCAGATCTCAGTCCAGGCATCTTTGAGAGCTAGGATAGATCATGGTGGAAATGCATCAAGGAAGGAGAAGGCCCTTGAATGATGGGCACCTTTAAATGATAGTGGAATAGGTGGTGCCATTATTAATTAGTTATTAATTAATTAATTTGATGAGGTGTCAGCTCATCTGATGTCATTATAGTAACTCAAATACAGGGTTCCCAAATGTCTTGGTGTATTTTTAGCTCTTAAAGCTTAATAATTAAAGGTGAAACAATAGCTTAAAACTGCATTGAGACTTTTGGAAGCTCCAATTTCATCTACTCTCTTGTTGTTTAGTGCCTGAAGTCCCACCACAGCTGATTCATTTCTTTGAAGATGATACTTTGTCTCCAAGAATCTCTTTATGCAAATATGTCTCATTAGGGGCTGTACGTGAAGCCATTAATATCTGGGTAAAATAATTTTGGAGACTGCTTTCAATCAGGATGACCAGCTGAATTGTAATATCTTAAAGGAATCAGACACAAGATAAGAAAGTGTCCTTCAAAGGAAGCAAGAAGATCCATTGGAGATGGTTCTAATGCCACTTTCTTAGATCAGGTCTAAGTTGGGACAAAATGAAGTGCTTGTAAGTCATTGACCAGTTAATGAAAGGAGGCTTGCTTTGCCTTAACGCGGCAGGGTACAGAAATACAACGGCACCGAATTTCTCCGGATGTGGAACCCTTTATTTATATATAGAAACTCTTCTGGTCTTTGGGGCAGGATATGGTGAAGGGTATCGTGAATATTAGTGGCAGCTAGGTAGCTCAGTGGAAGTCAGGTCGCAAGTCAGGAAGATTTGAGTTCAGATCCAGCGTTAGACATTTATTAGCTGTGTTACTCTATACAAGTTATGTGACCCCTGTTTACCTCAGTTTCCTTGTATGTAAAATGAGGATAATAATAAGGACCCAAGTCCCAGGGTTTTCATATCAAATGAGACAATATTTGTAAAGTACATTGAAAACCTTAAAGTGTTATATGAAGGCTAGCTAATTACTGTTTGCATGGTCTTCAGAGTCTACCAAGTTGGAGGGGACCCCAGGTTTATGTCGTTGCTCAGTACTGTCCAACTCTTCATGGCCCCATTTGGGGTTTTCTTGGCAGAGGTTTGTCATTTCCTTGTCCAGACCGTTTTACAGATGAGGAAACTGAGGCAAACAGGGTCAAGTGACTTGTCCAGGGTCATGCAGCTAGCAAGTATCTGAGGCTGGATTTGAACCTAGGTCTTCCTGAATCCAGGCCCAGAGCTCTATCTACTGTGCCACCTAGACGCCCTAGCTTTATGAAGCTGGAATTTTTTTTTTCCCTCAGGTAATCAGGAAACTGCATCGCAGGGATCAATAAGGTACTGGAATCACTGAGTTCTTTTAGGTTCCTGTCACAGGAAGGATGGGAGGGATGGGCTTAATCCATGTTGTGAGGAAAAGCTGGAAATTATTGGTACTATCACAGGGGCATTGGTCATTATTCTGGGAGGCTGCCACAAGGGGGTGGGGCTGGACAGCTAGTAGATAACCTGCAGGCTTTTGGGATGGAATATGCCACGAATCAGATAACAGGTGAAAGTGAACTCCAGTACAACTCTCACAATTTGCTTAGGGTGAGTCCTACTTACACACTTCGAATAATGAATGTCATGTTAACGTATGAGTTATAAAATAATTAAAATATGAAGTAATCCACTAATCTGAGTTTGGAAATAGTGAAGGCTAGCTGTGCCAGGAAGAAAATAATGAATTCTCTTCCAATTGGAAATTGGACACTTTAAGTCAATGTATAATTTTCTAATTTAGTTATCCAACAATTCATGATAGAGAGTGAACCAAAGTTGTATAAGCCAGTTTTGATAGACCTTGTCATTAATGTCTGCCTTAAGAACAGCTTCATTACATTAATGTAAGGGAAACACGAATTCAGTGGCGGTGATGGAGTTAGGGAGTCGCCAGTTGGTCCAGAGGTTAAATGCAAAGTTGTCTTGCACAAAGAGCCCTACAAAAATAATTCTGGGCTTTTAGTTTTGATTTCCATTCTATTGATTTATACTAGATAAATTTAATTCCAAATCTTGGGGATGGCTGAAATATTCATTCAATTTGGGCTTTGTAGTGAAGAAACCATTAGGAAAATAGGGAGGAAAGGGTCACATAATCTCGGGTGGGATGAGGATTCAAGGACCAATTTCACTGAGAGATCAAATTTGTGCCAAAAGCTCTCTGATGCACACGTCAGTGCCATTATTGAAATATAAAGAACTTGATGGATCTGGGCACTTGGAGAAAAAGGCATACCTTATGTTTCCTGCTCTTGTCCAGCAAACGGGAATTTGGAAGCAGCATGGAAAAGAACAATAGCAAATGAAGGCAAAAATGACTGAAGGATTCTGAACAGCGTCCCCATCAAAGTCAATTGAAAAATGACCTATTACTCCATTTCTTTGACTTTCAGGGGTTCAGAGGGAGTAGGAAGAGGACTAGTCTTGGAATCAGATTTTGTGGGTTCAATCCTTGGCTTTGTCACTCACTTCCTATGTGACATTGGGTAAACCACTCAATTCTTTAAATATCAGTTTCCTCATACCTAAAATGGGGATAATAATAACTATATCTACGTCTACTGGACTACTTTGAGGATCAAGGGAGATAATTCTTATGAACTGGGAAGCGCCAAACAAATATAAGCTATTTGGTTATAATGATGATTAATGGAAAAATTCAACTTTTAGAAAACAAATTATATATTTTTAAAATTAATCATTCCATTATTATTTATTAAATGACTCCTGTGTGCCAGGCACTGTGCTTATCATTGAGGATACATAAATACATATGCTTTACCTGAAAACTTTTGCCTAGTCAAAATGAAACTACAATAGACTATAAGGTTCTTGAAGGAAGAGACTGTTCAAAATTTTTTACTTAGTATCCTAGTGTACAGGCAAAGTGCCTTTTTTTGTATGCAGTAGTTGCTTGATATATGCTTGGTGAATTGAATTATCCTATGATTATTCCCTGGGTTTGATGAGAAGGGTGGGAGAGGACAGAAAGCGGGAGGGAGAGATACAGACAGACAGAGACAGAGAGACAGACAGAGATAGAGAGGGAGAGGGGGAGAATAAAGACTGGCGGAGAGAGAGAGAGGGGGAGAGAGAGAGACAGAGACAGAGACAGAGAGACAGAGACAGAGAGAGAGAGACGGAGACAGAGAGAGAGACAGAGACAGAGACACACACAGACAGACAGATGCATAGAGAAAGAGGCAGCAGGCTGGATTTGGTATTTGAAGATGCAAGGTCTAAGTACTGCCTCCTCCAATTCTACCTATATGACTGATCACAGTCATTTCCCTGAGTGTCAGTTTCTTCCTCTTGAAAATTAGACTGAACTCAAAAAAAAAATATTTCTGCACTGCCTTGTTTACCAGGTTGTTGTGAAGAAAGCATTTTGTAAACTTTAATGGCAGCTGCTATTAATTTTATGTGAAGTGGGAAGACATGGAACTAAAGACACACTTTTCTCTATTTCACTAGTTGCAGAGGGTCTAGTAATCAATCAAACATTAAGCATTTATTAATCACCTACTATATACCAGGCACCTTGCTAGGCACTAGGGATCAAATCTGGAGAGGGAAGCAATCCCTTCCTGAAGACCTTTCCAGAGCATTCACATCTGACTTTGGCTACACGAGGACCAAAATTTCACCAGCAGTCCGTTAATTCCCAAGTGAAGGCACTTTATTTTACTTCTGCAAACCTGTTTCTTAAAGCAACTTGTAAAGACCTTCTTACCTTCTGTATCAATGCAAATGTGATGTAAAAGCTACTTTTCCCCCTTGCCTTCTCTTGTGTTAGTCCTCCTCCCCCCCAACATTTTATTTTATTCCTCGCCCTGGGATTCACTTCCCTAAAAAGATCTCTAAGATTATTATTTTTCAAAAAACTTCTGAATGAAAGCTCCTAGCATTGTACACAGTAGATTTTGGTAATTAGTCAGAGTCAAACTATGGCTTCTTTTACATGTCCAAGGTCAGGTTAATGGGAGTTCATGAGATAAAGTGTACTCCAGAGAAATCGCCAATAAAGGATTTCTGAAACAACTTTTGGAACCTGAAGACAATGAATGCTCGAGGGGTTATGCAAAAAGATTGATGGCTTCAGTGAAACAACTCATCTTCAAACTGTTTCTATGAATGTTTGGCAGATGCAGATAATTCCAAGGACAAGAGCTATTCGAACCCATCTCTGTCTTGACGTCTTCAAGAGCTACTCCTTCCTTTCGTAGAGCCGCC
Source organism: Phalanger gymnotis (assembly GCA_028646595.1). NCBI lineage: Eukaryota > Metazoa > Chordata > Mammalia > Diprotodontia > Phalangeridae > Phalanger > Phalanger gymnotis. The sequence goes on along the minus strand of CM053626.1, from coordinate 131,770,149 downwards.
TGTAATAAGAACCGGGGTTCTAGCTACCCGTTCTCTTTGCAGGGTTGAGTCAAAGACGGTAACTTGAATGGGTTTTACAGATCAAAGAGCTGGCTGAGAGGGTTGAGTTTTAGATGGCTGGCTGACTATGGAAATATCATTTCTTCCTTTTAAGAAAGGCATTTTCTTTTCCAACTGAGGAACAGAAAACTCATCTTATTGAACATGCGCCATTTCTAAGGCATTTAAAATAGGTCATGGAGTGAGACAATGTTGCTGAGGTCTGAGAATCATTGAGAATTCATTGAGTTCATGCCACAGATTTAAAAAAAATCCATCTCTACTATTACTCTTGAAGAAACGAACACTCTTAGACTAATTTTTTTATCAGTTCATTTTTTCATGAGCACTTTGTGAAATATTTATTAACCGTTTTTTGACATTGAACAGCTCTGTCTCTTTATAAGGTAAGGCTATAACTCCTAGAAGCATCTCTTTTAATTGGCTTATAGTGACCCTGTCCACTCAGATATTGCTGTTTATTTTGTTGTAAATAATTCTCATGGATCCCTTTTATTTTTACATACAAGTATGCTAGAACTTATTAAATATCTACCATGTGATGAAAAATGAGCTGAGAACTAGGGATAGAAAGGCAAAAACTGTGTGTGCCCTCAAGGACCTCACAAAAGAACTAATAGGCATGCAAATAGCCATGTGTGTACAAGACATATATAGGGTAAATTGGAAGTAATTGCAGAGGGCTACCACTTGCATTTTTACATCATAGGATCACAGATTTATACCTATAAGAAAACTCAGAAATTAGCTAGTCCAGCCCTGTTTTCCAGAAAAAACTGAGGCCCAGAAAGGTTAAGCTGTTGGTTCTCTCCAAACAGGGGAGAGATGTCTATCGTAATCTTGTTGCTGGGACCAAGATTGGTTGTTGCACTTACTCAAGGTTCAGTTTTCTTTTAGTGCTCTTTTCATGTATGTTACAGTCATTACATATATTGTTCTATTTCTGCTTACATGTTTCTTAAGTGTTTGTATTCGCAGGACCTTATCATTTACAGCAGACCATATTGGTTTAGGGAATAGGATCTTTTGGGACATGGTGAATTTAGGTACTGAGTCCTATCACTGCAGTGTTCCAGTAGAAGGCATATCTGTGCTTTTGCACAGATTGATTTTAAAGAAGAAGAAGAAAGAGGAGGAGGAGGAGGAGGATGAAGAGGGAGACAAAGAGGAGGAGGGGGAGAAGGGGAAGGAAAAGGAAGAGAAATAGGATGAGGAAGAAGGAAGACGAGGAAGAGGATGAGGATGAGGAGGTGGTGAAAGAAGACAAGGAAGAAGTGAGGGAAGAGAAGGTAGCAGAGGAGGAGGATGTGAAGGAGAAGAAAGTGGAGGAGAAATACTAAGGATATACTAACATTTATAATAAGTAACTCCAATTAGGAAGTTACATTAAGTTCATTTAGTAGGGTGATAACTCAAGTTATATGTTTAAACAATGGATTTAAAGGAATATTGGCATTTGTGTAATTAAAGATGACTTCAAGACAGAAATAAGACTTCAAGAATATCTCTACATGAATCCACACCAGTGTTGCCACTGTACCTTAGGGAACATCAGGTCTTTCCATTTGCCTTGAAGCTGAAACCTCAAATATATGCTCTCTCCCATATTTAAAATATGAGCTCCTTGAAAATATCAACTATCTTGCTTTTTCATTTATATCCTTAGTATTTAGAATAGCCCTTTGCATGTAATAAGTATTTAATGCATGTTTTTCATTCATTCATCCATTCATTCATTCACTTGAATGAAGCCTCCCAGGAGCAAGATGTCTGCTTCATAGGAAGATGCGAAGTCCCAAATAAGGGCTTACTATAGTATGTGATTTTCAGTTAGATTCTGTGATTTCCCTTCATCCTTCCAGAAATAGGAAGTCTTTAATCTTCAGCTAATTCCACCATGAAATCCAAGTAATCACAATCCTTGCCAGATCCTAGAGCTGGCAGAAGAGGATACAGAGGTTGTCCTCTGAATTTCATTATTCTAATACCCCAAAGTACTGTCTATATATCTTGTAAGTATGTAATAAATGTTGAACAATGATGATGATTCTGAAAGTCTCTTTAACCAACTATACAAATTATTTGCTATCTCTTTGAGCTATAATGAACATCAATGCTTTAGAGAAAACATTAGGTTAATATTTGATAATTGTTGTTGTGTGTTTTGTCCTTCATTCTTGAAGAGGATCATGGCATCAGGAGGGTGATGACATGACTTGCAATTGAATTGGACTTAAGTGAGGGAGGGCTGTACAAAGTCACCAGCCTCACTTTCTCCTCCAGAGCCATCTTGGTCCAGTGGCAAGATACAGATCAAGATGACTGGAGATGGCCCAGCTATGTGACAATTATTCTCTCCCAGAAGCAAAAGTCAAGAAAAAAGATTTTTTTTCTGGTGAATTTGGGCAATTTCATCAGCTAGTATTTTATTATACATCTATTATATATACCAGGTATAATACTAGGCATTGCATGGACTAAAACAGAAACGAAACAATTCCTGCCTTCAAGAAGCTGTTAGTCTATCAGAAGAAGCAATATATACTCAAGTCAATACAAATACATACAGGATAAATATGAGATAATTGCAGGGGTGGATGAAGACACTAGCAGCTGGGGAATCAGGAAAGGCTTTATTTATAAAGTATACTTGAGTCATGCTTTGAAGAAATCTGGGATTCTAAGAGGTAGAAATGAGAAGGGACACATTGTAGGTAGCAAGAAACACAGAAAGGGATAAAGATGGAAATGGAATGTCATATATATTAACCAGTAGGCCAGTTAGACTTGTGCTTTAGCAATGTCTCCTTGGCGTCTGTGTGGAGGATATATTGGAGAGAAGAGAGACTTGAAAGAGGGTGCCCAATTAGCAGACTATTACAATAGTCTAAGTAAGAGCCTAAACGAGGATAGTGACTATGTGAGTGGAGAGCAGAAGCTGGATTCAAGGGATGTTGCATGGATTAAAAAATGGCAACAGATGAGTAATGGGGGATGAAGGAGAGTGAAGAGTCAAGAACACTCAGGTTGAGAACCTCAGTAACTGGGAAGATAGTGGAACCCTTGATAAAAATAGAGAATTTCTGAAGAGGAGTAGGTTTTATTGGGGGGGCATACAATAAGTTATAGCTTTTAGAAAAATTTTTTTCCTTTTTCAATGGGGGAGTGGGTGGGAGCAAGAGAAGATGGATTTTTGTTAACTGAACAAAATAAGTAAATTTCAAAAGAAACACAAAAACTTCTGTCTTGCGCATGTTGAGTTTAAGGTGCTGGTCTAACATCTAGGTGGAGATGTTAAACGAGCAGTTGGAAATGTGAGATTATTATCCAGAAAAGAAAATAAGGCTGGCTCTCTAGATTTGGGAGTCATCTGCACAGAGATGATTGAAGTCATGGGAGTAGATGAATTCACCAAAGGAGAAAGTACAGAAGGAGAAGAGAGCTGAGGAGAGGCCTTATGGACACATCCATATGGTACAGGAGAAAGAAGATGAGCCATTGGAGCAGGCAAATAAGGAATGGTTAAACAGGTGGAGGCCAAGGACAGACAGAGTATCCAGAAAGGGGAAAGTGGTCAGCAATGACAGATATTGACAGAAAGGCCAAATATGATAAAACTGAGAAAATGTTATTGGATTGGACAATTAAAAAGTCAGTGGTGGCCTTAGAGCATGGATATACTAAAGCCGGCTCTGGAGCTGATTATTAAATTTTTAGTGTCAGCGTTTACACCTAGGAAATTGGCAAAAGCTACAAATCAGGGCTTGATTTATTGTTATATTAATTGTCTAGACCAGTGGTGTCAAACTCAAATAGAAATAGATGGGCCATATATTGACTTAGAAAACCACAAATCATCCTGTAAGACTTATTTATGGATAGGAGAAGAATTTATGAATAAACAAGAGATAGCATTGTGAGATGTAAAATGGATAATTTTAATTACATTAAATTAAAAGGTTTTATAAAAATAAAACCAATGTAGCCAAGATTGGATAGAAAGTAGAAAATTGGGGGAAAAATTTATATGCAGTTTCTCAAATGAAGATCTCATATCTCAAATATATAGAGAACTTTGTCAAATTTAGAAGAATGAAAATCATTCACCAATTGATAGATGGTCAAAGGATAGGAATAGGCAGTTTTTCAGTGAAGAAATCAAAGCTATATATAGTCATATGAAAAAAATGCTCTAAATCATTATTGATTAGAGAAATGCAAATGAAAACAACTTTGAGGTATCATCTCACTCCTATCAGATTGGCTAAAATGATAGAAGGGGAAAATGAAAAATATTAGAGGAGATTTGGAAAAACTGGGACACTAATATAGTGTTGGTGAAACTGTGAACTGAACCAACCATTTTGGAGAACAATCAGGAATTATGCCCAAAGAGTTCTAAAACTGTATATACCCTTTGACCCAGAAATACCACTATTAGATCTGTTTCCCAAGGGGATTGGGAAAGGAGGAAAAGAACCTATGTGTTCTAAAATATTCATATCAGCTCTCTTTGTGGTGGCAAACAATTGGAAATTGAGGGGATGCCCATCAGTTGGGTCAGGGCTATCCAAAATACGGCCCGTGGGCCGCATGCAGCCTGCAGTGAGATTTTATGCAGCCCACCTGTGGGTTTTAATTTTCATGAGCAAAAAAATAAAATAATAATTTGCGTGGCATGCGTATTAGATTTTTTAATTCCATCACTAATAAATAATCTCATTAATATTAATTTTCTTTGGTGTTTTTAAGCAATATTACAGACGAAACATGTTGCAGGGAATTTTCAATCGATCTGTGAGATGCATTCTGTCTGCACGATGCAGCTAGTCAGTATGCACCTACCTTTATACTGCTGTGTTGTCACTTTGTTGTTTTGTGTCTGCTTTTGCGCTTTATGCCTTCTCCTGTCATGTTGATGATGCGCGTTCCCCACTTTCTATTAGCGTACCGTATTTTTTATTCTGGGTGCTTTCTATTAGCATACGGTATTTTTTATTCTGGGTGCGGCCCTCAAATAATTACTTTATTTTAATGCAGCCCTAAGAGAGCCTAAGGTTGGACAGCCCTGAATTGGGGAATGACTGACTAAGTTGTGGTGTATGATTGTGATGGAATACTACTATATTGTAAGGAATGATGAACAGGCTGATTTAAAAAGATATGTAAAGACTTTCATGAAGTGGTGAAGAGTAAAATGAACAGAACCAACCAGAACAGAATTTTGGATATAATAACAGTAATGTTGTTGGAAGAATAATTGTGAGCAACTAAGTTATTTAGAGTATTATAAATACTGAAAGGACCTATTAAAGAAGATGCTATCACCTCCAGAGGAAGAACTGATAAATAAAAATATATGTGTTGTGTTTTTGCATCTATGTACATATCTGTGTCAAATGGTGGCCTTTTCTATAACAGGGTAGGGAGAGAGGGAGAAAAAAAGTGCACAGCAGACAACAAAAGAAAACTCAGAAGGAAGCACAGAAAAGCAGGTTAGTTTTGAAAACGATTACACAGTTTTCAAAAAAGTAAAGAGTCTGACAGAGAATCATTATTTCCTATTGAATCTTCTCTTTTGTTGTGCTGTGTAGATGGAAATTCTTTTTTGTGTTTTTGTCTTACATTTAAAATAAGTGAAAAAAATTTAAAAAGAAAACCACAAATTAACATTATCTATGTTTTATTGTATTTTTATTCATTTTGTTAAATATATCCCAACTACATTTTAATACAGTTTGAGCAGTACTCTGGTTTTGCTGGCCCCTTGTGAATGTGACATCTTTGGTCTGGACTTAACAAAGTGATGGGGAAATATGAATAATGTATATTAAAATTAAAAGCCTGTCACATGTTTATTTTTTCTTCTTCCAGATACCTGGTTCTTAAAATTTATCAGCATCTTCTTCCTTGGAGAGAAAAGTTTCAAGAGTGATTGGGAGGGAATCCAGACTGAATAATATTTAAACTCTTTGAAGGCAGAGATTTTCATATTTTTATTTGTAACCCTTGTATCTAACATAGTGCCTCAAACATACCAAGACCTCAGTGAAGGCTTGCTAAGTTAAACTGAAGAGGGAAGTAGTTCTTAACTGTTTCTGTGTCATGGACCTGTTCTGGAAGTCTGATAAAATCTTTGGTTCCTTTCTCAGGATAATATTTTTAAATGCTTAAAATAAATGCATAGGATTCAAAAGGAAATCAATTAAGTTGAAATAAAGGTGTAACCTCCCCCATCCAAGTGCATAAATGCTATGAAATCTGTTCATAGATCTCTGCAGGTGGGGTCCAACGACCCTAAGTCAAGAATCCCTAAAGAAAAGGCAGAAGGTAACTTTTACTTTTTTCTTTTTTTCTCTTGTATTTCTTTTCTTTTAATTTAATTTATTTTATTCTGAACTTAAGAAATAATTCAAGAATTTCCATAATATAGTAGAATAGAAAAAAGATGATTGCACATGAAACTGCAAATCTCTTATGTACAACTTGCTATTCCTTTTACATGTATAATAAAGTTGTCATGCAAATTTCTTTATTTTCTCCTTATTTTCTCCCCTTCCCATTCCTGCCCTAGAGATGGCTACTATTAGACACAAATATGTATGTCTACATACATACGTACATACATACACCTATATGTGTGTATATGTGTACGTGTGTAAAATAGTTCTATATATACTTCTATTTATTGGTTCTTTCTCTGGCATCTTCCTTCATAGGTCCTTTGTAGTTAATTTGGGTATTTACAATAGCCAAAAAGTTGTTCTCAGAACAATATTGCTGTTATTGTATGAGACATTCTCTTTGTTCCGCTCATTATTATAGAAATATAATGTTGAAACAGAGAGGAATCTAGAATGATGGATCAAAGAGGCAGTAGGGTCAAGGAGAAGGTTTAAAAAATTTTAAGTCTTGAGGACACTTGTACACAGAGACAGTAGTGAGCAAGAGGTTAAAATGAGAGAGGATGACCAATTTATTAGGGCTTTGCAGAAGACAGAAGAAAATTGGATCTAATGGTTTGCCAACAAGATAGTGGATCTGATGCCTCATCCTCCAAGAATGGAAGGAAGAAGGAAGAGATGGGTGAGGTCACAGAGATATAGAAGTATGGGAGAAGGGAGATGAGCAAGTTCACTGAAGCTGGCCTCAATCTTTTCATTTCAATCTGCTAGAACAGAGGTGATGATGGATTTGGGGGTTTGAGGAAAGAAAAGTTGAATTACTATTATTCCTTCAATTATGATCAGGAGTCAATCAGTAAATTTCTATGTAGTAGTAAAGGCATTTTCAGCTGTGCTTGGTAGTTTGAAATTAGGAGATGGGAGTGGTGATAGTGGGGGGTGGGGCAGTGCTGTAGATGGAGAGGGTGTGATTCATGGTTGGAATTACCAAAGCGGAAACAACCAACATGCAATGTTCAAAGGATTCAAGGGTGGTAAATGGTGAGTTGATAAAAATGTATGACTTTAGGTCTAAGACTATTGAGGAAGAGAAGTTAAGCCAGGATACCAGTGACATAGAAGTAGAGATCAAATGTTAGGTGGTCCCAATGATGAAGGAAAGTAGATTTGGGAGCAAATGTGGAAAGAGAAGATTTTAGTAAGAAAGCAGAATTCAGAATTCAAGACACAGAGATCTTGTTTCTGGGAGCTTTCTGCATAGATCACTGTGGAATCAACCTCATTCCCAATCACCACATTGTCTACTTAACATCTCATGAAGGAGGTAGAGATTGCTAGTCTTTCATTGTATCCCTTGTTTACAAAGAAGAATAACAAATTTCCACCCCAAACCTGGTGGTGATGGAAGCCCTGAAATTCTGGGTAGGAAGTTCAGATAATTAAAAAGACTGTAAACAGTAAAAGCTCGTCCTCAAAAACTCAATAGGAAGGGTATGGCCTGGACAAAAAGGGTTGTAGGAATTAAGAAACTCGATAAACTATTCTATAGACTGAGACAATAGAACATGAAGTCCTTTTTCTCTATGTGTTTGAGTATTTGTCCCCACCTTTTATTTCCTCTCTATCAACCAGTTCCTTATCTCTAGTAAAATGGTCTCCATACCCTTATTCTCAGTGACTCAATTAAAAAAAAATAGCTTTTGGTGCTGAACTTTGTCAAAGCCTTTTTGAAAGTCTAAATAGATTATGTTTATTGGTTCACCATTGTTCTCCTGAAACTATTCCTTCAAAGAATTCTAGTGGATTAGTCTGGCATGACTTCCTCTTGTAGAAATCGTATTGCCTCTTCCTAAACTTTTAACCTCACTCAATAGGTTATGTTTACATAAGTGATCCAAGATCCTACCTTTAAAAAACACAGATTAGACCAACTTTCCCATTATAAAAGAGATACTCAGTAGTCTAAAGCTTTCCGTGTGGACTCCTCCAGAACCTTTTTTATGAATGGGAAGAATGAGAAAGTTTCTGCCTGTTCTTTAGAATGGTTGACACTTGTAAGAACAGGTCACACATTTGCCTAAAAGTTCTGCCTAAAGAGTTTACATCGTTCAGTCAGTCCTGATCATCTCCACCAAGTTTTTTTCATTGCATTTGTCAACATTAAACTTAATATCTACAACCTGTCAGTTCCAAAAGATATTAATCAGCCAATTAATCAGTATTTATCAGGCACCTCATATTGAACTTCTGAAGTAAGGCCTGTTCTTTGCCTTCAAGGAGCCTACAATCTAGTTGGGAAGAAAGGGTCATTTACATATGTTAGTATTAGCTAAGTGCAAAATGACAGAAAAGCTCAGAAGAGAGATTATTCTGGACTGCATTGAATGATTGAATCAATGAAAAGGCATTTATTAAACGCTTTCTGTGTGCCAAACACTGGGTTATTAGGTCTTCACAGGAAATTGTCTGTTAGTTACTTGAGGCCAGTGAGCCGGTTTTATGTATTCTCACAGTATCAAAATAATACGAATATTGAACACAGACTGTATATATCACCTCCTATGAGGTGCTATTTGCTATATATATGTAGTACCTGAGAGATATATAGTATAAAGTATTATTAGGAGCATTTAAGTGATATAGGGAATTCTAGATACAGCATCTTCCTTTTTCTTCTAACAATATTCCCCCCTCCTCCATTGTTGGTTCCATTCAAAAAGAGACAGCGGACCATCGAGTCGCAGATTTTCTTTACTGCATGTCAATGTGGCAGATGATTGATTACCCTATAAAAGGCTTATGAAGTATGACTATTTGAAAGTTGAAATAATACCTATTTGCTTAATTTAAACTTTTAGGGCTTAATTTAACCAAAGAATGCAGCCAGTTTCCCCTGCAGGTGATGGAAGTTTGATAGTTGAGGGTTTATACAGCACTGCAAGCGTAGCAATGACAGCTGAATAGACTGTTTCTCTGAATTAGCCTCTTAGAAGCAAATAGCTCTGATCTGTTAATGAGCCCAGGTTACAACTTCCTACTAAGGCCCTTATTTCGACATTGCTTCTCCAAAGCACTTGGAGATCATCAGATTAAAGGTGCAACAGCAGAATGGGTGAAATATGATCATTACTGTTATTCCTTCTTTTCTATTAGGGTAAATGTGGTGGTTCAGTTCACCAGAGATGTTAAGTGAATAGCACGCAATACATCAGAATCAGGGAAAATAATATTACAGATGTACTCTGTGCTGTCTGAAGGAAACCGAAGGTCTGGCTAAAAGTCCATGCCACGGGGCTGTTTACCTCGCACAAAGACGTGGCCATGGAAGGCAGTTAACACAATTTATGGTGCAGGAAATCAACAACGCATTTCAACTTAGAGTCTATGGTAAAAGATAATTGCATTCTGTAGCATAACAAACATATAGGGGGGCAATTTATCTGGAAAATTCTTAGTTTAGTAACATCAGACACAAATCACTACACCTGGGAGACAATAATTATACCCATTGGCCTGTTTTGCATCACTTCCATTTGAGTAAGAACTTAAAAATGTTTTTTAGTGTGTCAACACATTTTAAATAATGACATATTACATTTAATTTTCCCATTTCGAATTTGGAACTTTTCTTCGGCTCCCACATTGATTTGTCAGTTATTTCCACATGGAACTTTGACTAAAATATACAGTAAATTATGAAACAGCTTCACAATCCTGGACTAGCTGTCATTGATGTCATAGCTCTGTCAATAACGGCCAGTAAATGCATAGGGTCTGTCTTTTCCCCTTATTTTTATTTATAAATTCCATTTCATTATAGCAATAAGACACCACAGGTAGTGCATTTCTACGGAATTGCTGCACTTCTTCTCCGGTTAAAGTCTCTCGGCCTTTAGCCTCCTGCTCACAATACCACCCGAGGTGTTCAGTCATGGCCCAGAAACGTGCTCCATGCTGTGCCTTGGGGCTTAAATATATTTAGCCTGATCATTTTCTAAGAAGGGGGAACCGAGTGACTGTAATGAAGAATATGTGAAAAAAATCATTAAAAATAATTAACTAGTAAATAATGCTATTCCCTCCGGGTTAATGGACACATTAAAAAAATGTGCATGAAATTTAAAGGCCCCATTCTACCTTACTGAAAATGTTCTTTCTGGAGATATTAAACACTAACCTTTTTAATATAATTTGGTTTGTTGCATAATACAGAAATGTAGCTAAATTCTTAAAAGGGTTAAACTGTTCCATTCTGCATTAAATTACCACTGTCATTCAATTCATTAGATGAGTTTATGGAGTTACAATATGTCTGTAATTTATAGCCTGCTTACTGACAAAGCTTAATGCTAACATATGCCTAATTTGCCAAGGTTATCTCAAGTTCCATTCATCTCCCCCACTAACAATATGTCTCTGATTCCATGCTTCATGGATGAGGTACATGCCGTTTCATATTTAGAGCTATCAATCACCAGTAATTGCCTCTAGCTACCCGCCTCAGTGTTCAAAGTGATTTCTTTTGAGCATCTGATGATTGGTGAAAAGTGGAGGCTCGGCCAGTGGAGGGCGTCCTCTTGCTTCCTTCGTGGCCAGGGGAAAAAAATATCGGAGCCAGCCCAGAGCTCCATGGAAGATTAGCTGGCTCTCTGGAAGTCTGCTTGGGGAGATGTGGGCTGCACAGAGGAGCTTTCAGATAGGTTTTTCTGAGGCGGTGGGAACATCCAACAGCAGTAGAAGATGCCAGCATGTGCATTCTCCCTGTTTCTTTTCCTGGGAATGGTTCAAAACCGTTGGTTTGATTAGGTTAATTGCTACACCAACCCATCTTCCCACAAGGAACCTTAGTGCATCTGGACAAAATGCTGCCCTTAACTTATGTGCCAGCCTCAGCAACTTAAAAGGGCACCGGGCATGAGCATCAGCTGGGCTCTGATGTGTTCCAACATGATTTTTAAAATGCAACATATGTTATACTCCCATTGATCTTTCCCTCTGCTGTGTGAAAATGTGGTACTGTGCCTAGACCTGGCCATGGATTCTTAACCTGGGGTCTGTGAACGTATTTAAAAAAATAAAAAAAAAACCTGTACTATTTAAATATAATTGGTTTTCTTTGCAATCCTGTACATTTAAAAACATTATTCTGAGAAAGGGTCCATAGACTTTGCTAAAGGCAAGGGAGAGGAGAGAGAATAAACATTTATCAAGCACTTATTGTATACCAGGCACTGTGCTAAGCACTTTACAAATATTATCTCATTTGACACACAAGAAAGATTAAGAAACTCCTGTGTCCAACATAATATAACTCCTGTATTCAACATAATACTTTAAAATATGTTCAAAACCTTGCTTTTCTGAGGATGTTTTGTTCTCTTAAAAAGAACAACCTTGCTGATTTTTTAAAAAAAAACACATTTGCAAAACCACACGTTACAGAGAAGCATAAAAGTCATTTTATACAATCATATATGTATATATACACATATGTGTACATATACATGTATATATGTGTGTGTATATGTATATATATATGCATATATATCTACCTCTATATATCTTTGAGTTCTCTCTATGAGGGGAATTCAAGAATACAAAAGGGTTAATGACAGAGCTTTGAAATCATTACCTTAAGCAGAAAACACACACACACATATGTACACAGAAAAAGGGTTGGTAAGTGTGTCAGGGCATATGTGTGTGTGGAGGGGGAAATTTTTACTGAAATATGATTCTATGCATCTTGGTATTATTTACATTAGTTCATTATGGCCTAGAATTTTTTTGTGGTTACCATGTTATCCTAAATGGAGGAGTAAGTACGTTCTAGAATGCATTTTATTAAGAATATTTATTAAGAATAAATTTATTAAGAATAAATAAATATCCAGTCACTGTTTCAGGACCACGGAGATTAAAAAACAAAGACAGGAAAAAACCCATTAATAATGTTTGGGAAATGAACCAGTAAATCAAAAACAAGATTACGAAGTAGCATTGAGACTATGTATAGGAAGCTATCAAGAGTGGTTTCCTTCTCACAGGATTGTTGGAGGAAAGGTAGAATACCAGAGCAAGGAAAAGCCTGTTACAAATGTAAAAAATGGGACTTTGGATTCTCATCAAGTGCTTGTTGCTGCCTTTTCAACATGTAGATCCCAAAGGGCTCAGTCAGGAAATCTACTTCTTTCCCTAAAGTGGGACCATTATTCCTAGCCACCCTTTGAAACCTTTTTGTTTGGATTATTTTTTCTTCATTTGGTCCTTTCTTCATAGTTTTGGTGACCCAAGGATGAGAATGATTTTTTGTTATTTCCAAGATTTTGTTTTGGACAAATTTTTTTTAAATGATCCTTTCTTGCAAATGAGTTTATCAGAGGTAGGCCCAAAATTTGTGAAATAAATTGGTACCTCCCTATTGAATAATGCCTCTAAAGAGCGTATTCTGGAATGATACAGATAGTCAGGCATAGTCATCAAAGAAATAATGGTGGATTTCTAGACCCTGCTTACCTTCCCCTGGGAGAAATATTCTTTATGAGAGAGAAAAACACATTTGATAATGACCTGAGGTTCACAAGGAGGAGAAAATCTGAGTCAGGAAAAAAGGAAAGTCTGTTGTCAGCCTCCTCCTCTTAAGGCAGCTAACCATCCAAGGGAAGCCAGGGGAGCACTCTTGCTTTAGAGAGAAATTTTATTTAGACAAGTCTTCTTTTTCAGCGGATTGGGAGAAGATTTCTTTGTTAATCTTTCTTTAACTATATTCAGAAAGGGTGTAAGGCTAAGTGGGTGCACTCTACATTGCATTGCCTGACTTCTCTGATAGGCAGGGGGTGGAGTGCTGCTGAGTTCGGGTTTGTGGGAATAGGCCCTTTCAGTTCTGGTTTATTACATGGCTAATTAAGCAAGGTCACTGAGCTCTTTTTAAAAGTCTGTCAATAGAGACATCATTGGTACTTTAACAGATCTGTTTATTATCTTTTGAGCTCTAGTAATGTAAGGATGCTCCAACCACAGTGGTCACGGATGGCAGATTACACCTAAGGGTGCTGAGGGTGGTGGACAGAGACCTGGGTTTGTTCCTACAGCATCCACCCTCCTCTGAGCTGAATATCTTAACAAAGTGAAGCCAGTTTAATTAACATCCATTAAAAAAAATTCCAGAATGTATACAATGCACATTTTAGTAGGTCACCTTTTTCACCTACCTGCTATCTAAAAAGATTCTGTTATATTTGGTCCCAGAGGCTGGGATAAAAGGCATGCAGAAGCATGGTCCACAAGGATTCTCTGGTTCTGGGTTTTCATCACAGTGCAAAATGGAAGAGTAGCCTGATGTTCTGGATGTGCTCTCAAACTTTGCTATCTGTTATGTGAGAGCTTGGCAAATTTAAAGAAAAGTTTGAAGATACTTAGTAGAGGTTTTCAGTTGTAGGAAAATTTTCAGTTCACTCTTGGATTCCAAATGAAGTCAGTGATTGGAGAGAGGCATAAAATTTAAGTGAATAGTCAAAGAGAAGCTTCAGAATGACTTCCACAAAGCAGAGGTCTTTTGTGCTATTTACTGTTATCAGGGCTTAGTCTCATCCCAGCCACTCAGCAGTCCTAATTCAAGACATTTCCACCATTCTGGGAAGGAGCCTGGTTTAGTTCAGGACTTGGAGGTAAGAGATTGAGATTCATGCTACAACCCGTGCTTACTGAGCTCCTATTTCCCAGTGGGGGCAAAATAGGGTTCCCGGTGTTCATACCACCTTTATCACAGGGTTGTTGGCGTAGTAAAGATCTGAGTTCAAATCCTAACCCCAGACACTTCACACTTGTGTGTCCCAGGGCAGGTCACTTAACCACACTCAGACTCAGTTTTCTTATCTATAAATTGGGCTACTAACAGTACCCAACTCATGGGATTGTTGTCGGGATCAAACAAAACAACATATGTAAAGCACTTCACAAATCTTAAGGCATTATATGCATGCCATTATTAATACTATTACTACTAGTAATAATAAACTGTTACACACAATAGAAATGTGAGCTTGTAGATGCAATTACTTCCTTACCAAAGCTAGCAGGTGTGATCAGAGCAACTCCTATTTCCAGGGTAAGGCTATTCCATGAGGTAACTGGACACTTGACCAGCAGCCCATGAAAAATTGTTTTTATTCCATCATTACAAAGGTCTATTGACCTTGGAAGCCCTGTTTCATAGGAGTTTGTCCAGTCTGCTTTTGTGGATGCAAATGCAAGCTGTTATTATGTCACCTCTTCTAATTCCCTAATTACTACAATGAAGGATATATGAAAACTGCCATCAGAGGCGGCTGACGGCTAATATAGTTTGCACTTTGCTGATTTTCTGAAGGGTAGGCACAAAGCTGGCTTTTCTCCTTGGCAAGATTATATTGTCCCCAAGCTTGAAGAGGACCTTGTGGAATGAGCGACTGAGGTTCGGCAAATCCTGAGTCGAGGACCCTGTCTCTGCGGCTTTTCCGTGCTGTTGAGGCAGGCTGGGATGATTGATGGGTCCCAGAGACATCCTTAGCGTATGACAAGTTGCTATAATCATTTTGCCACAGGGCCCTATACCTGGTGGTAGGGGATTGGGGAGGGTAGAGAGACCAAGGGATCTCCACAGCAGCTGTAGAAGGAGAAGGTACTAACTAGGAGCTAAAAGACGATTAATGTAAGAGTAGAAGACATACTTAACATTGGCAGGCAAATCCACTCAGACTCTGGGTGGCTCTTATAAGTTCACTTTTGTTTACTTCTCCCTGCTGACGGGGCAGCTGGGTGGACAGTGAATAAAGCACTGAGCCTGAGGTCAGGAAGAATAATCTGGCCTCAGACACTTCCTAGCTGTGTGACCCTGGGCAAGTCACTTAACCCTGTTTACCTCAGTTTCTTCATCTGCAAAATGAGCTGGAGAAGGAAATGGCAAAGCACCTCAGTTATCTTTGCCAAGAAGATCTCAAAGGGGGTCGCATTAATTAATATTAATTAATAGCTTACAACTGCACCAAGACTTTTGGGACACAATATGATCCGTTTCCTTCACAGGCTTCTTACAGTCCTCGTATTTCCAAATATCTATTAGAGTTGAATTAATGCTCTAATGGCTTGAAATAGCAAGCTCCAATAGCTTGAAACTATACCAAGACTTTTAGGATACCCTGTGTTTCCGCTTTGAAGCATATGGTTTATATATGAGGTTTCTAAAGTTCTAGAAAAATGAGTGAACGGAGTGAGTATGGAAACTTGGCGGCTCCTAAGGGCATGGCTATCTGACTCTTCTCGACCCCATTTGAGGTCTTCCTGACTTCAAGCCTGGCACTCTATCCGCTGTACCACGTAGCTGCCCTGAAGGGATCTTAGAGATCATCTAAGTCAATACCCTCATTTCAGGAGGCACAATGGATAGAGTTATGGCCTTGAAGTCAGGAAGTCCTGGATTCAAGATCCTAGGCAAATCACATCTGCTTGCCTCAGCTTCCTCATCTCTAACATAAAGCTCACCATAGCATCTACATCCAATGGTTTTATGAGTATAAAATAAGATAACTATTTGCACAGTGCTTTGCTAACCTAACCTCAAAGTGCTATTTAAAGCTAGCTACTTTTTTTTTTTTGCTGACATGGTGGCTGAAACCCAGAGAAGTGACTAGCTTTGTGTTAGGGGAGGTAGTCAGTAACTGGACTAGGATTCACACCTAGGTCCTCCAACACGGGAT
Organism: Phalanger gymnotis; assembly: GCA_028646595.1. Taxonomy (NCBI): domain Eukaryota; kingdom Metazoa; phylum Chordata; class Mammalia; order Diprotodontia; family Phalangeridae; genus Phalanger; species Phalanger gymnotis. The sequence continues at coordinate 131,753,951 of CM053626.1, read as the reverse complement.
CTGGGGTTCATTCTTCTACAGTATTTGTTTTCGCAAAGGTGTTTTTGGGGTGGGGGGGAGTAGCTTTTGGTAGAAGGTAATAAACACCAGTATTACTTTCCTAGGCTAAACAAATTCGATTTGACAAAATTGAAATGTATTTGCTTCATTAATTATCTCTAATGAAAACAGCAACTGTTGTTAGTGAAATAAATCCTTAGGTTGATTGCAGATGTGATAATAGGCACAAACTATTCATTTCCCAAGAGACATGAGCCAGGACATACTCATGTATGAATGTGTATATTCTCTGCTTTCCCATATATATCAAATTAGGTTCCTGCTTATTTTGAGTGAGATAGTCTATTTTCATTGAAATCATTAATGTCTATGGGTCAATTAAAAAACATGATTGAATTTCATAAGTAGGTTTGAATTTCACATCTTGTATTTTATTAGATGGAGAGAACTCCTACAGAGAACAGGCTTAGTCAATATATCCCTTTACTAAGACAAAACAAAACAACACAAAAAACTATTATCAAGGTTTAGTATCTTAATTAAATCAACACAATTCTATTGTTCATAATAAAGGTACATAAAGAACCTGAGATCAAATATTTTCTAATTTTTCTTCCTTGCCTGCAGTATTAGGTCTTCAATCATAATAGATATTATATGTTTTTGTTGTTGTTGGGTTGTTTCAGTTGTGCCCAACTCTCCTGACACCAGTTGGGGTTTTCTTGGCAAAGATCCCATAGCGGTTTACCATTTCCCTCTCCAGCTCATTTTACAGACAAATAAACTGAGGTAGAGTTAAGTGACTTGTCCAGGGTCATGTAGCTAATAAGTGTCTGAAGTTAGATGTGAATTCAGTTTCTCCTGACTCTGGGGTCTGCACCCTATCCACTGTGCCACCCAGCTGCCCAGATATCATGTATATATATATATATATATTTATGCAAATTTTTATGTGTTAGTATATCCACTGTGAGGAGAGACTAGGTAGAATACTGTTCTAGAATGATCCAAAGGAATGGAATAGAGTCAAGCCCTCAAAAATCCCACAAGGATATTATGCTACCTAATCTCTTCCCTCCTATATTTCATTAACAGTTTCTCCATCATCTCCCAAGTATAAGTTGGTGGATGGGAAACATAGCTAAGTTCATCTTTGTTCTGTACTAAGGAAATTATAGATTGAGGACGCCGAGTTTTGGTGTTCCCTCTAAATGTGTCACTTTTGAAGTGTTCTGATCCCACCATTTAAATTTTTAAAATTTATTTTTAATTATAAATTCCCACCAATAATTTTATTAATTATTTATAAAGCACCATGAACATATACAGTGGTTTATAATATGGGAAGATACAGCAAGAGCAAAATATTTGGTCCCAAAGGGTTTATAATCCAAGGGCACAGAAGATAACAGCCTCGTCTGAAATGAGAGAAGAAAATACAGGCGTCTAGAGTGGTGAAGGGTCATTGGAGCTGGAAAGCTTCTTGGAAAAGGTAGACTTATAGATTTAATTGGTCGGAATAGATGTAACATTCTACCTTGTTCTGTCTTATATCTGCAGCTGATTGTTAGAAATACAGAAGAAGAGCGGATATCGTGATTTCTTGTTACCAGGGAGAAAGCCATTCTTCCAAAATGAAAAAAAACCCAACCCCACAAAACCACAGCAATCCTATCAGTCTCCCACTGAGGCAAAATTGCTACAGAAGCTGGGGCAGGATGGGGAAACTTCCACGTGACTTGAATTTGCTTACATTGGCACACATATTTAACTTAGAGGATTTAAGTCACTTCTTAGAAGAAAAGATTAAAAGATGATATGACTTATCTATTTTTAGGAAATTCCTGAAATCTGTTTCATGTGACTAGAAAACCCACAGGGGAAGGCTGTTCGATATTCCTTAGGCTATTGGGCTCCAGAAAAGATGGATGTGCAAATATGGGTTCCCTCCCTTCCTACACAATAATCTACGGTGGCTCCCTATTACCTCCAGGATCAAATATAAAATCCTCTGACATTTAACCTCTTCATAACCCAATCCCTTCTAACATTTCCAGCCTTCTTACACTTTACTCCCCTCCACAAAATCTGTGATTCAGTTACATCCCTCCTTGTATCCTTTAACATCTCACTCCATCTCCTGTCTTCTGGCCTTGCACTGCTCCTCCCCATGCCTAGAACACTTTCTCTTCTGACTTCTACCTTTTAGCTTTGTTGGTTTCCTTCAAGATTTAGCTCAAATCCCATTTCTGCAGGAGGTCATTCTGGGGCTCCTTAGCTGCTAGTACCTTCCCTTTCTATTTATTTCTTCTTCTTATTCTGTATGTATCTTCTACATCCATTGTTACTGACATGTCTGTCCAACTAGAATGTGAGTTCTTTAATGTCGGGGATTGTCTTTAACTTTCCTTGTATCCCCAGCGCTTAGTATGGTGTCTGACACATATTAAACATTGTTGATTGCTACCAAACAGAGCTCCTGAGAATAGAAATGTCAGTAGGAAAATGAACTAAATGTCTGGCCCAGAGGCCACTCATTACCCACTGGCATTCTCTTGAACCTGCTTGAATTTCTATATTCTAGTGGAATGTATAATTGCTTAGGTGTGTCTCTCCTACTGACTCATTGCAGTATTGACCAAGGCAAGTGGCTTCTGTTTCAATTTACCTACCTGGCATTTCAAAGTTTGCTCTTTCCCAAATCTCTTTCCGGAGTAGAGGAAGATTTTAAAGAATAGTAAGTCACATAATAGATTTATTTTTAGTTGGCTATCTTTCACCAAAAGGTTTAAAGTGGGTGTATTTTCTATAATTTTAAAAATATTTCAGTGAAATTTTATATTTGGATAGAAGTTATTGAAATTGTTAGGTCTGTTTAGAGTTTACAGAGTCAATCAATTAATTAGCATTAAAGTGCAAACTATGTTCCAGCATCGTAAGGATCATAATTTTTAGAAATGTACAAGGCCTTAGATATAATACAGGTGAAGATACAACCTCATCATTTTCCAAGATGAAGGGATTGAAGCACTTTGGTTAAAGTCACAGAGCAAGTAAATGGCACTGTTGGGACTTGTATGTGTCCACAGGCAAGAGTCTGGGGTATAAAGGGAGTGTGGTAATGGAGAAAATGCTGATTTTAGAGACAAGAAGACCAGAATTCAAATCCTTCCACTGACATTTAGTAGCTATATAAACAAGTCATTTAATCTCTATGCATTTTAGAGAGCCCTTTGCAAGCTGACGTACAACTCTCCCTATATTCTTCCCTATATGCACTAAATACCTGGGCAAGAATGTGGCCTATCATGCAAAGGAAAGACTAATCAACAGTGTCTTTGTCCCATACTCTCAAGTCTGGGCGCCCCTATCTATTACCAGTCCATACACACTTAAGGATGCTATACTGGCATTTCTGATAAGCTGGATACATGCAACTCAATTTTTTCTGCCACCAAACAGATACCTCTGTGGCATTGATCATGACAGCGGTAAGGATGTGGTAGAATTCATTGTTTCATTCATTAACTCATTCATTTTGGTTTTGGGCACTAGTCTATAAGACACTAAGCCAACTGATTTTATTTTGATCTACAATGAAATATCAAAAAGTGGCTTGAGTGAAAAGCATCTATTTTCATGTACCACCACAGTTACAAGAGGACTGAGCTCTCTGGGAGGAGAGGAGATAGGATTCATCTACTAAGTCATAGATGATTTCCAATATGCGTTGGTGGAAGAAATTTATACACCATGACTTAATCGAAAGCTCTAATTAACATTTACTATATATGAGATAGTGTGGAAAAACAAACACAGGCCCTGTTTTAGAGAGAAAGTGAGAGAGAGAGAGAGACAGAGAGAGACAGAGACAGAGAGAGACAGAGAGTGCTCACAGTATGAGAGGAGAAATCATTAGGAGCTAAGAAGACCAAGAAAGGCTTACTGTAGAAGATTGGATCTGACACGAGTCTTTAAGGAAACCAGAAAAGCTGAAAGGAGAAGTACAGAAGACCATTCCAGACATCAACAGTTATCACAAAGACATAGAGATCAGTGATGGAGTGTCTAGGAACTACAAATAGACCAGTGATGCTGGTGTAAAGTGGGGAGTAGAATCTAAGATGACTGGAAAGGTAGGAAGGAGCCATGGTATTAAGAACTTTAAGAAGAAGAGGACCTTATATTTATTGCTGAAGGTAATAGGGAACCACTGGAACTCAATGGGCAGGAAGTGATATAGACAGACCAGTGCTTTAAAAAAATCTTTATGGTAACAGAATGGATGATAGTTTGGAAAGGAAAGAAACTTAAGGCAGTAAGACCTGTTAGAAGGCTAATGCCATAGTCTAGTCAAAGACTTCCGGCCAACTGGCTGCTTGAATGAAGGCAGAAAACCCAATTCCCATAAAGCAATTCTAGCAGAAACTTAAAATTTGTACAGACTGAATAATTATCAAGAAGTTCAATGAGAAACTATAGTAAATCTTTTTTTTACCCTAGAACTGCATTGAAAGTCAGCCTAAAGTCCACAGGCAATGGAAAAACGGCCTTCTAGTAAAGCTAGCACTAGGACAAGCAAATAAACCAGTAATCTCTCTGCAGGACCAGAGACAAGCTGGAGACATACATGTAGTCTATGATGCTCTGTGTCTGGAAACACCAAGAGTGAAGAGCTTCCTGAAGAATCCCCAAAGTGGTAACAAAACTCCAGGATGAGAACTTTAGAAACCACCAATGAAAGGAAGCAACTAGAATAGCATGGAAGCACTGAGACCAGAACAGCCCAAATGCATAGGGCCTCCAAGGTAACTATAATGAGGAGCCATAGAAGGCCCTGAAGAGCCAGTGCTCAAGACCTCAAAGACCAGAAGAGACTAATCTTGGGAGGTGGAGGGAGACCAGCACAGTAACCCAGGGGACCCAGAACAAGGCCAAGCGGGGCCAATTATCCCAACCAAAAAGGGTAGTAGAAGTTGGAGCCTGGTCCTGGCATAAAGTCCCAATCTAGGAACTAAAGTTGGAGAGATGAGTAAATCAAAGGAAAAACCTACTAGTATAAAAAACTCATTGTAGTTCTAGAGATGCCCTTAAGAAGGCAGGAGCAACCCCATAGCAACTATAATAAGTGACTCAGAGGGGAAAATAATTTTCCACAAGGACAATATGAAAAGAACAAGAGATAAAAATATTAAATACTTAGGAGGAAAGAGTTAGAAAGAGAATAAATATCTTTGCATAGAAAGTGGTAAACCTTAGCCAAGTAATTAACTTTCTGAAAACTAGAATAGATCAAACCAAACAGAAATCAATGACTCCTTGAGAAAGAAAGAAATATTAGAACAAAACAAAAAAAATGGAAAAGAAGAAAATGTAAGAAATCTGTTTAAAAAAGTGACCCAGAAACTGAGTAGAGAAAAGAATTTAAAATAATTAGATTCTCCCCAAAACAAAAATTTAAAGAACCCCTGGACATCATATTTCAAGTAATCCTAATGTAAACATAGACAAAAGCACACTAATTACCTTTTGAACAAAACAAAAGAAATGAAAAGTCCCAGAAATGTAATAGCTTAAATCCTAAGTTCCGACATCAAAGAAAAAAAATACAGGAAACAGTCATAAAGAAGCAAGTAAGTACCAAGTAACCAAATCGGGTTCACATAAAACTCAGAAGCTTCTATTACAAATATTAAAAGATCTGGGAATATAATATTCCCCAAATCAAAAGAGACAGGCTATCAAGAAAAACTTACTTTGCAAAGTTAAGTATAATTCTACCAGGGAAACCCCCCCAATCTTTAATAGAATAAAGAACTTGCAAGTATTTCTGAGTGCAGCTAAGTTTGATAAACTCATTAGCAGAAAGTTTGCCATCAAGAGATAAAAATTTGGCCATAATAAATCACCAAACTGTCTATTAAGATGGAGAAAGGTCACAATATGTCTGTGAAGGAAATAGATAAGCTGACAATAGTGTGACTCTTGGAAGTATGACTTTTGCCTTTCCCTGACGTATATAATTTAGTCTTGGGCATAGAAGGTATTTAGGAAGGACTAACACCTACGGTGTGAGGGCTGCTTATGTACCTTTGGTACCCACCTTTCAAACAACTTTCACCTGTGGCTCCAAGAAGATGTAGTATGTGCCCTGTCCACCCTGGTAAATTGTGTTGTCAGATGGTCTAAACCAGGTTGAGGGTGACCAAGAGGTCTCAAACCTCTTGGAGAGTTCTGCCTAGTAGAATGGGCAGAAGAGAACAATTTGTTCCAACGGCCATGAAGGTGGATGAAGCAGGTGCTGTGGAGGGCTTAGAGCTTGGTCAGGCATCAAAGACACCAAGGTCATCCACTGCATCCCAGGTCATCACCAGTCATCTTGACTTTTGTCCTGCCTCAAGAAGAGAGAGGGAGGCTGACAGCTTTGTGCAGCAATGCCTCACTTAAATCCAATTCATGACATCACTTCAAAATGTCATTGGTCTGCTTTGAAAATGAAGGATGAACAAGAACAATCCAGTCTTAATGCCTCAATAAGAAGTCAACTTGTTGTTGTACCATACTCCCTCTGAGATCTGTGAAAATGCAGAACTATCTGTGACACTCCGCAGGGTAAATCAGGGACAGAGGCATCTTCGGAACTGTGGCTGAATTATACACAAAATAAGTCAGCCATCAAATCCAACAGTGTGTATTTTAAAAGGTCAACAATCAACACTGCCCTGGTGGTCCCTGTTGAGCAAGAAAATGGTCCAATTGGTTGAATTGATTATACTGCAAGGCATGAGATCATGTGACCTTAGATCCAGAAAGGATGTTAGAGATCATCTAGGACAGAGAGACGAGGACAGAATGACAGCTAGGAAGTGGCAGGGCTGGAATTTGAACCCAGGTTGTGGTCAGTATTTTCAGTAGCGTCTGACTCTTTGTGGCTCTATTTGGAGTTTTCTTGGCAAAGATAGAGTGATTTGTCATTTCCTTCTCCAGCTCATTTTTAAGATGAGAGAACTAGGGCAGCTACATGGCACAGTGAGTAGAGCACCAGCCCTGGAGTCAGGAGGACCTGAGTTCAAATCCGGCCTCAGACACTTGACACATGTACTAGCTGTGGGACCTTGGGCAAGTCACTTAACCTCGATTGCCCTGCCAAAAAAAAAGAACGAGATGAGAGAACTGAGCCAAATAGGGTTAAGTGACTTGCCTAAGGTCACACATCCAGTGTCTAAGGTCAGATTTTAACTCAAGAAGATGTCTTCCTGACTTCAAGCCTGGCACTCTATCCACTGTGCCACCTCGATGCCACCCAGGTGATCAAATTCCAATTCTAATTCTCCTCTGTATGACAGTCCTATGCAAATATAATTGTGCCATTTTGTAGCATTTCACAGCTATTCATCCTAATAATGATAATAATAATTCACATTTATAGAGTGATTTAAGGTTATTAAATATATCCTGTAGTCACTAAATGGAAGTATAAAGATTCAGTTCATGCGGGCTCTTTATTTTTTGGTAATCGTCTTCCTCTTTGGAAATGGCACTTCTCTGTGGAAAGAGTGTTGGACTCAAGAATCAGAAGAAATTAGGTTCTAATCCGGGTGCTACCACTTATTAGTCATGTGACCTTAGGCAAATCCCTTTTCCTCTCTCGGCCTCAGTTTCCTTATCACTAAACTCATGCAACCTCCCTCACAGAGCATTTGCAAGGCTCAAATGAGATCATGCAGGTGAATGGGCTTTGAAAATAAATAAGTGCCATAATTAATCCTGCAAGGGATTATTATTATTATTGAGATGAGTAGGGCTTTAGGGGAAAGGAGGAAGAGCTTTGATTAACTTTTTGGCACCAAGTGTCAGTATTTTGCATTGCTCTCAATAGACACTCCAGGAAAATCTGGCAGAGGTTGGGTACAGGAAGTATGTACGTGAAGAAAAACAGGTCTGACACTTTTCTTTTCTTTGTATTTGCTATAGAATTACAGTGTGGGGTGGGTATGGAACAGCTCTGAAAATGTTGGGAACTCCCCTAGGGTTAGCGGGCTTCCACTCCCATATTTTACAAAGGCCTATAGGGAGGAGAGGTATGCAGAGGAAAGTGGCAGGTGGTGTGTGCGACCCAGGAGCACAAGAAAAAGGGACTGAAATATAAATTGGCCCGTTGGCCAATAAAATGTTTACTAGAGGCAACGTTTGTATAACATCATTTTGCACTCAAAGTACTGTGGTGTAAAGCAAAGGTGTCAGCCTCAACTAGAGGCAGCGGCTACTAAAGAATATATAAAAATTTGTGACGGCTGTATATTGACAGGTTTAAAATTAATATTATCTATGTTTTATTGACAGGAGAGCTGGTTGGTGCCGTAGATAGAGTGTCGGGATTAGAGTCAAGGAAGACTCATCTTCCAGAGTTCAAACTTGGCCTCACGCACCAATTGTGTGACCCTGGACAAATCACAATACTATTTGCCTCAGTTTCCTCATCTGTAAAATGAGCTGGAAAAGGAAATGGCAAACCAATCTAGTATCTTTGAAAAGAAAACTGCATATTGGGACGTGAAGAGTTGGACACGATTGAGAAATGACTGAATGGACACATTTTATTCTCTTTTTATTTATTTTGTTAAACATTTTCCAATAACATTTTTATCAAGTGCAGTGTGGGAGACATTTGGCCTGCAGGCTATGGGTTTTGACACCTATGGTAAGGAAGAAAAGAACACTGGAATGGAAGTCAGGAGATCCTTATTTTTCTGTCTTATCTTTCCTATCTTGTGTGGTCTTGGGCAAATCATTTGTTCTTTTTGATGACCAATTTCTTCAACTGCTAAATGAAGATAATAATACTTGTACTATATACACAGTTTCAAAGATCAAATGAGATGATACATATGAAAGCTATAAACTAGAAAGTTTTATATAAATATTAGTTATTGTTAGTAGTATTAATAATCATGGTTTTGATGAATCTTCTTGGTTCCAAAGGATTTAAAAATACTTTTTATTCATACTTATTCCTAAAACTCATCCCTGTGGATAGGAGTCAGTAGTTGCCTTTGACAGGCACTGAGGCATATCAAGAATTCCTTAAAATTATGAATCAGTTCACAGGCAACTGACATTGGGTTGACTCGATAGTTATAGAAATGTGTCAGTGAGGCACACTCCTGTATTGTGCTAGTTGTTATACTGGAAAGGATAAACACGTAGCTTTTGTCTTCTATGATCTTACTGTTCAGGGCGGGGGGAGGGGGAATCTGAATTTCAATCTACATCAATTTTTACCTGGTAATTAAAAGAAAGATCACATTAAGAAGATAAAACAAAAATTAACAACAACAATAAAAGCCAAGGTTCTCTTGAATTTGACACGATTTTTTTGAATTTTATCACATTTATTCAATATTTTAGTTTTCAACATTGATTTCCACAAGATTTTGAGTTACAATTTTTCTCCCCATTTCTACCCTCCTCCCATTCCAAGATGGCATATATTCTGATTGCCTCGTTCCCCAGTCAGCCCTCCCTTCTGTCACCACACTCTCACCCCCATCCCCTTTCCCTTTACTTTCTTGTAGGGCAGAATAGATTTCTATGCCCCATTCCCTATATATCTTGTTTCCCAGCTGCATGTAAAAAAGAAGCCAACTTTTTTTTTTGAGCAACTGCTTTTAAAATTTTGAATTCCAAATACTCTCCCCTCTTCCCTTCCCAGCCACCCTCCCTAGAAAGGCAAGCAATTCAACATAGATCACACATGTATCATTATGTAAAACACTTCCACAATGCTCATGTTGTGAAAGGCTAACTACATTTCCTTCCATCCTATCCTGTCCCCCTTTATTCAGTTTTCTCCCTTGACCCTGTCCCTTTCCAAAAGTGTTTGCTTTTGATTACCTCCTCCCCCTATCTGCCCTCTCTTTCATCATCCCCCCTTTTTATCCACTTCCCCTTACTTTCCTGTAGAGTAAGATACCCATTTGAGTGTGTATGTTATTCCCTCCTCAGGTTGAATCCAATGAAAGTAAGATTCACTCATTCTCCCTCATCTTCCCCCTCTCCCCTTCCAACATAACAGCTTTTTCTTGCCACTTTTATGTGAGATAATTTACCCCATTCTATCTCTCCCTTTCTCCCTCTCCCAATATATTCTTCTCTGACCCCTTAAATTTATTTCATTTTTTTTTAGATATCATCCCTTCACATTCAACTCACCCTATGCTCTCTCTGTCTATATATAGGTACATTCCCTTCAGCTACCCTAATACTGAGAAAGATCTTATGAATTACACACACCATCTTCCCATGTAGGAATGTAAACAAAACAGTTCAACTTTAGTAAGTTCCTTATGAATTCTCTTTCTTGTTTACCTTTTCATGCTTCTCTTGATTCTTGTATTTGAAAGTCAAATTTTCTATTCAGCTCTGGTCTTTTCACTGAGTAAG
>CM053626.1:131725196-131743008 GCA_028646595.1 Phalanger gymnotis | reverse complement strand
TGGTTCCCAAATTGGCCCCTTTTAAGTCTTTAATCTACGCCCACAGGGGTTTCACACCTGATAGGGCTTTGGGCCTGGGGCTTAGAGTTTAACAGGTGAAAGTACTTTCACCATAAACAAAAGCCAAACTCCTCAAGGGCACCCGTTAAACTAAGCCCATTTTGCCTTACTGGCACAATATTAAAAAAAAGAAAGTTGGCCAAAGAGCAGGTAACTTCTATGGATCCTAGTTTCTAGCATCAGAAAGTAACCTAACGACCACATAGTCATATAATCATTGATACAGCATTGGAAAAGACCCCAGGGGCCACACGGTCCAACTCCCTCATTTTATAAATGAGGAAACTAAGGTCCAGAGAAAATATGTGTTTTATCCAAGGTCACACAGAGAGTGGAATCCAAGTTCTCTGACTTGAGTCAATAAAACTTTTCACTATATAATAACCCTGCCCTCCTAGCACAGAGTGAATGTAAATACCAAATAGTAACTGTTTCTCTTTTGGCCAGGAACTCTGAGGGTCTTCCCATCCCAGTTTAATTTTTTTTGGAGTTTTGATTAAACTTGATTAATTTCTTAAAGAGGCCTATTCACTGAATGGGTGTTATCTCATTCAAAATGAGAACCTGAAAAGGCCTTAGCCTAAAAGGGCCAGGGTCTGCCAGTGCATCCTGGGCCATCTCTAGTTTTCCTGGTGAATATCTGGTCACGGGACCCAGATGGCTCTGGAGGAGAAAGTGAGACTGGTGTCCTTGCACAGCCCTCCCTCACTCAAATCAAAGTCAACTGCAAGTCACGTCATCATCTCCTTGATGTCATGATACTCCTTGAGAAAGAAGGACAAACACAACAACAGGAAATACAACCTTTTCAGTGATGGGGAAACTGCAGCCTAGGAATGGGAAATTATTGACCCAGTGATTTGCCCAATTTGCATAAAGGGGAATGATTTGCCCAATTCTGTAAGTAACAGAATGAGGATTCAAATCACCCTGGATTCCAAATCTAGGGTTCTTTCCACTAATCCATGCTTGCTTCTCTTACTCAAGTAAGTAGGAATTTCTTCTTACCAGGCACCACAAACAAGTTTCCAGCGTAAGCAGTGTGGTATTGTAAGGGCAAGTAAAGTCGAACTTTTTGTTGTCTTTTGTTTGCTTCTTAGCAGCAAGGCAATCAAGTGCCTTTGATTGAATCTTGCCTTTGTTTGTAGGAAGGCCCACACCCTTTTGTTAGTTAGGTCATGAGAGGTGAAACCCTCTAGAGGTGTGAAACCCTCCAGAGGTGTGAATCACTCTGACCCTGAAATAGTGTGTATTCACATACTCTGAGGTTAGCCTTTTGCTTGGGGCTCACTCATTGGAAGAGTGTTGGTGTGGAGAATCTGGATAGCCATTAAGGAGCGCCCCCACCCAGCTTTGAAAAACCCAGATGTTGGTGCTTCTCTCTCTGGTAACTATGTATGTATAGCTTTGGTCAGACAGCTAGAAGACTGCCTGTTGATTTGTGTTATTTGCACCATTTATATTTTATCTGTTTGTAATTTCTGTTTGTATTTGCTCTGAGGTTCAGGGTGCTGGCTTCCCCCCCCCCCCCCCCCCCCGCCAACTGAGTGAATGCTATATATATGTTTGATTAAAGTGAGATTGGGGATAATGATATCTGCAGTACTTACTTCACAGGATCACCATGAGGATCAATTGGGAGGAAGAATGGAACGTGCTATACAAATGACATTTTGTCATTCCACTGAGTTTCAGAGCTTACCCTTGGTACTATTCACTTTTTTCTTGCCTCGGACACCTTGGAGATCTTATTTTTGAAACAGTCCAAAGTGGAAGGAACATTTAAGCATCTCCTACTGAAAGACTTGTCTCTTTCTTGTCAACAATTCATTAGTTCATTCTTTGCCCGGATGTTTTGCTTCATTCATCCAAATACTTCAGGTGCCTGAGATTGGTGGAGTGGGGTAAGGTTCCAAGTGATCTCTTGGTATTAGAGTTCTTTTCTATGACTTTCTTGGGGGAGGCACATACTATTCTTAGCAACACCCCTAATATGGTGATTGCTTTTCCATGTATTTGAGTCTGGAGTGCAGCCCCAAAGGTTTAGAAAATGATGGCTGCTTCATGTCAAGGAAAATGCAAAGCTGAAACCAAAATCTTTTTCAGGAGCTCCTTGTGATTGTTTGAAGCCCCTTAAATACTCATGTGGAGAGAGCACAGTGTTAAGTGTTGCACAAAACACAAATACTCCTCACTCCCAAACTTCAGGTGATAATATTCTAAATGGGATAATGACAATGCAAACATACATGTTATACAGTCATTTAAATCTATGAAAATAGAAAGCACAAAGGAACTGAAATCTAACAATAAATAAAGTTAGGAGTGTTGTTCAGATGTACCTTACCTGTCATCTGTCCACAATCTGAAGACTATTTACTTGATGTCTATTTAGGAATACGAGAATAGGACTGAAACTACCCATGGTACTTAGAATTTTCAATGTCAGCTTCCCATTTGATAAAATAGTTGGAAAAGTAGGGATAGACTGTCCACAGACCTAGGTTCTATTCTTGGTCTTCCATTAATAATCAATTAAATATTTCTATTTTCTTTTTTCCCCCCCAAAGTTTGCTATTTATTCCTAAGGGAAAAAATAACTCCAACATTTTTCTTAGCATCATGAGTCAAAAATACATAAGGGAATTATACCCTAAAAAGGGTCTATCTACAATTTGTAGAATCACAATGAGGGGGAGAAGGGCAAGGGAGAAGAGACATTGTAGTGAGTGCAGCGCTACACTACAAGGAAAGTTTTCCCAAAGTTTTAAGGACACTTTTATGACAGAGCATGTTCTAGGAATCCTTGTCTGATTAATTGTTCACACTTCTATTTAGGCAAGAAATGATGGCTTTTTTTCTTCGATAAAACTGAAGTCCCATCGTCAACTTCAAACTCTCCACAGTCTTTTAGACACCGCACCTCAATGTATAGACTTTTAGGGGGGTTTCCTATCTTGTGTAATATCTAATCCTTCATCTGTACCCAAACATCTCATGTGTGTAGCAAGAGACTTTTAAATAGCAATTAAACCATTCTATTTCTTCAGCTGACATGTGAAATCTCCGTGCGTTGGCAACACTGCCATATTCCCACCTGAGAGCTCTAATCCAAAGCAATCGATCATACAAATATGCAACTAGGCAACAGCGATTTCTCACCAAAGAACTATGTCGAAGTTGGATTGTTGGAGTTAAGTCACTTCGTCTCATTTACGCCAGACTGGTTCTGTTCATACAAAGCTTTCATCGCTTCCAGAACTTGCCTGGTTAGGTCATCATCGAAGGCTAGGGGCAGCCCTCGGCGGGTGCGGTGAAGCTCGCGGATGAGCTCGATGACTTTCTCGCAGAACATAGCTCCGAGCGCTCAGGCCCCGAGGCCCCGAGACCCCGAGACCCACAACAGGTTCCACTCGCGTCCAGCTGCAGCAGAACCCCTGCCGCGGCGCGGAACGCTGCCCCCCGCCCCCAATTTTCTTTTATACCGCAGGTCTGCAGATTATGAAGACGGTATATTGGCCACATACCTGGTATCACATTGGCATATTCTGAAAGTATTTTGAGATTTTACATGGATACTAATTACTGAGACAATATTCCAGATTGCAAATTTGCCCATTTCACATACCCAGCTTGCATTTGGACCAAATTTTTATGTCACTTTGAAATATTAGCTTGCATATACATAACAAGCATCCCAGAGTGTCTCACAAGAGTACCGTATGCACGCGTGTTAAGGTGGTATTAAAATTGGTCTTGAGTATCTGCTAACTAAACAAAGAGAAAGCTGAATGACTAACCTCTCTTCACGTTTTCATGGGATTTATATATTTGGACAATAGAGGAAAAATTCTATATGCAATTAATTATGGAAGAATGAGTACAACACCCTCATCTTCAAGGTGGACAACAAGGGCAACAAGCGGTCAGATCAAGCAGGAGAAGCTGTATGACATAGGGTTGGCCAGGGTCAACACACTGATCCGGCCTTATAGAAAGAGGAATACCTATGTCCAACTTACTCAAGACTATGATGCTTTAGATATTGCCAACGAAATTGGAATCATCTAAACCGCGTCCAGCCGTTCCACTCCACCTAAAATAAAAAATTTTCCAGTTAGAAAAAAAAGCTACAGCGCTATCCATAAAACCTGAAGTAGCCATCACTCTTAGAGAGCCAAAGTGGAAGAGTATAAACTAGAAGACTAGCCTGGAACAGGTGCTAAAGTAATTGTGTAGAATTTTTAGAACTGGGAGAGACTTAAAGGTCCAACCTCAGATGAGGTAACTAAAGTACTGAAGGGTTCAAGGAGTTTTCAAAGACCACCCAGCCGGTCAATAGGAAAGTTTGGATTATAACTCAGGTTTCTTGGTTCTTTTTTCTAGGGCTTTTCCCTGTAGATCATGTTGCTTCCTATCTCTTGTTTGATAAACATCTGCTTTTTTTTCCACTCTGGATTTATTTCTTGGAATCCTTATGTCTAGCATACTTTGGAATCATGTTATCTCGAATAAAGTGTCCTGATCTCTTTTTTTTATTTAGCCCTATTTCTTAACAGTGAGGTTCTGAACATTTGTGAAAGAAATTCTGCTCCTTCAGAATGTGAACTGAAATATAAAATTTCCAACGGCCCTAAGGTAGAGGAATTTAATAATTCCATCCTTGTAATTTCTTATCAGCAATTAAAATATTTCAAAAGCGGTATATTTTTTGTAATGTAGGCCACATGTGCTTCCACAGAAAGACACATTCAAGTAACGCCAATGATCTGAGTATGGAACAGAGTTTATTTCAGTTTTCCATTTTTTCTACCACTGGGCCTTCACAATTTTGGTCTTTTAATATTTTTGTAGTCAGGATGCTTTTGTAATCACTGCTTTTGCAAAAAAAAAAAATCAGCAATCCATATCATTGCAAGCCTCTTCTGCTAACTAAACAAAGAGAAAGCTGAATGACTAACCTCTCTTGACCTTTTCATAGGATTTATATATTTGGACAACAGAGGAAAAATTCTATATGCAATTAATTATGGAAGAATGAGTACATACCATGTTTTTGCCTACACTCTTAACGGAGTCATGTGTCCCTTCCTTTGTGGAAGATGTGAGGATGATGGAGGCTGGCCCCTTAGAGATGCTCTTGGTGATCTGTGCATTTCACTCACACGCTGAAAGGAAAAAAAGACCTATGTGCTGATGAGGTTCATTAGGTCACGTGAACAGGTGCTGCCTGTTGAAAGGAGAGCCATCTAGCACCTATCTTTCTGTGAAGCAGCCTCCATCTGAGCACTTTATGATAAAGCAGAAGTGGGTCAGTGGTGAGAGGCTCAGCCACCTAGTAGTAGTTTATAAAGATATCTTCTTGGAAGGCTAAGAAGAACCAATCTACAGCTTATCGAGTAGTCTGTACAGTGTTCCTGCCCTGGCTCTCCAGGGTTCTACTACAGCAAATCTAAAGCAAAATCTTTCACATCTATACCCTTTCCTTCCCCCTCTCATTGCCTTATTTCTGCCTCTAAAAAGACCTTGGTTAGCTTCTAGGGCTATATCCCAAAGACATCACACGAATGGGAAAAGGACTCACATGTACAAAAATATTCATAGCAGCTTTCTTTGTTGTGACAATGAATTGGAAATTAAGGGGATGCCCATCAGTTGGGGAATGGCTGAACAAGTTGTGGTACATGAACGTAATGGAATATTATTGTGCTATAAGAAATGATGAGCAGGCAGACCAGAAAAACCTGGAAAGACATATGAATTGTTGCTGAGTGAGGGGAACAGAACCGGAACATTGTACATAGTAACAGACACTTGTGTGATGACTAACTTTGATAGACTTGGCTCTCCTCAGCAATGCAAGGATCTAAGACAGCTCCAAAAGACTCATGAGAAAGAATTATGGAGTCTGAATGCAGATGGAAGCAAACTATTTGCTTTCATTTTTTGGTTTTGTTTCTTCTTTCTCATGGATCATTCCATTGGTTATAATTCTTCTTCAAAACATGACTAATGTGAAAATACATTTAATGTGAATGTATATAGAGAGCCTATATCAGATTGCATACTGTCATGGGGAGGCGGGAGGGAGAAGAGGAGGGAGGGGGAGAAAATTTGGAACTGAATGTTGTAAACTAAAAATAAATAAGTTGATTTAAAAAAATATGAAGACCTTGGTTATAGTATCTTCTCCTCTTTTTGTGAAAGAATACTAATTTACAGACCTTCGTAAGAAGTCGGTCAGCACAATCAATGGCATTCTGGACCTGGAGCCAGGAAGATCCAGGCTCAAAACGCACCTCTGATACTTACTAGTTATGTGACCCCAACCTCTTTGAGCCCCAATTTGCTCATTTGTAAAATCAGAAAAAATAGCACCAACCTCACAGGATTATCCTGAGGCTTAGATGAGATAAAGTACATTAAGGCTCTGTAAACTTTAAAGAGCTAGAGACATGTCAGTTGTTGGCATCATCATCATCATCATCATCATCATCATCATCATCGTCATTGTTATCATTATTATTAATTACCCAAATGGTCCCAATGATTTGGACTAGTTAGAGAGCTCAACACCCACTTTTAAAAGGTGTTTTCTCCCAATATATGCATCTCGGAGAGAGTCCTCATGAATCAAATTCTAGTCTTGTCTAATAAAATCAAGTCTCACCCATTCCTAGAATTGGCAAGGATGGTGGTGATAAGGGCAGCTCACATTTACATAACACCTTGGGATGAAACTGGGCCTGTGATTTCATTGCTACACAAAACTTCCGAAGTTCTCTGGTATGAAGGAAACTCTCTCTACCAATGCAGGCTAGCAACTTCTCTCTAACTTATTGCCTCTTAGAGAATTTCTAGGATACTGAGAAGATAAATGACTTTTACACAGCCATACAATCAGTGGGTTTCAGAGGTGATACTTGAACCCAGGTCCTCGTGGCACCAATGCCAGATCTCCATTCACTACGCCTTTCTCTCTCTCTCTCTGTAAACTAATATATGAAAAAAATATACAGCATCCTCAAATATGCTTGTTTTAGCCCATAAATTCAAAATAAAATTTTAAAAATATCTGGAAAAAGAAAGAAAGAAAGATATACTAACAGGTATGTGATTCCTGATACAAAAATTTGCCAGAGGCTATATTGCTTTATTCTGGTGGGAGGGAAGGAGCAAGATTTGTAAGAGCAACGATTTGTAGGATGTGTGAATGAAACAGCATGGAGGAGCTTGTTGTGAGGAGCTGAAATCAGATTGAATTTGGGAAGCTGAATACTGGCTCATTCTCTTTTTTCTCACCTTAGAGAAGTTATGATCTGGCCTAGGACCAGAGGTGACCTACACTACAGTGTATTCAGAAGGCCTGGCCAAAGGTAATTCTAGGCCCAAGAGTCCTCTGGAATATTGGATTGGTCTGGTCACTATCCTGGGGTGGATCTAGGAGTCCAAACTACTCCAAGACCCTGGGGCTTGACCTGAAAAAGGTTAATTGTATCCTCCCTAGCTTGAACTCGAATTTCGTTGTTCAGTGCTACATCCCACCAGGGTTAGCCAACTTCTACAAAGCAGCCTGGGCAGGTTCCCAGTCTGCTAACCCACGAGGGAAGAGTTTTCCAAAGGCAGCAGGCCACTTCTGCTCTCTCTTCCTTGGACAGATGCCAAAAGAGCAGGTTACCCCAACGGAAAGGCAGACAGATGTCCAATTGTCCTCTGGGGTAGTCCAACCCAATGTTGTACTCCTGGGCACAGTGAGGGAGAAAGAAATAAAATAGTAGACAAGAGAATGATTAACAGGCAACTGAAAAAAAGTGATGGAAAATATATTTTATTTTCTCAGAAATGCCTGAAAGGATAGTTATGGGGCCACTATGGTGCTAGCTAGTTAGGCTAGCAAACTGCTCATTTGATTTCCATCCTTCCACAGCTTTTCTTTTCTTTTTTTCAATTTTTGTGATGCTTGAGTGAAATCACAAATATCTACAGTTAAACTTTCCTTGTCTCAACAAAGATAGAAGGGAAACAGTCGGGATCAGTGAGCATGTTAAACTACCTTAACATTAAACCCCAATGGGGAAGTGAATTCTCTGTAAATCTGATGGATTTGGGGATTAAAATTTCTGTTTTCAGGCAGCAACGGTCCCAGGAGCTTCAAGAGATGTTGGTTAACATGGGAAGACTAAACAAAACTCCTTTCTGGATTTCAAATAAGAACTCCATGACAGAGGGTTAGGGTATCTATTTTGTGAGTAGTTTTAACTCTGTCTTTTATAATAAACCTGTGTTATTCAGGTGACATCTTTGACTGACTTTTTGAATAGTGGTAGAGAAACCTTTTGTTTCTTTGTTTGTTTCTCACAAAATAAATAGTTATGGCTCATCCCGGGACTTTGGGTGGAAAACGTCTTTGGCTTTTTAATAATTCATCTTTCATTTACACGAATATAAGAAGAATCATTAGCAAGGAAACAAGAAGGAGAATAAAGACAATCTTACAACTCTTGCTTTTGAGGGAGCAAGCTTCCTGGTTTTACTTTATCTGAATGCTAGAACCTAATTACCATGCTGGTTAAGCAGTTGCCTGTGCTGCTGCTGCTGCTGCTGGGTGATGGGCCTGCCAACTTTGAAATGAGGACTGTTAGCCTAATTATTGGTAAACTTTCCCACTCCTGTCCGTGTTCTTTGGCAGGAGCACATCAAACACCTGTGCACTTAGACCTGGTCCCAGGGAAGTCCCAATCGCAGATGTCAGAGTTCTTTTGTTGACTTCTTATTAGCGGCCACTTAATAGGCAGGAGCCGAAGACAGCTTTGCCTAAGCGCTTATCAATAGACAGCAAACATTCTTCTTTCAATGGGCAAAGGGTCAAACTGTTTCTCTTGGCTATAAAGCTCTGCCAGATAATTGCTGGTGATTAGCAATTTTAATTACCAGGTGCTAGGGGTCGGTGGATTTTTTTCTTCTCCAGTAATTGGGCAGGTTGTTAATAGTTATTGCTCACTGGGGCCAGGGAGTATATTTTACCAATATGTTCCAGGTCTTTTAAAATTAATTAAAATAAAGTAAATAAAATCATCTGAGAGTGCTTGGAATCTGATGAACTGGAGAGAGTTCCAACAGGTTTTTCAGGAAACTTGTCCGAGAAAGGAATCTTCAATGCAACTCCCTAAAGCAGCTTTTAATCCCCTTGTAAACACTTGTGTGTTCCATTGTGCCTGGAGAGTGGCAATGATTTTAAAATCTTTTCCTGCTACATTGGTCATGTTGGAACTAAGCTTGTCAGCATGTTCTAGCTCATTGGTTTTGCATGCAGACTTTTAGGGGGGGTTTTCATAGGATCACAAAACCAACAGCACAATTAGCAGGGAACTAATCTCTTCCCATAGTCAGCCACAAAATAGGTTGGAAACAGGAAAACAGGGGCACAAAGAATTGGTGCTATGTCATTTCTTACAAGTTTGCATCCCTGACACCTAGAGAAATGGACATTTATCTGAAATTAACAAGGAGCCTCCATTTCCTTCCATGAGGGGCTGTGGGTATGTTTAATATGCCTGGCTATGTCTTTGATGGGATTTGTGAATAGACTTAGAAGTTAAAAAGAAAATAATCATGGTTGGATAATTGTGGCTGGACTAGGTGACCTCTAATGTTCCTTTCTAGCTTAAGCATTTGACAATTTTAAGTTTTCCCTTCTCTGTAAATGTCATTATCTCATAATAGGGGGTTAGTCAATGTCTAGAATATCTGTCAATATTTGTCAATATTCAGATGGGGGTTAGTTAGAAGCATGCTCATCTCCAGGTCCACCAATAAATACTAAAAAATAAAAAAAAGATACAGGCAAATAAAAACGATCAGGAGAGCTAGTGACTGCACTCAGTAATACATATATACACACATATATGCATATATATATACATATATGTATATACATATGTCACTTAGACCTGGTGTATATATGCATTAACATTAAACCTAGTGTGAGTAGTACTAATTGGCTAGATTTGGAGATAAAAATGTCAACTCTGAATTTCATAATAAAGCTTTTTTTTCAGTGGCATGACATATATATATATATATAGCATATATACACATGTACATATATGTATATACATATACATCTATATAACCATATCATATAATGTAGCAAGAAACAAAAGGATGGGAAAATAGGAAAAGGATACTTTAAAATTCCTAAATAAAAAGATATAAGAGAACACAAAATTCATCTTTTTCAGGTTCAGAAAAGTTATATTCATGAGATAAGAGTAAAATAGTAATCAGTATTAAAATTATGCTCTTTTCTCTAATCTTTTCTCTACATTTTTTTTTGTCTAGGGAAGGATATTCAAAACCCCAGGACTGAGAAACATACTAATCTGAGACTTGAAGTAAAGTATGCAATGTTTTTTTTAATAGTTTATGCACATTTTCCTTTGGCTTTTCTGTTTTGGGTGCTGACCTCAAGGCTTTAAATTTTAAGAACATACTGAAAACACTTTTATTACTACACGAGAGACAACTAAGCCCCAATACACAGCTTTAGGTAGTCAATAGGAATTATTAAGTGATAATATTATAACCAACAGTATGGGACTGTTCATCTCCTCCCCTCATGTTTACATATCCTTAATGAAAGGAAAACCATAGACTTTGGGACACATGGATTACAGTGAAAGCTTCTTGCCTCCATGGGAGAGTGGAAGGGTAGAAATCTTTCTGTTTTGACCACAGCCTTATTGGGAAAAGAGGAGATGGAGGCAGCATTGACAGAGAAGGTGATTGTATCCAGTTGTGTTGGGTGACAACTGAGGAACCTTCGGATTCTTTAGAAATTAAATGTAAAGCAACAATAAGAACAACCTTTTACAATCACTTGTTTATAAGCTCTTCCTACCCCCTTCACTCTCACCTTCCCACTTTTTAAAAAAATTTCTTTAGTGGGATTAAGTTGATTTATCCTCTTGGAGTAGACAAGCTGGGAACCTCTTCTAATTTTTTTCTCTATTCTCATCCCTTTTCAAGGGTAGGGAAGGAAGATAAGCAGGGAACAAATGTAAAAGTATATAGTAGTAAATAAGTCACTGGTTGGAAGTTCTCCTTCCCTCCAAGCCAAAGCACCTTACTTCCCAAGAATGCTACAGGACAAAGGTGCATGGCTGCCATTCAATTAAATTCTATTGCATACTATGTTCGAGACACTTTACCAGCATATGTGTGTATGTGTGTATGTATGTATATGTATATATCAGGACATTGCTAATTTGAAGACAAAAATAAAGGAGAAAGCCCTTGGCTTCCAGAAGCATACATTCTCCTGAAGGAAGGAGTACCTAAGACATCTACACAGACAAGTAAATGAAAGATAATTTGAAGATGGAGAGAGCATTGAGGAATGGTGGGAAGAGGGTCCAAAAGACTTTCTATAGAAGGAGTCTTACTTACATGAGCTGATGCTGAGTGAAGCGAGCAAAACCAGGAGAACACTGCACAGGGTAACAGCAGCATTGTATGATGATCATCTTTACAGACTTCGCTCTTCTCAGCAGTACAGTGATCTAAGACAATTCCAAAAGATTCCTGATAGAAAATACTATCCACATCCAGAGAAAGAACTATGGAGTCTGAATACAGATCGAAACATACTATTTTCACTTTTTTTGTGGCTTTCCCCTTTTGTTCTGTTTCTTCTTTCACAACATGACTAATGTGGAAATATGTTTAATGTGAGTGCACATGTATAACCTATATCAGATTGCTTGCTGTCTTGGGGAGGGGAGGGAGGAAGGAAGGGAGAAAAATTTGGAACTCAAAATCTTATTTTAAAAAATTAAAATTATGCAACTGAGAAATAACATACACAGCCAATGGGGTGTAGAAATCTATCTTGCCTTACAAGTAGAGGGGAAGGGAGTAAGGGGGGCATGGTGATAGAAAGGAAGGAAGACTGGTGGAAGTCATAAGTAGAATGCAAAACATCTTGGGGCAGGAGGAGGGGAGAGATGGGGAGAAAATGTGGAACTCAAAATCTTGTGGAAGGAATGTTAAAAACTAAAAACAAATCAATTAAAATAAATAATAGACATAAAAATGAATGTTAAAAACTCTCTTTACATGCAATTGGAAAAAATAAAATACTATTTAAAAAGAAGGTGAGCCTTAAAGAAAGTTAGGGATTCCAAGAGGCTTAGATAAAAAAAAAATGCCTGCTTGCCTAGGGAAACAAAGAGTGCATAGGGATGAAGTTTATAGAACAGTTGGGTAAGATAGTTTGACTGGACTATAGAATTCTTAAAGAACAGTCATGTGATATGCCTGGAAAGGTCAGTGAGAGCCAACTTGTGCAAAGTTTTAAATACTAGACTGAGAAATTTGTCTTTTTTCCTTAAGGCAATAGGGACCCAATAAAGATTTCTGAGCAAGGTAGTATCATGATCAGAATGTGCCTTACAAATATAAATTTGGTAACTGAGTGAAAGACAGACATAGCAGTGTTGGTAGTGGTGGCAGCAATAATGGTGCCAGCTGAGGTGGCTGTGCACTCTTACAGCTGAGATGGATGGTAAACTTTTTGTTGTTCAGTTGTTTTCAGTATTATCTGACTCTTCACCACTCCTTTGGGGTTTTCTTGGCACAGATACTGGAGTGGTTTTCCATTTCCTTCTCCAGCTCATTTTATAGATAAGGAAACTGAGGCAAACGGGGTTAAGTAACTTGCCCAGGGTCACACAGTAAGTGTCTGAGGCCTTATTTGAACCCAGAAAAATGAGTCTTCCTGACTCCAGGGCCCTGTGGGGATATTCAACTGCCTTTGGAATCATGATTGCTGTTCCAAAGGTATTGCCTTTGCTCCACTGGCATTTTGAGTTGGTGGTGATATCTTAGTGGTAGAGGAGAGGGGAGAGGTAGAGTGGAAAAGCTCCCCAAAACCCACTGGGAGGGTTCATGCAAGCTCCTTCCATGCCCTATATGTGATTTGAAATGATTTTGCTTTGATCAATATAATAATAAATATATATCCTATGTTCAAAAGCCTTGGAAGCATCCGGTTGTTTGCAGAAATTGAATAGGATGCCCCTAGGAGTGAATTGAAGGAGGCAGGTAGGTGGCTCAGTGGACAGAGTGCTGGGACTGGAGTCAGGAAGAACTGTATTTAAATCTGGCCTCAGATACTTACTAGCTGTGTAACCCTGGACAGGTCACTTAACCTCTGTTTGTCTTAATCCACTGGAGAAGGAAATGGCAAACCATTGCAGTATCTTTGCCAAGAAAACCCTAGGGACAGGATGGTCCAAGGGGTTACAAAGAGTTGGATGTCACTTAGAGACTGAGCAGCAACAGGAATGAATTGAAACAAGTCAGATTGTTGTGGGGTTTTTTTTTTTTTTCAGATAGAGACTCAGAAGTATGAGGCAAGGAGATAAATGAAGGAGCCCTAAGATAAACCAGCTTCCAAGAATACAAAAACAATAATAGTCTTTATAAAGCTGTCTACAGATATTATGTCATTTAACCTTCACAACAACTTTGTGTAATATCTCCATTTTATGGGTAGAACCTGAGGCTGAGGTCTCCTTGACTCCAAATCTAGCGTTCAGGTTGGACCCTTCTTCTCCCACTGAGATAAATTGAAGCAGTGTTCCTGGGACCTAGATGACAGCAATGACAACACCTTGTGTTTATGTAGCACTTGAAAGTGTGCAAAATGCTTTAAATACACCTCATTTGATCCTTACAACAGCTCTGAGGGACAGGCATGATTGTTATCTCCACTTTATAATTGGGGAAACTGAGACAGACACAAGAGGAAAGCAAAGAACAGTAAGCTACTTGGTCTATGTGGTTGGTTTGGGATTAAGTCTGGGTCTGGGATTAAGACTTAATTTGAGAGAAGGAAACTCTTCTGTTTCCTAGGAGCCATAATGTTGGGTTGTGAAGACTTTCCTGGGGAATAGGTGGATGAGAACAATGTGTTCTAATTGCCATAAAGGCAACTGAAGTAGGTGCCGTGGAGTGCGTAGAGCTTGGTAAAACATCAAAGATGCCAAGGTCATCCATTGTATCCTGGGCCATTAACAGTTGCCTTGACTTTTGTCTTGCCACTGGACTTTGATGACTGAGACTGATGACTTTGTGCAAGTCTGCCTCACTTGAAGCCAATTCACACTCAAGTCAAGGCAACACCCATGAAGTCATTGGTCCTCTTCAAAAATTAAGGACAAACAACAACAGTAATGTTGGACTGAGAGGCTTGAAGTCACTGAGGCTCACCCATGCCAGTTCTGACTGAATTATAGTGAAAAATGTTTGTTGTTGGATTTTATCAATGGATGTTGAGGACTTAAAATACTGGCAATGCAAAACTGGAATTGCTGAGAGACAATCCTCCTCCTCTCCTCTTTCAGAAGCTCAAAGGGCATGAATTACCCATCACATCAGGTTAACCCTGTGGTCCAACTGCTCTCTAAGGTAACTCAGTCATGCTTATATCAAATAAATGGTACAAAACACAATGTTCCATTGTGCACAGTAACTGCAATGTTATAATGACGATCAACTGTGGCTACTCTGCTCAACACAACAATCCAAGACAATTCCATAAGACTCATAATGAAAAAATGCAATCCACTTCCAGAGAGAGAACTGACAAACTCTGAGTGCAAATTGAAGTAAAATTTTCTCTTTCTTGCTTTTTTTGAAATATGGCTTATATGGAAATATGTTTGCATGATTTCACATGTATAATTAATATTATATTGCTTTTCTTCTCAGTAGGTGGAGAAGAGTAGGAAGGAGAAAGGGAATTGGGACTCAAAATTTAAAAAGAAAAGAATGTTAAAAATAAATTAAAAAAATTTAAAAACACAATGTTAAAATCAGGACTGAAGTTGGGTAGAATCTCACAGGATCTCAGATCGAGTGCACTGTTGTTGATTTTTAGTGAATAGATAAGGACGCAGTGGAAAGAGGACCTAAGTTTAATACTACTTCTATCATTTACTACCTATATGACCTCTGGCAGGTCACTTCACCTCCTTGGGACTCAAATAAAATAAGGGAGTTGAAATAGATGGCCTCAAAGGTTACTTCCAGCTCTAGATCTGTGATTGTATGAAAACATGGAGAAGATCCTTAGAAAGATTTCTAGAATGGTTAAAGCGGAGGTGGGAGAGCATCTGAACTTCCTAGAGGAACGGTGAAAATATAAATTCAAAGAGGATTGCAGCTTTTATCAGTTTCTGGGAAAGTATTGCTCAGTATGTGTGAGCCAGGCTTTAGCTCCTCGGGAGGCATGTGTCTACGACTCCAAAGGCTGGGTTTAAGGCGAATCATTGAGGGCTCTTAATTAAGGGAGGCCAAGGAAGCAGATTAAGTTGCAGCTGGAAGAGATCAGCTAGATAATTGTGATGGCTCCAACTCATAAAAGGTTTTATAGAGGAGCCTTAGAGTGGAATTAGTTGCTAGAAAGAAAGGCAATGTCTTAGACCAAAGGATGGATCGTGAGTAATAGAAAATTGTTTTATGTATAAAATGTTAAATCTTGGAGGGACTTTAGAGATCAATATTAGAGTTGGGAGGGAACTCCAGAGATTGTTTAAGCCAATGTCTTCAGAAATCTTTCATTTTGTAGAGGAGGAAACAAACCAAGACCTCAAAAGTTGGTATTATTTGTCCATAAGTCACATAGCTAGTTAGCTGTACAGGCAGATCTAGAACCCAGATCCCAAGATTACTATTCCAGTGTTTCTGCCTCTACAACACCATATTATTTTGAATGCCCATCTTGTAAGTCATTTGTTCAGTCAGTCAACAAACATTTAGTAAACACCTACTATGTGTCAGGCACTGCTAAACACTAGGAGTAAAAAGAAAACCCAAGGGAAAAAATAGTCCCTGTTTTTGAGGAGCTCAAAGTCTAGAGGAGGAAACAAGAATAAAAACACTTATGTACAGTGAAGATGTATACAGAATAAATTTGAGATAATCAACGGGGGTAGGCCCTAACATCTTGGAACACTGGCTCCCTAAGCAGTGTGTTAGTGTCCTGAGACTGTGGTCTTTTAAACTGGGGCAGCCCAGCTGCAAGCACTGGGTCAGAGCTGAGGTCTGGAGGTTGTAGAGGAACCACAGAGTCACTGTCATCACCATCACTTAGGAGCCCCAGAGTTTCACAGAATTTTCGCAGTGTGAGAATCATTGCTTTAATGCGGTACTTAGAAAATTGAAAGGCAGCAGAGCGGTGGAGTGGATAGAATACTAGACCTGGAGTCAAGAAAACTCATTTCCCTGAGTTCAAATCTGGCCTCAGACATTTACTAGCTGTGTGACTTTGGGCAGGTCATTTAACCCTGTTTGCCTCAGCTTCCTTACCTGTAAAATGAACTAGAGAAGGAAATGACAAACCACCCCAGTATCTTTGCCAAGAAGACCACAAATGGGGTCATAAAGAGTCTGATATGACTGAAATGACTGAACAACAACAAAAAGATTGAAAATCCTAGTTAGGGCCTGCCTCAGGCAAAATCATGAAGAAGGTAAGGTCTGTCTTTGGTATCATCCCCACTGCCTTAACACAGCTTTTCTCCCCCACCTTCAGGTTTCTCATTCCTAAGGCATCCTGTCCCGTTTTCCTACACTCTTGTTTTCAACTATGGTCACTTTGAAAGACAATCTGATACATTAACCCTCACTAAGCCAAGGATTTAACTTGTGAGCCCTCCCCTACCCTCTAGTCCTCAGGAATAATTTACATTTTCAAGGAGGGCTCAGAAGACAGAAAATCCTTTAATAATAGTAATAGGAGTCTAACAGTTACAAAGCATTTTCAACTCCCTGTGTACAAATATCCCCATTTTACAGATGAGGAAATTAATGAATCAGTAGTAACCATAGGGTCATAGAATTGGAAAGACTCTCTCAGGGGTCAGTCATCTAGTTCAATATCTCACTCTGTAGATGAGGAACTGAGTCCCAGAGAGACTAATGACTTGCTCAGCTAGTAAGTAATGAAACTATGACTCAAACTCAGGTCTGTTAGGGTATTAATTCAGTGCTTCTGATTTTCCTTGGGATTACTTCCAAATTTACTCAGTTGTTTCAGTCCTTTCTGATTCTTCCTGACCCCATTTGGGGTTTTCTTGGCAAAGATACTGGAGTGGTTTGCTGTTTCCTTTTCTAGCTCATTTTACAGATGAGGAAACTGAAGCAAACGGGGTTAGGTGACAGGGTCATAGAGAGGTAATAAGTGTCTGAGGCCAGATTTGAACTCAGAAAGATGGGTCTTCCTTACTCCAAGCCCAGCGGTCTCTCTGTTGTACCACCTAGCTGCCCCTTAAGATTTATTCTCGTTCTAAATCCTTCCCAAATCCAGATCATGATCTTTCGAGGTAGAGACCAGATGATAGAAGGCCCTAAATGTCAGACTTTGGACTTTAACTCTTGGAGAACGATGAGGCACGGTTGGCCTTTGAACAGCTAATGATTTGATCAAAGGCATCCTTTAAAAGGATTGTTCTGGCATACGTGTGCACGGTAGATCAGAGATGGGGGAGCCAGGACATGAAGACTATGTAAGAAGCTACTTTAGTAGTCCAGATATGATATTAGGAGTAGAAATGGAAAAGAAAAGGCAGATGCGAGAGTCATTACCAGGGAAGAATAACAGGTTGTCGTGTTTGTCCTTCATTTTCAAAGAGGACCATGACATTAGGGAGATGATAATATGACTTGCAGTTGACTTTGATTTGAG
>CM053626.1:131697423-131724696 GCA_028646595.1 Phalanger gymnotis | reverse complement strand
AGCTCTGTGCGGGATAGACCTTACCCAGAGACCATCCAGGCTGTCCTGGGCTGGAGCCCTGCTTCCCTCTGCTGTTTTGTGGGTTCTGCAGTTCTAGAATTGGTTCAGAGCCATTTTTATAGGTTTTTGGAGGGACTTGGTGGGGAGCTCATGCTAGTCCCTGCTTTCAAGCTGCCATCTTGGCTCTGCCCCCCATTTCCTTTTTTAAATAAATAAATTGATTTATTTTTAGTTTTCACCATTCACTTCCATAAGTTTTGAATTTTCTCCACTTCCTTCCCTTCTCCCCTTCCCAAGACGACATGCAATCTGACATAGGTTCTACATATATGTTCTTATTAAACATATTTTCACATTAGTCATGTTGTATAGAAGAATTAGAATGAATGGGAAGAACCATGAGAAAGAAAAACAAAACAAAACAAAAAGAGTAAATAGTATGCTTCAGTTTACAGACTCCATAATTTTTTTCTCTAGATGTGTTTAGCATTTTCCATTATGAGTCTTTTGGAGTTATCTTAGATCCTTGCATTACTGAGAAGAGCTAAGTCTATCAAAGTCAGTCATCAAATGCTGTAGCTGTTACTGTGTACAACGTTCTGCTCACTTCACACCGCATCAGTTCATGTAAGTCTTTCCAGGTTTTTCCGAAGTCTGCCTGTTCATTTCTTGTGGCACGATAGTCTTCCATTATATTCATATGCCACAACTTGTTCAGCCATTCCCCAATTCATGGGCATCCCCTAAATTTCCAGTTCTTGGCCACCACAAAAAGAGCTGCTATAAATATTTTTGTACACACGGGTGTAACAGTCATTTCTGAATCAGCTGTCCATATGCAGTCAGACCACTTGCTTCTTCAAAGATTAAAATTAATGCCAAATTAGAAGAAAGAATAAAGATGAGAATATGTAACAGGCAATTGAGGCAAATCACACTTAACCTATTCTGAAAAGCTGTGATGTTTGAAAAATAGAAAATGGCTGAAAGAACAGAAGCCAACACAAGCTATTACCGTTTGCTAAAGAAGTTTAATCTGATATAAATCAGTTGCCACAATGAGGAGACCAAAAGGGAGCAGAAGCCACCTTAGCCAGCCAGTGCTCAATCTCCTTGCAAGGAATAGATATGGCAGCTAAGGGCAATAAATGTTTATGACATCTTGTAGAAGGGATGGTATAAAATTATGAGCAATATTATCTTGCAAATAGTGGAAGGAAAAACAAATATATAGAAAATTTGGTAAGAGTCCTAATTAAAGAAGATAATTTAAAATCATTTAAGGTTGAAACTTATAGCACAATAGACCAAGGCAAAAATGGAAAAGATGTGCCTAGATTTCTATAAAATACTGTTTTGATATTAATGGTACATTTGGATTTTAATATCTCAGTCACTGATGGGCAGCAAGGAGAAGTGGCACCCATGCTATAGAAAGACAGGTCATCATAAATTTGCATTGACCTCCAGGTAAGTCCATATGCTTAGGGATGATGATGATGGTTCCAAATAATGGCAAAATGTGACCAAGAAGACCAGCAAGGTACAAGGAAACTTCTCGGCTGTGTTTACAATTTCCTGGCCAGCAGGGCTGCCTCAGGAAGGAGCTTAGGCCTTTGCTCGGTTTTTT
The DNA here is from genome assembly GCA_028646595.1 of Phalanger gymnotis. Classification (NCBI taxonomy): domain Eukaryota; kingdom Metazoa; phylum Chordata; class Mammalia; order Diprotodontia; family Phalangeridae; genus Phalanger; species Phalanger gymnotis. The sequence continues at coordinate 131,723,066 of CM053626.1, read as the reverse complement.
TTTGTTACTTTTGTGGGTTAGAGTCAGACCCCTACTATGTCGTTTGAACATACATTTTTGCTACTTTATTGATATTAGTTACCTGTTGTGCCACATAATACTTGGTGGTCTTGTTGCGGTACTCGGGAAAATGCAGGTATTGTACACCCGAATTATAATCTTGCTGTGATAATATCTCTGTATTGATTCAACAAAATGAGTTGTCTATTTCATTTTCACTCAAACATCTCAACAGAAGAGAGCCTGACAATCAGGAACATAAATATTTTGGACTTTACATCTTGTGGTATGAAGAAGATAAAAGTGTAATAATTTCCAAATGAAATTTCCCAGGAAATGCAATTCCATTTGAACCTGGGGGATGAACTTCTCACAAAAATAGCACTTATTTTAGAACAGTGTTAAAATGTGACTGTCCCCTAAGCGTCTAAAAGGTAGGAAGTGAAAAACATCACATTCCATATGCCACGTCCAAAGTATGAATATGGAAGAGCTTCAAAATTGAAATTATGATGCTTCTCCTCTCCCCTTTCCTTCTACACATACTCCCCTCCCCAAATTGGTGCTTTGTTTCTTGCTGTATGGAGAGGGAAACAGAAAGCTTTTCTTTCCATGTTACATCTACTGTTATAATGTTAGGTATTATCTTTGAGCTCCAAGGGATGAGTTGTACAGTTTTACACAGTGCCATTCAAGACAAAAACAAACTATCCCAGACCTCCACTTTTAATCACTGAGAGATTCTAACCCTAATATCTTTGTCTAAATTGAACATTGGCTTAACATATTTGGTATGTTTTCAAGCTGTTATTTTGAATTGCCTGCCAAGCAATGCTCTACTGTAACCATTTAGGGGATAAATTCTGAGATTCCATTAGCTAAGTTTGCTGATCAGGCTAGGAGAAAGTAAGGAAACAGGCAACTAATATTTCACTTCAATGAATATGATTGATTGCCTCCCAAACCCCCCCCAATTATTCTTATCTTTTTACTGCAGTTTCCAGATTACTAATTTAAAGCCCCTATAATTGCATACTTCTTGCATTAAATGTGTAGTCTACTCCTGATTATATACTACAAAACTAAAAGTGAAGAAGAGTGGAAAGGAGAATTTAAACCACTGATGGAACTTTTTGATCATTCCTCTTGCTTTCCATTAATCCCTCATGATTTTTTTTGGAGGCAATTAGGGTTAAGTGACTTGCCCAGGGTCACACAGCTAGTAAGTATCTGGATTTGAACCCAGGTCCTCCTGACTTCAGGGCTGGTGCCCTATCCACTTCACCACCTAGTTGCCCCAACCCATCATGATTTGACCCTTGGGCAAGCGGTCCAATATTCATGCTCAAAGAAAGTTTATGAAATACACCTAGCCTGTGAATCTTTGTCTTAGTGTCTGTGGTGTACAGGCAATGAATTTAAGAAGAATAACTAAAAATAAAGAGGCAAAGTGTTCAATCATTCAGCAGATATATTCTGTGCATGCACCATTTATTTATTTCACAAACACATAGAACACCTACTATGTGCCAACCCTTGTGAAGGATACACACAAGAATAAGATGGATTCTTATCCTCATAGAGCAGTGTAAGAGGGATACAAGATGTGCATTCAAGTAACTGTAACCATAGAGAGCACACTAGATTTAGAGTAATAGGGCCTGAGTTGGAATCCTGGTACAGTAACTTACTAGGTATGAGTTCCAGTTAACAATAATAGTAGTCCACAAGACTTGGTATCTAATTGGAAGAATTAAAAGAGTGACTTCTAAGTGGAGAACATGAATGAATGGAAGGATGATTGTACCTGCAACAGGAATAAGTAAGTTGGGAAGAATCATGGAGTGGTTGTGGTGGGTCCAAAGACGTTCTGTTTTGGAAATGTTTTTTTGAGATGGGACATCCATATGGAGATGTTTTTTAGACAGGTGGTGATATGGGAACAGTTCTTTAGGAGAAAGATGAAGACTAGGTATATAGATGTAGGAATCACCCATTTAGAACTAATAACAGCCCATGGGAGTTGATTGCTGAGATAGAGGGACTATGTGAAAAAAAGAGAAAAGGTCCAGGTCAGAGCCTTGGGTAACACTTATGTTTAAGGGAATGGGAGATGATCTAGCAAAGGAGACTGAAAAGAAGCAATCAGACAGGTAGGAGGAGAAACCAGAGGGAGAAGGATCGCAGAAACCAGGCGAAGAGAGAAAATATCTATCTGGGAGGATAGGAGTAGTCTACAGTGTCAAAAGCTGGAGAAAGAAAAACTGGAGAGCTGGCAAGTAGAATGAGTACTGAGAAAAGGCGATGAGATTTAACAGTAAAAATCTCATTGATAATCTTAGAGAGAGAGCAGTCTCAGTAGAATAGTGTGGCTGGAAGTCAGCTTGCTTGCAAGTTGAAAATTGAGATGAAAAATTGGACATGATTAATAAAGAAGAAATGACCCTCTGGATGATCTCGCCCTCTAGCAAAATCACTTAATTACTGTATTGCTTTGGCCAGCACCAGGTATTCTCTGTGCTCGGACAAGTATCAGACTGGCTCAGACACTTTTCAGTCATGAAGCCCTACTATGAATCGAACTTGTCTCACTGTTGCTGTTACCCCTCAGCGTTAGGGCTACAGCTCACTGAGTATAGCCAGACTAAAGTGGGTCCCCCTACTAGGGGTGGGGTCCCAGCACATATGTCTTGCAAGCCATTTCTCTCACTGAAATTAAACATCTGTTTGATTCCTGACTCTCCTGTCTCTAACCTGCTCTGTTTGGTTCTGCTCATCCACAGGTTAGAGGCCAGTTCAGTCTAGTTGACCACACAGACACACACACACACACACACACACACACACACACACACACACACACACACACACTATTATTATAATTCCTATTACTACTACTATTAATAATAAATAATAATATTAATAAAATTAGTTACCTCATTCATATCTGTCTTGATGACATTCTGGCAGAAATAACTGGAGGACAAGTTTCTGTCTTGCTATTTTTTTTATTCTCTTGTATTTGATATGCCACAGACTTTCTCAGGTGGATAAAATGACTTTTAAAAAAATTAGATAATTAAAAAATAGTACTAGGGTGCAGGCATATCTTTTCTAGACTATTTTCTAGACTTTTCTAGACTATTCTAGAGAATGGAGCTTTAGGAGGAGCCCAATGGTAAACAGGATGACAAGGATGATGTATCTTCTTTTGTTCCCAGTAATTTTAATTTTTTCCCACTAGGTCTGTATATTTTGAAAACTTTTTATTCCATGTAGTTTGAAGATTATGAGTATTTAGTTTTGTTATTTTTAATTATGTCAGCTCATCCTACCAACAAAAACCCCTTATTTTTATGAGCAAATCCTCATGACTTGACCATTTGTTGACATGTTGTTGTTAAATTCATGTGGATGTCATCAATAGAGTGTCTTTTGATTCTGCTCCTGAATGTTGACAATTTCATAGGTTTCATCTAAAGAGGAAGAATTTTCAGTTATATTAAGCGAATGCGGTGGCATATAATTGTCAGCCTGTACTATTGTTTTGTGAAGTGACTTCTGTTTATTCCAAAAGTATTTCTCTAAGTGTGCTCTAAGAATATCTTTAGGGCTGCTAGGTGGCTTAGTAAATAGAGTACTGTGTCTGAAGTCAGAAAGACTCATCTTCCTGAGTTCAAATATGTTCTCAGACGCTTACTAGCTGTCTAGTAAGTCAAATATGACTAAAACAACTGAACAAGAACAAATGAGAACAATTGTCAACTTTCTTCTTTCTTTTTGAATGAAGCATTCCTTTTTCTATAGCTGCCTTGGGGTGATGAGTCCTGCATTTTGTTTACATTGTAAAGGTTTGGAGCTGGACACCTTCTAAATCTAGTCATCCATTTTACTGGCCATTGGTTGTTGAATTTTTTTTTGTTCTTTGACTCTTGTGTTGCCTTAATTTTTTGGCTTTTGCTTTTAATTGTTAATAAAGGTGACAAAAATTTTCTGATCTATTTTTATGGATAAGTGGATAGATAGATGTTAGACAGATAAATGGTAGATAATTCATCAAATGCTTACTGAGTGCCGGTTAAATGCTAGGGATACAAAAATAAGAAACAAGATGGTCCCTACTCTCAAGGGGCTTACATTCTAAAGGGAGAAAACAATATCTACAGGAGAGCCATAAAGGGGAGGGGGTGATGATAGCCCATGAAGGCAAAGAAGTTGGTGAGTCAGTGGTGCAGACCAGAGAGTGAACTGGAAGTGAAATGAGCAATGGAAATGGAGTTCCCCAAGACCTGGTGATTCTCTCACTTTACAGATTAGGAAACTAAAATCCAAAGTTTTGTGTCAGAGGTCACACATGTAGGTTAGTGGCAGAACTGGCATTTGAACCCAGGTCCCCCTTATTCCAAATCCAGTACCGCTTTAATGAACCACCATAAGACACTAGAAGCATTTCCATTTTCCCTAGTTTAAAAGGAAAACTTTAGTTTTTTTTTAGATGATACTTAATTCTAATTGTTCTATTTAATTACAAGGAAGACTAAACACTCTTGTTTACAATTGTCTACAACAGAATAATTAACTATCACCCAGAAAGCTATGTTGGCAATCACATAAGGTGGATTAGGAGCAATTGAGATCCTATTTGAAAAACCTGGAAACCCCAGGATTCTGAAATAGATCTTTGTTGTCTTTATTTATTTATTTCTAAAATATTGCCATTAAAATTAATAGCTGTATCAATTCTTTGGACCAACTCCAAACCCATTTTAAAAACAAAAGTCACAAAACTTCAAATTTTCCTACTTCCTCTGGTTTCTATCAGGTCCTGAATGTTTTCTCATCTCTCACAAAGCTGGGCCTCCTGTAGGGAAGCACAAAGCTCTGTCATTATAATGGCGGCACCCATTGAGTGAGACAACAGGCTTATTAACAGTACTGGGAGCCTAAAGCTTCTCTGAACGTTGCCTTTTCAAAAAATAGAAATAAATATGCTGCATAGGCCTCCTTGGTAATAGTCACTGAACTGTGGAATTAGGAAAATCAGGGGCTTCCTTAGTGTTGAATCCTAGAACATAGGGCTAATTTAGACCCAAGCAATTTAGAATCAGAGCTGGAAGGAAGTCAGAGGTCATCTGGTAGAATCCTATCATTTCACAGATGAAGAAACTAAGGCCCAGAGAGGCTTAGTAGGTTGGCCAAGGTCTCACATTAAATGATAGAGCTAGGATTTGAATCAGGGTCCTATGACTCCCAAATACAGTGTGCTTTCCTTAGTGCTAATGGTGGCAGCAAGAATTTAGGATGATTTAATGAGTCATTAAAACATTTTTTAAAGGAACTTCTACCTCCATCCTTCACTTTTCTAACTCTAAGCTTTAGTTAAGAGTCCATTCCTTTTGGGCTGTGGGCAGTTTCCTTGTTCTTCATTGTTAAAAACAAATGCCAAGTCAGGGTAGAGGACCTTGAAGGACCCTTCCATCTCTAACATTGGATAAGTCTCTAATTCTTGGTTATAAACAACAGTAGCAAGAAAGAAGAAAGACAACTAGCTTTGTTGGCTCTATGCTATGGGTAGAAGCCTAGAAACTCACTGTGGTACTCAATTTACTCCCAGGTGTCCTTTTCAGGGAAAGGAGCCCTATTAAATTGACTTCAAAGAAGTATACAAAAGCACAAAGACTGTAAAAGTGAAATTTCCTAAAACACATCCTTTCCAAATACAAGTGAAGATGGGGGGGGGTGGAGAAAAAGGGCTGGTGTCACTTGAAAAGCACTTACTAGGACATCCATTAAAAGTGAGTGCCATGCTACCCACCTCCTGATAGGTAGGTGATGGACTAAAGTTGAATAAAGACAGATATTTTTGTACATGACCAATGCAAGGATTTGTTCTGCATATTACAATACAAATTACAATTTTTTCCTCTTTTTCCCATTGGAGGATAGGGAAAGGCGTGTGAGAGAGATTAAATGCTCATTAAATGAAAATAAAGTAAAATAAAGTAAAAATTTAAAAAAATGGAAGTGGGTGCTAAGTAGATTCTCTGTATTCTGAGAAAATCCGTTACCAACTTTTAGATGACAGGGAGGCCTCAAACCAAAGGCTATATCAGAACCTATTGTCCTTTCTTTCTTTTCAGGTGGGGATATAGACAATGGTCTAAGAAGTGTACCCTAGAATGGAAAGAAAGGAGATTGAGCCCCTGACTAGTATAGTTTCCATGGTAACAATGAGGGGAAGGGGAAAAGCCCAGGTCACACTATATCATGGGTTCTTAACCTTTTTTTCATATCAGGACTCTTGTGAAACCTATGGACCCTTTTTCAGAGTAATTGAAGGAAATGTTAAATTTTAGTTACAGGTTTGTGAAATAAAGATGTATCTTTTTTTCCTATTTGAGTTCTCTGCTTGAAATATATTCACATGGATCCCAGGTGAGGAACCCCTGCACTAAATTAAAATCTTAGGAAAAACAAGTTTACTCTAATTATCTTCCTTCTCATCTTGTGTGTGTGTTTTTAATTGAGCTAGTGGCCAGGTGTGATAGGGCACACCTGTAATCCTTGCTACTGGGGAGGCTGAGGCTGGTGGATCAGTTGAACCTGGAGTTCTTGAGCTACAGTAGGGCTAAAGTGGTGGTGAGATTCAGCCGGTTCCCACCAGTACGGTAGAACCAGTACCTAATTTTAGGTTGGATTTGCCAAACTGGTTGTTAGCGGGGCAGGGCCTGGGTTCGGTTCCGTGGAGAACCAGCTGTTAATTCATTTGAATCCCGCCACTCGTCTAAAGCCCATCAGTTGTCTAAATTAAGTCTGGCACTAATGTGGTGAGCCTTGGAGAACACTGGTGACACCAGGCTGCCCAAGAAGGAGCAACTGGGTGTAATTCAGAAAAAAGATCAGGCCAAAGCTTCCATGCTGATCACAAGTGGGATTGTCCCATGAGTGGCTGCTGCACTTTCAGAGTAGGTGACAGAGGGAGACCCAGTCAAACCTTACATGCCCCCCGATCACCCCCACCCCTGCCTGCCCCATCCAAAAAACTAAAACAAGCTAGTTCAAGAAATCAAATCAGAAAATAACCAATAACAATAACCAGAATTCTTCCTAGAGGTTTGATGTAAGTGGTAACCAGGTTTTATAAAATTCTTTCCACTTTTGAAGCCCTTCAGTCTGGCTCAAATCTATCCCAAATAATCACTTTTATGTACTTTATACTCCAGCCAAACTGGCCTCCTTGGTGTTCTTCAAATATGGTCTTCCTTGTACTTCCTATGCCTTTGCCTATGCCTTCCTATGCCTTTGCATAGGATGTCCTGATCACTGAGATATTCTCTTCCCTCCTTTCCTCCTCTTTATTCCCTTTAAGGATCAACTCTAGCTCATTCTCCTACAAAAGGTCTTTTCTAATTCCCTGGGATGTTGGAACTCCCCATCCCCAAATCACTTTGTATTATATGTTATAACATTATATTATATAATTATAGGATATATTATAATATATTATATGTCAGTTGTCTTCCGTCCTACTCCCATTTCCAACCCCTGCCAGTAGAATATAAGCTTCTTGAAGACTAGAATATGATACTTTATTGGTTTTTTTATCTTTAGATCCCCAGCACGTGCCACAGTGTTTTGCACAGTTAGATGCTTAATAAATGCTTGTTGAAGTGAATGGAATAGGTAGGGCTATTTCAACTAAGTGTTGTTATTTTAAGTTAAACCACCACCTCTCTGAAACAAACTCATGAAATCCTCTGTGAAATCAGGAACAAGAGCAAATGACTTTTTAAAAGAACATTCTCATAAGTGCTTGGCATATTTCTTGTGAAAGACTCTTCATTCTCACTTAATTTTTGTGTTAAGCAGTAAACAAATATTAAGTGCTTACTATATGCCAGGTACTAAGTGCTAAGTACTGGGGATATAAGAAAAGCAATATATAAATAAGGAAACAAACAAATAAATAAAGAAATAAATAAAAATTAACAAACAAAAAACCAAGAGTCCTTTCTCTTAAGCAGCTCACATCATGTAAATGACTATTCACATAGAAGATATTATGCAGAAGAGATGAAAGTTATGTGAAAGGGGATAGAGAACATTAGTAGCTGGTGATGGAGTTATGGCATAATATGCTTTTGATGGGTCATATTTGGAGTAAGGCTAACAGAAACAAGTTAATGCAGCCTGCAGCTACCATCACTTCTGGACCTTGGTCGATTCGTTGGCAGACAATGGAGACTTTTAATAACCAGTCTCTGCATGCCTGCCCCAGTTTGAAAACTGAATAAACTGAAGTCTAAGTATTCACGTGTGCACTGTTTTAATATATCCAGACAAAGAAGAGCAATGAGTGCCTACAATATTTAATTGGAACAAAAATGAATAGTAAACCAACATAGATAGTTTGTCACATTTCTTGAAAAAGTACAAATTCATTCCACTTTGGGAAGCTCGTTTGATCTTCTAAATTCATGACTCTGGAAATGCAGTCAAGGGCACAATGTCTCTCAGTAGTTGATGGGTGCTGTCTTGCATGGGTCCTGGACATGAAGACTTCAGGGAGCGGGCAATCAGTTCCTAAGAGTGCCTGCTCCTCTTGCTCATCTTCCCCATCCATGCAGTCTTCAGCCTCTCCCTCAGATTCTGTTCACCTCTCCCACTTGTGGTTCTCCTTCGCCAGATTTTCTACAGCTCTCATTTCCTGACTCTGCTCTGCATAGTCATGAAACAAGGAGCAACTTCCATTTCTCTTCACCTGCTTAATGCGAGAGAAATTCCTTCCCTGGCCATTTCACAGAAAGGAAAAATGAGAGCATAGTTCTTTTCAGCCCTTTCTCTTTTCCTTTGACCTTTCACTGGGAGGAGAGGCAAGAGAGATGCTTTTCTCTACTTGGGTGGTGAAAAACTTCCGCACTCCTCCCCAGCAGATACCAACATAAGAACGAAGCAGGAAGCTACACACAGGCCATCCACAGACTTCAGTGAGTCTCCGACTTCACAAATAAATGATCAAAGCAAGTGGACAGTACAGGGTGGCACAGAGGATAGAGCACTGGGCTGGGAGTCAGGAAGACTGAGTTTTCTGAGTTCAAATCTGTCCTCAGTGACTCTATACAAGTCACTTAACCCTGTTTGTCTCAGTTTCCTCATCTGTAAAATGAGCTGGAGAAGGACTTGGCAAACCACTCCAGTAACTTTTCCAAGAAAATTCCAAATGGGGTCAGAGTTGGACACAACTAAAATGACCCTACAACAAGAACAAAACTCAGACAGATGTGTGTCTATAACACAACATCACTGTGTGGTACATAGCAGGTTACTTCAGCTCTGGGGTCTTTTCCAAATTTCGGATTCTGTGATGTAAAAGAAAATAAATGAGAAAGTTTAACTGAGTTGATTTCCAGTTGACTCACAATCATAGAAGGCAGAAAAAATGGTCTTTTCACCAAGAGACACGTACTTTAATCTAGTTGCCACAGGCTGAGATGAGTGAGCAGGTACCAATGGAAATGCTATAGTCATTACGATATGAGACAAGACAATATGACTCTTCAATAACCAAAGATGTCAAAACAGAAATAGGACTAGATCTTTTTTTTAAACTAAGAGGGAAACATCACAGAAGGCTTTGGATTGTTTCTTTTCTCCCCTACCCCTACCAAGCTGGTACAAGAAAATAATGAAGCGCTGTCCCGCTTGACTAGAAAGCTCAGTAGAAGCTGTAACTGTCACCAGCTCAAAAGTATCACGTACAGAAGAAAAGGGGGCTGGGTTTGGAGTTAGAGAATCTGCATTCAAGTCTCATCTTTGGTCTTATTATCTTAAAATCCCTGGCTTCCTTCTACCACTTTAAACAAGAGGCCTTTCTTGGTCCCCTCTTCCCAAACCCCCATTCACTCTTTGGTTATCTCCCCAGTTCCCATGGATTCCACAATCATCTGTACTTGGACGGTTGTCACATTTATTTGTCCAGACTTAACCTCTCTCCTGACCTCCATTCTCGCGTTCCCAACTGCCTATTAGACAGCTCAAACTGGATGTCTTGCAGACATCTTAAGCTCAACTTATGAAAAATAGAATTAATTATCTTTCTGCCCAAGCTCTCCTCTCTTCCTAACTTCCCAGTTACTATTGGGGCGCCTCCTCTCCATTACCCATACACAACGCAGGTGTTGTCCTCAACTATTCACTCTCTCTCACTCTCCTATATTATAATAGTAATAGTAACAGCGATAATAAAAGCTAGAAATGATATAGCACCCACTATGTGCTAAACGCTTTGTAAATATTTTCTACCTTCACAACTTTTCTGTATCCACCTCTCCTCTAACATTGCCTCTACCTGGTGCAGACCTTAATCACTTCATGCTTAGATTATTATATTAGCCTGCTAATGGTCCTTCCTGCCTCAAGTCTCTCCCCTCTGTGGTCTTTTTTCCTCTCAGTTGCTAAAACGATCTTAAATCCCAGATCTGACCAAATCATCCTTTTATTCAAATCAGGTCTAGTGGCTTCCTATTGCCTCTGGGATCAAAACCAAAATTCACTGTTTGGCTTGTAAAAAATGCACCTTCTGAGTGCCCTGTCCCTGTCCCTCCCCGCATTTGTGATGTAGTGAGTAATGATGTTGACTCTGAGCAGTCAGTTTTATCGACTGTGCCCTCTACTTAGAAATCTCTGGTCTTCTCATCTTTGTCTTCTGGCTTCCCTGACATCCCTCAAGCCTCGGCTTCTTCTACAAGAAGCCTTTTCCAATCCCTCTTAAGACTAGCACCTTCCCTATGCTATTTCTTATTTACTCTGTATATTTCTTATTTGCACAGTTCTTTGCATGTTATATCCACCCCCCCCCCCCAAGATTGCCAGCTTCTTGAGAGCAGAAACTGTCTTTTCTTATCTTTGTGTCCCCAGGGCTTAGCACAGTGCCTAGCACAGAGGAGGTGCTCAATTAATGTGCTTATGACTAATGACTAGTACCTTCCCTTCTATGAGGTTACCTTCTATCTACTCTGTTTATAATTTATATGTTTGCTGTCTTCTCCCATTAGAATATACGCTCTTTGAAGGTAGGGACTATCTTTTTGAATATTTTTTTTTGCTTGTATTTGTATCCATTGGGAAGCTAAGTGCCGAAGTGGATAGAGTGCCTGGCGGGGAGTCAGGAAGACTTATCTTTCTGAGTTCAAATCTGGCCTACTTACTAGCTGTGTGACCTTGGGCAAGTCACTTAGCCCTGTTTGTCTCAGTTTTCTAGTCTGGAAAATGAGCCGGAAAAGGAAATGACAAACCACTCCAGTACCTTTCCCAAGAAAACCCCGAGTGGGGTCATGCAGAGCTGGACATGACTGAAATGACTAAAACAACAACATTTGTATGTATCACTTACCTTAAGCCTGGCTCTTGTAAGAAGCACTGAATAAATGCTCCGTCTACCTACTATCTATCTATCTGTCTGTCTGTCTGTCTGTCTGTCTGTCTGTCTGTCGGTCTGTCTGTCATCTGTTGTGTGGGTATTACCTTTAGCAACTCAGATCACATTCCATTTATTCTTTAGAAAATGATTTTCATGGGTTGCTTTGCCTTCCCCAACTCCACCTTCCCTCCCCGCCCCCCCCAAATTGATCGGCTGTTGGTCAACATGCCTAATGATGAGGCTCTTTGGACTTAGCTAGGCTTGTCCTTAGAATTCCAAAATATAGTCTCACAATGAGTTTATATTCAAATTCCTTCTGTCTTGGGAGTACAGGGCCTACCCAATGCTGGAATAGCCTTCAGGTGTCCAGGACCAGTCAGCTCCATGCTGCGGTGAAATATCAAAGGCTTTAGTACAGAATTGTAGTAGGTGTTGAAATTAGGAAACCAAAGTCCAGGACTATAATATCTTATTCCCCAAATGTGATACTTCTCTTTGGCTACTGAAGAATGATTAGTTGCATCAAGTTTTGCTATTTTCAGGAACCATTTGCCTGTCTTCCATGTTTGCCATCCAACCATAAGTGATAAGGCTGGTAGTTGAGTGGGAGTTAGAAATGTTTTACTGCAGTGTGCTTATAAGATTATTTCTAAATGTGTTGTATGCAAGGTCAGACCGCTGTTGCCCAGCAGGTCAGGAGACTTTACATACTGTTAGGCAGAGTTTCATAGGGTAGAACTTCTGGGGACCAAAGATTCCAGTGTGATGTCAACAAGAATGGTTCTGGAGTTGAAATCTAGGACCATGCTCTTTAGATAGTCATAACTACACCTCTCCTCAATGGAGAAAATTTACGGCCTAACCTTATACCCTTCCAACCACTGGACAAATAACCACATAGCAGAGGAAATTAACCTGTGGTCCGCTCCAAGGGACGAGTGGATAGATTCTAGGACATCCATGAACTTGGATAGAAAAAAAAAATCTTTGTTTTTATTAACCTCTGACTAAAATTTCACATTTCTTTCCATCATGAATAAAGGCAGCAAACTGCAGTAGTAGTTAAACTTCCCCACACTGTCGGCTTGTCCATGATGTACAAACTCTGCCAAATGGGGTTCTTAACACTGTTAATTCCAGTTCTGATAACAAAATACTAGGTTAAAGAACAGACCTGGGTTAATGTTTTGTCTGGAGAGCTCAAAAAGTTTACCTCTCAACTATTTACCATTTCCTATGGCCTAGCATTATCCTATTTCTGTCTCTAGCTATAGGTCTGAGATAATACAGAGATAAACCCTTTCAGAACTATAATATGTTGACATGAATCTTTGGAACAGCTTCTATAAGTGTCTGGAGAGATTTTTTTTTTCAGGAATGGTCTGTCTATGGAGGCTACATGAGTTTCAGGAATTAGTTGTAAACTGATATCATAACTGTTATGGTGAGGCTAACCCAATTTAATACCAAGGATGACTCACTGAATGCCTCTAGAGACAGATTATTCTTGTATCATTTCTAAATAATTGCCCTTTCCTTGTGTGAAGTGGCAACCCCCCTGTTGTTCATCCAAAATATATACAATTCAAGAAGTTTAGAAGGGAGAGAAGTCAGAGGGAGGAAAAAAATGTCTTCTGCTCCCAAATAGAAAATACTGTATTTATCATTTAAAGAAAGGACAAAAACTAAGCTCTGTAAACTATGTGGGATCCAGTGACAGTAATTATCTGCTCTCCCAGAATGAGTAATTACATTATTTCAAACCCCACAGTTAAGTGGTGGTGGCTGTGCAGACACATATGAACGTGCATGCCTAAAGGTGCCATGATGCCAAGGAAAATGGAAGAAATAAGTGTCTGAGGAAATGAGAGAATTCTCTCCACTGGTAGAAAATCCCTTTTTTTCAGCTTCCACCTTTACAAACTGAGTTCCAGGCAAACATCCTGTTGATGTGTGCCCTAATTAGCAGGATCTTTCCAAAGATGTTTGTCCTCTCAGTATTTTGACAGACCATAGACTGATTAAACACTCTCCCTGGAGGCTATATCAATTAGGGGGGAAGAGAAGGTTGGACTGCTGGTCTTGGGACAATATTTACCCTTGGCAACAGTGCTTGCCTGCTTTCTCCTCCTGAAAAAGGCCTCCTTTCCTTATAAAAGCTGGAGAAAATGTATATCTAAGCAGACATTATGTCCATTTTAATTTAAGATCACACCGCCTGTCCCATAGCTAATGCAGCTCTCTCATCATGATCTTCAATAATAATAACAAATAATTCCTGTTTATAGAGTGTTTTCGAGATGCCAAATCCCTTTGCATTTACATTATGTCACATTTACTCTGTATAGAAAGTCCACAATGCATGGATGTATCAGTTATAGATCTTGTCTTTCTCAAAGTTTTCATTCACTGAACTTAAATTTTAAAAGTAAAAAATGTTCAGGTTTTTTTTTGAACAAAGAGCAAATCTGGTTTTGGATAGGAAGGAAAATAGTAATAATGACTATCATTTTTATAGTATTTTAAGGTTTGCAAAGCACTTCAAATATTTTTTTCATTTGAGCCTTATAACTACCCTATGAGATATGTTCTTTTTTTAATTCCCATTTTACAGATGAAGAAACTGAGGAGGAAAGAAGTTACTGTCTTTTCTCTGTTGAGTATTTCCAATTTATCCTGTAGGTATCTTGTTTGTACATAGCTATTTGCATGTTGTCTCTTCCACTAGACTGTGAACCTTTTGAAAGCTGGTTCTATCTTTTGTCTTTCTTTGTATCTCAGCACTAATTATAGTGCCCAGCACACAGTGGGTACTTAATAAATTCATATTGACTGACTGACTGATTTGCCCAGAATCACAGAATTAATAATTGTCTGAGTCAGGATTTGAACTCATGTCGCCTTGACTCCAAATGGATAGCCTGGACCGAGAACAAGGACTTTTGATTTTATCTTGGCCTTGGCCTTGTCTAACTTTCAAAATGTTTGGAGAAAAACTGAAGATAGAGGGGAATGGCTTCTGTTAACACTGAGGGTGATAAGAAGGGCATTTTCATAGGTCAAAGGACTTGGACATTTTTGAATCAAAGAAGAGGTGATATAAGATAATTGGAGATGAGGGGTCTGTTCTTGGCTCTGCAACTCCATTCTTGGCTAACCCAAGGTTGACTGCTGTACTCTAGTACTCTGAGTTCCCCCTCCCGCATTTAGGATGGTAACAAAAATCTTGACCTGCCTCAATAACACTGTAAGGAATACAATTGAATGATGGCATTATATACTTCAGAATGCTAAATGATGGATTTCAGAATTTTGTGGAATGAACCTGCCTTCCAGCTAGATGCATGTATTCTTACTTTTCAGTCACTGTGGCAACTTATACTTTAATGGGGAAATTGAAATTGAAATTAGGTAACTTGAAATATCTTGATTTCTTTATAATAGGCATATCCTTGAGAAATCAAGTCAAGGCCAATTTTTGCCTTAAAATGGAACTTGCACCAAAAGAAATCTCGAAGGAGCTCCTAAGCTCTGAGTTAGCATTAAACAAACATTTCTTAGGTGTCTACTATGTGAGAGACAGTGTGGACTTGGAGTCAGGAAGACCTAGATTTGAAGCCTGCCTTATATACTTGCTTATTAGTTGTGTCATTCTGGGAAGGTCATTTAACCTCTAAGTCCTAGATTACATAGCAGAAAAAAATGGGAATAAGTAATAGTCCTTTTATCGATTGTTCAATAAGTCAATAAGCATTTATTAAATGTTTATTATGTGACAGACAGTATGCTAAGTCTTGGGGATCCAAATATAAAGAATGAAAATATCCCTACTTTCATTAAGCTTATTGAAAACAAGTTTAAAACACTACATAACTAAGATGATAGATGAAAAACAATAAAACACTATATAACCGTAAGCTGCTGCTGCTGTTGCTGCGACTGTAAATGTATAAATCTATAAATGTAAGCTGCTGCTGCTGGGGCTGCTGCTACTATTACTATTACTACTATTACACTACTACGACTATGACTACGACTGCTACTAAAAGATTAAAATTATGTAGTCTGTGCCCTTGAGGAGCTTATAGTCTACTGGGCAGATGCCACATGTACACAAATGAATATGATACGAGGTAGGGCATGATGTAGACAAAGGACTCCGTCAAAGTGCCTTTAGGAAAATTTGAAGAGGGAGGGAAGAATGGTTCCGGATTTGTTAAAGGAATAATGAAATTCCTTTAGATATTTTTTGTCTTCTTGAATCTTAATGAAAAGATTGATTTCTATTCGTTATTTATCTATTGTCGAATTTTAACAAACAGCTGTAGTGATAATTGCTGAATTTCTACTGTATGTTTAGAGAAAACTGTCAATTCACAAACATGGAATTGTGCCATTATCTATGTCTAAGGCATTTTTCTGTAAATATACAGATTTAGTGCTGGTTTTCAATAAATATACAAAGATGCTAATTATCACTAGAACTATTTGTTAAAACTCAAAAATACATAAAAAATAAAGAAAAGGAGTGCCATTTTTTCATTAAAAATCCCCAAATATTTATCTTCCACTGCCTCTCACACAATTTTTCTGAAATTGCACTATCATTATCTTGTGTTAACTTTACCTTCAGTTTCTTCTGTCCTTCAAGACTCTGATTCCTCCAGCTCTTGCCTGGTCTGAGCTTGGGCTGCTCTTGTCGTTCAGTCTGGGGTTGGGGGTGGGGGGATTTCTCTCTCTCTCCTCCAGGGGCTCTCTTTGAAGTCAGCAGAATCTTGGTGGGCTGTTGGGGGGAGATAAGGACCATGAGAACAGTCCAAAGGAGTGCATTTCACAGCATTCCTCATGATATCGCTCGGGTTTTAAATTTCTCTTCTTTCAGTAGCCTTTAGATAGCCCCTCAACAATGATGTTGTCTACAACATGCACTGACAGAAATGCTGGGCATTGACAGCAAATGCCTCGGCTTACCTAGGCTTTCTGTGAAAAGATAACATGGTGGGATAGATGTTGTTACAATACATCTGAGCTCTTGGCTGGCTTCAGAACAAGTCTGCATGTAGACAAAACCAACTGGTCAAATTACTTTGGACTGCACTTATAGACCTGGGGAAGGTGTGAAATTTGCATAATGGGCAGTGTTGGATAGGGGATCCTCTCACAAAGGAATAATGATTATGAAAATAGCAGTGACGGCATTTACATAATGCTTTAAAATCTGCAAAATATTTTATATATTATCTCATTTGATGCTCGCAACAATCCTGTAAAGCAAGGGATATTAATACAACCATTTTACAGATGAGGAAATTGAGTCTGAGACCAGTTACCTTTCCCAAGGTCAAAAAGCTAATAGGTGTCTATGGCAGAATTCAAACCCAGGTCTTCTAGACTCCAAGACCAACACTGTGTATGGTACTACTTTGTGGCTCTATTCAAATATTATCCCTGTTTTGAAACAATTCAGTTCCTTGAGAATTTTCCTAAGTGACAAAATTGACACATTAAAACATTTCTGACCTCTTTGCCAACTATCATTTCCTTTTGGGAGGCAGGTAAGGTACAAAACATATCCTTTCAGTAATTTCAGAAGAGCCTGTCAGGGCTGTACCCTTTAGCTGGTCATAGCTGCTTTTTTGCTTAGAAGGTGGATTTCATTCATTGCCTGGGTCCAAATAATTCATCACCAGGTGGCCAACCTTCTGTTGGTGAGTCCATCTAATCTTACTTAGCTAGACTCATGTTGGGAGGACAGAACACACATTTGAGCACCAGCTCTGCACTGGGTGTTTTTGTAGCTTGGGAGGTCTGCCATAGCCTTTGATCTTAAACCATAGCTCATTTCGAGACCTTGGAGTTTGTTGTTTGACCTTTGTTCTCCAAGAAGACCATGACATCAGAAGGGTGATGTGGTGAAGGGTGACGTGACTTGCAAGTGAATTGGATTTAAGTGAGGCAGGGCTGTGCAGAGTCACCAGCCTCACTCTTTCCTCTGGAGCTATCTGGGTCCAGTGGCAAGATATAGATCAGAACGACTGGAGATGGCCTTGGATGCAGTGGGAGGCCTTGGCCTCTCTAAGCTAAGGTCTTTCATAAGTCTCAGTCTGAACCATTAGAGCCCAAACAATGACCAAGTGAGGCCTGGGCTGACACCTATTGTTGGCCAATCAATGAGAGCCAGATTGATTTGCAAAAGAGTGGAAGAGTATCCAGGAGACCTGGATTATATAGTCTGGGTTCCAATATTAAAGCACTAAGACTGTGGCATCAAACTGAAATAGAAATAGATCCCTTGAGCAGCATATTAATAAAATTGATTAGAAATAATTTTAGTGATTAATTTACTGAAATTAATATTAACTATTAGCAAATTAATATTATCTATTTTACATTGCATTTTAATTTATTTTCCTATATTTCCTATATAACATTTATTTTCCTATATTTCCTATATAACATTTCCTATTTACAGTTTAATCTGGATCTGTTCAAACTAAGCAGCATTGGTGTCAATTTGACACCTCTGAACTAAGTGATCTTAGCCAAGTCACTTAACTCCTTAGGTTTTAGATTCGTCATCTGTAATAGAAAAAGGCAAAGCTTTATTTCTAAGGTCCTTCCCACTCTAAATTTCTTACTACAGGAAAATCTGGGCTATAATGAAGACTCAGGGAATTAGAATGTTCTGTTTATTTCAACAGACCATGGAGCAGGACTTTAGTGGAGGATAAACCATGAATGAATAATGAGCTTCCCTATTGCCATTAATACTCTAATATCACTTCATGGTCTTTGATTATCGCTGCCTTTTGGCTTGCTTTTATTATTAGAGGCAAAAACCATCTTAAAGCTGGAGTAATGAGTTGAGGCTTTATTTCTTCCATAAAAACAGAACTCACTTTCAGAAAATGTTCAATAAAGTAATCTTGAACATCAACCCAACATAGTATGGTGGAAAGAGTATTGGATTTGGAGTCAGATTTGTTGAAATCTTGACTCTGCCACTAATTTCTTTATGGACCTGGGATAAGTGAATTAATTTCTCTGGCCCTTAGTGACCTTATTTATAAAATGAAAGGATCGGACTAGAGGGTCTTAGGGTAACTTCTAGCTCTAAATCCGTGATCCTATGTTTGGTGAAAACCAGCTTGTGTTTTATCCCTTTACTACTAAGGATGGAAAAGTTGTGCTTAAAGAGAGACTGACCTTAAGTGTCTCCTTATATAAACATTCCCTTCCATCATATTGTTCATAAGTTATAACAACTGTCACAGGACAACTAGAATAACACCAAGCATTTCATACCAAAGGGAGCACCATGAATGCTAAGACTTGAAAGGACCTTTCCTTCCCTGGAGCAAAATCTCAAAAAGTTTCAATATTCTTTAGTCTTTTCAATACTCCATTTATCCTTCATCTCCACAGAGTACTTTTGAACCTCACAGTAACATTGCAGATGTATATTCAGATTGGCCTCTATTTTTGTAGTAGGCATTATTAAGGCTGTTTACAGAGAGCAGAATTCAGTTTAAAACTAAATTATTGATTAAAAACACATAAATGTTGACTAACAAGCCATAATCTTTTCTCTCAGCCTGGTACCAGATAATAACCATACATATGCATATATGTATGTATATGTGTGTATATGTATATATATGTACATATATATACACAAACACACAACACACACACATACACAAGCACACACACACGAGTGAGTCAGTAACTAAGGTCAATTTAAACTTATTTCTAAAATATCTTATAAATGTAAACAAAAATTTCTGCTTTATGTTATCAAAACTATGAATTATACATTTCCAGACAGATTGTGTATACGTTATTTATGGACGATGTTGATAAAAACAAGAACATTTACTTTAGTCAGTGGCTCTACTGGTCATTAGTTTCTAAATGACTGTGACCCATTCAACAACATATTTTTTTTTGAGCATCAAAATTTCAGGTGAGCCCAGCTGCAATAGAGATATGAGACAGTTAGGCAGTACAATGGATCAAGATCGGCACCTGGAACCAGGAAGATCTGAGGTCAGATTTGGCCTTAGAAGCTCACTAGCTGTTTGACCCTGGGCAAGTTACTTAATCTCTCTGTGCCTCAGTTTCCTCATCTATAAAATGGAGATGATAATGGCACCTACCCCTACTTGTTGTGAGATTCAAATGAGTTAACATATGCC
This sequence comes from Phalanger gymnotis, assembly GCA_028646595.1. NCBI lineage: Eukaryota > Metazoa > Chordata > Mammalia > Diprotodontia > Phalangeridae > Phalanger > Phalanger gymnotis. Next base: position 131,703,449 of record CM053626.1, on the reverse strand, counting down.
AAATACTTTAGGGATTTAAAGCAATATATAAATGCCAACTACTATTGCTAGCTATCATGGAAGGTGTAAATAGCCTACAGAAGGGATGGTTTGTGGTAGTGGCATCCAAGAAGTGTGTGATTAGAACTGGTTGGCTCCATAGCACCCAACTACTGTACTGGTACCCAGAGAAAGTTAAACGCCCTAGTTGAGGATGGATCCTTACTGGAGAAACTATGGGAAAACATGGACCAGAATTATACCAAATGAGAATGTGCGGATGTATTAGAAAATACACCATTGGGGAGAGTATCTACAACAGTGATGAGATAGTGAATCCATTGTAAAAGCATTGAATGATCCTTCTTCATATTTTCTCTGATGGTTGGAGAATGCCTCAAGATACCTGTAAGGACACATGAGTGTATATTTGTGTTTATATGCATACATGCGTTCAAAGTGTTTATATGAATGATGTTACTGTCACTTTGTAATATTTTCAGTTTCAGTATTCATGAAAGTGTTTTTCCTCTGTGTATTTCTAGCAATTAAGGTACCATCAGGTAGTGGTAATTGGTTGGTCTTGACCATGTGTTCTAACCAATAAGGTTTTTTGTATCAGCATGTTTTGCTTGAGATAGAGACAAACATTCATTTGTGCTTTTCTTCAAAAGCAAAAATATAGTTCAGTGGTAAAGCTGAATATGAAGCAGAAGATTTTATATGAGAGTAGAGAATGTCTTAAAATCAATACCCAGATAAAATTTTGTACCTTTCTCACTCATCCTTAACTATTTCCAAATAATTTCTAAACACACACACATATAATATATATTTATATGCATATATGTATAAATATGTATGTTAATTAGAATTTTGCTTTGTAACTAATTTTGCTTCCTTCAATGTGATGTTCAAACTTTTCTTAGGGAATCTACAGGGTTTATATAGGAACTTCAGACTTTTCCAGTAAAGCACTCTCTGATCATGACAATCCTAGCAAGAATCATCAAAAAGAATGTATTAAATTATCTTCCCAGCATTCTTAATCAATTCTCTAAACCCTAAGAGAGATTGCTCTCTTTTTCCTACCTGGCTGAAGAAAAAGAAGAGAGAAAAATAGTAGCTTTACATTTAGAACTAGAACTATAGACAATTAAGTTATTTGTAGTCAGAAGTAGGTGATTATCCACTTTACTCTTAAAGAAAAATGAAGCATCCTCTTTCCCCAAGTCTTTCTTGAAGACAGATGCCTGCTAGGGCAAACTTGAGTTATTAAAAAAAACCAGTCTTTTTTCCCCTTCGTGACACCCTAGAAATAGCTACAAAAAATTTGCCTTCCACAAGTTTTTGAGTTCCAAATTTTCTCCCCGCCACCTCCCCCCTACCCTCCCAAGACAGCATGTAATCCGATATAGGTTCTACATATACCTTCACATTAAACTTATTTTCACAATAGTCAAGTTGTAAAGAAGAATTATAACCAATGGAATGAACCATGAGAAAGAAGAAACAAAACAAAAAAGAAAAAAAGAGAGAGAGAGTGAATAGTTTGCTTCAATCTGCATTCAGACTCCATAATTCTTTCTCTGGATGTGGATAGCTTTTTCCATCATGAGTCTTTTGGAGCTCTGTTAGATCCTCCATTGCTGAGAAGAGCCAAGTCTATCAAAGTTAGTCATCACAGATACCATGTGTCTGTAACGAGCATAATGTTCTCCTGGTTCTGCTCCCCTAACTCAGCATCAGATCATGTAAGTCTTTCCAGGTTATTATGAAGTCTATCTGCTCCTCATTCTTATAGCACAATAATATTCCATTACATTCATATACCACAACTTGTTTAGCCATTCCCCAATTGATGGGCATCCCCTTGATTTCCAATTCTTTGCCACCACAAGAAGAGCTGCTATAAATATTTTTGTACATACGAATCCTTTTCCCACTTGTATGATCTCTTGGGATACAGCCCTAGAAGTGGTATTGCTGGGTCCAAGGGTATGCACATTTTTATAGCCCTTTGGGCATAGCTCCAAATTGCTCTCCAGAATGGTTGGATCAATTCACAACTCCACCAACAATGCAATAGTGTTCCAATTTTCCCACATCTTCTCCAGCATTTATAAAAGTTGATAAGTTAAGGATTAGTAAGGAAGGTACCAAATTGTGTATAAATACCTCTTTTTAAAAGTAGTTTTCAATAAGAATCATCTCCTTCAATTGGGGGAATGGCTAAACAAAATCGTAGTGCATGAATGTAACGAAATATTTCTGTGTTGTAAGAAATAAATTGATGAATACAGAGAAGCATGGGAAGATTAAATAATCTGATGCAGAATGAAGCATGCAGAGTCAAGAAAACAATATACATGGTGACTACAACAATGTAAATGGAAAAGAACAACTAGAAAACAATTAAAACTAAGTATTGCAAAAATACAAAGAACAAGCCCAAAGAAGAGCTATGGGAAGACAGCCCCACCCTACACCTTTTCAGAACTGGGAGGTCCACTAATATTGCATATAATTTCAGAATTTTTTAATGTATTGATCTATTTGCTGATTTTTTTTCTCTTTTCATCCTTATAATACTGTTATATTGAATTACTTTCTAGAATGAGAAGAGATTCCAGGACAAATTCTGGTGATGTAAACAACAAATAGATCTATAAATTTTAAAGAAGATCTTGTTTTCATATTTAATGTTTAAGTTTTGATTTTTCAATAAGTTACTTGGGGAGAAAGGAACAAAGTTATGCTTATTTCTATCTCTGGCAAGTTATGTCTATAACATCAGAATAACTCATTGAACCACGTGTTTGTGATCAAAGAATCACCACCTCTTATGTGTAAAGTACCATAATTATAGGAAAAGCACCTAAAAGGAAAAAAAAAGATCCCACAGTGGCTCTTCCTCTTAAACATTTGTCTTTGACCTTTTTGCTCACAGAAAGACAATCTGCCCTCTGGTTTGTCAGCTGGTAGTGTTTCCAAGGTGTCTACAGCCCTGCTTCCTTATTTGAAATGATGCTTCAGCATATCCTCAAAGCATATGGTGATTGATATAACAATGGCTCACTGGCAACCTCTCAGCTCATTGCATGTCTTAACTTGAATTATAACATCTAGTCCTCCCTTCCCCCCTCCTCTCTTTGAGGAACATATTTAATCTCCCTATTTGTTTCCCTCAAATAGGACATTTCGATGAACTCATTTCTAGTCTCCCTTGGGTCAAGATATAATACCAATGTATTATAGATGTCTTTATAGTTTTGTAGGCCAAACATGGGAAATGTTTCATATGACTGAACTTTAGCCTTTAAGTACACTGCATCGTTGTGCCAAATGCAGCATATGGTGGTATTTAGAATCCTAAAGTGAGAGCTGGAAGGACCTTTAAGGTCTTCCATTAGTGCTTGAATGACCTCATAAATCCATTTTGATCTAGTGTAAAAAAAAGCTGTGCAACTAGCATGCCCCCAACCCCCACCCCTTAGCTCAGTTCCCGTGAATGTTTCTTGCCAGTAGATGAGTGTACCAACTATGGTCCACGGTCCCAAGTCAAGGTTGCACACAGATCCCTCGTGCCAAAGTAGATTTCACTCTGCCTTAGTGATGATACAGACTACCCTGAGCAAGTTTCTCATCTCAAAATGTAGCTATATGGCTCTTCCAGTAACCCAGGAACATTGGAGGGATGGTGTGTTCCTGGATTTAAAAAAAACTTGTACTACATAGCTGTCTCAAATATTCTGATAATGAATCACAGGACATGGGAACTTGTATGTGGAAGTATTCAATCCCCTTTGTCTTGGTTGGTCAATCAGTCATCTTGATTGAATGACCACCTTTTGCCAAACACAGAAATAAGGACCATGGGCAGTGACAAATGAAGAGGAAGACCAAGAGGAATCATTTACTATTAGTTAATTTATCAATGAAACTATTAACTGAAATCAACTAGGATCCCTAGGTAGCTAACTTGATTAGTTTTTCATATAGCTTTATCTACCTATCTCTGCAGCTGTCATCTAATGGACGTGGGATCTATCATGTTAACTCCAGGGGATCAGCTCCATGGAGAGTTCATGAACTGGCTTTGTTTTATCCTGGTGTGTGTGTGGTGTGTGTGTGTGTGTGTGTGTGTGTGTGTGTGTGTGTGTGTCTGTGCGTGTGTGCATGCGAATATTCATTTGTTGTTAACAGAGTTACTGTCTAGCTTTTGAAATTTCTTCCTCCAAATCTTCAGAGTTGATCAGGCCAGACCTGTCAAGGGGAATTTGATGTTTTCAGCAGCTTCTCAGTCAATCTGACATCAGCATAGAAGCTGTCAGTTAGCAGATGATACCCTTTGTTGAACATGTAACCATTACTGAATCACTCGCTGACCCACTGAAATTACAAGCTGCTGTTCAAGAGTCTGATCTGAAGTTCCTGCCAATGTACAAATAATGCCTGCGAGGGGCATCTCTCGCTGCCATTTCACTCCTTAGATGTCTTTGAGCGGAGCTGGGCAGGCTACGGACCTTGCAGACGCTGGCTAAAACCTCATTCTTTATGCCCATCGAGAATCCGTTGATAGATAGCACTTCATAGAACATAGTGCTTTTAAAAACTCCTTCAACCCCCCCGTATCACAAAGGTCTTCTTTGCTGTGAATACTGACCATTCTTTTCTTCTGGCCTCTTGATAATGTTATCTTTCAAATGAGCCATCTGGATTTGAGAGAGAAAGATTGGCATATTATCATTACCCAACAAAAGCCTATGTCCTTCCGTGGGTCCTCAGGCTTTGCTGTTTACTAGGTATAAGCCAGGCAGACGTGTATAGAGTGCATAGAGTCCACCTCTCCATGAGTGGGCAGGGTGGGGAATCTGAGTGGTTGGATTGAATAGTCTTCTTTGTGAGAGCTTTGCTCCTCTTGTATCCTCAGGCAGCCTGGTAGAATTACAAGGGATAACTCTGGGCTTACAATATTTTTATCTTTTTCAAAACTTACAATCAGGGCTCCCCAGAGTATGACTCCAACTTACCTTTCTTGTCTTATTTTATATGATTCCCCTTTTATGCACTCTAGCTTCAAGTTACTAGCTATTGCCATTAGAATTGAAGCTTCTGGAAAGTAGAGGTCATTTCATATTCGTACACATACCCCCAGCATCCAACTCGGTGCCATATAGAAAATAAGTGTTTACTAAATAAATATAGGTTAATAAATTAGAGAATGTAAACTCATTAATAGGAATTTTTTTTGTGCTTGTATCTCCAGCACCCAACTCAGTGCTTAGCATATAATAAGTGTTTGATAGATACGTATTGACTGGCTAATTGATCTCACTTTAACTTCTTTTGTCTCTATTCCTCATACCTTTTGGTTGTTCAGTCATTTTTCAGTTATGTCCAGCGCTTCATGACCTCATTTGGGGTTTTCTTGGCAAAGATACTGGAATGGTCCTCCAGCTCATTTTGAAGATGAGGAAACTGAGGTAAACTGGGTTAAGTGACTTGCCCAGGGTCACATAGCTATTAAGTTCCTGAGGCCAGATTTGAACTCAGGAAGATGAGTCTTCCTGACTCCAGAAAGTCAAAAACTTCATCAGTGAGATAGTGAAAAAAGATAGGAACTAATAAACGTGGTAGCACAGTTTCAGGTATGTTAAATGGTTAAGAGATACATGAATACAATAATAAATAGTGGTGCTGTTCACTGCCTTGAACTTTGACTCAGTCTGTGTCCTGATACCACAGGACCTGGGCTGGCACCAGAGGGCTTAGCCTTGATGCGCCAAAACTCCAGAGCTGGGCCCTTGGCCCTGGGGGTAGGAGTAGGCCAAACTACTGCACCAGGAGATAGGCAACAGATCTAACACTTTACCTAGACAAAGATCAAAAGTTAGCTTGTGGCAAGATGGCGACTGGAAAGCAGTAACTGGCGTGAGCTCCCCACCAAGTCCCTCCAAAAACCTATGAAAAAATGGCTCTGAACCAATTCTAGAGCTGCAGAACCCACAAAGTGGCAGAGGGAAGCAGGGCTCCAGCCCAGGACA
>CM053626.1:131680397-131696923 GCA_028646595.1 Phalanger gymnotis | reverse complement strand
AACAATTTGAGTATTGTGGAAACACAATCAGAATAACCCAAGATCTAGCAGCTTCTACATTAAGAGATTCAAGGGCTTGGAATACAATATTCCAGAGGTCAGTGGAGCTAGGATTAAAACCAAGAGTCACCTACCCAGCAAAACTGAGTATCATGCTCCAAGGCAAAATATGGATTTTCAATAAAATAGAAAACTTTTAAGCTTTCTCAGTGAAAAGACCAGAGCTGAACAGAAAATTTGACTTTCAAACACAAGAATCAAGAGAAGCATGAAAAGGTAATCAAGAAAAAGAACAAGAAAAAGAAATTGCAAGGGACTTACTAAAGTTGGACTGTTTTGTTTACATTCCTACAGGGAAAGATGATGTGTATGATTCATGAGACCTCAGTATTAGGGTAGCTGAAGGGAATATGCATATATATATGTGTGTGTGTTTATGTGTGTATATATATATGTATATGTGTATGTATGTATATATGTATGTGTGTGTGTATATATATATATATATACATATATATATTTAGAGAGCGAGAGAGAGAGAGAGAGAACGGGCACAGGGTGAGTTGAAGATGAAGGGATGTTATCTAAAAGAAATAAAATCAAATTAAGGGATGAGAAAGGAATATATTGAGAGAGGGATAAAGGGAGAGATAGAATGAGGTAAATTATCTCGCATAAAAGTGGCAAGAAAAAGCAGTTCTGTAGGAAGAGAAGATTAGGCAGGTGAGGGGGAATGAGTGAATCTTGCTCTCATCAGATTTGACCTGAGGAGGGAATGCCATACATACCCAATTGGGTATCTTACCCCACAGGAAAGAAGGAGGAAGAAGATAAAAAAGGACGGAATGTACCCAGACTATGCAGAACATCTGGGGCAGGGTGAAGCTGATTGCATCGTTATGCCAGTCAAGATATTTATGAGAGTCAGAAAGAGAGAATAGTACTGTGTATCTTTGACCAAAACAGCTACTACATGTTAAGGAGTAGAAAGAATGTGGAAGAATGTAGGTGAGGAGGCTCTGTGAGGCTTAGATGAAAGTGCAGGAGCATGATGTCCAAGCTTTGATTTTTCTCCCTTGTGTTGTCATTATAGTGGGTTTGGGATGTTCTTAAATATCTGTATTCAGGGTCATGCTGGCTCTGAGCTCCCACATTGCTGTTCACTTGTTTTCAGTTGTGTCTGACTCTTTGTTACCACATTTGAAGTTTTTGGCAAAGATAATAATTTGTCATTTTTCCTCCAGCTCATTTTATAGATGAGGAAATTGAGGCACACAGGGTAAGTGACTTGCCCAGGGTCACACAGTTAATATGTGTCTGAGGCCAGATTTGAACTCAGGAAGAGGAGCCTTCCTGACTCCAAGCCCTGAACTCAATCCATTGTACCATCTACCTGCCCTTAGCTTACAAACACCAATTGGGGAATTGATCTATAATACATTATACTGGCTGAGTTCATTCTGTTTACCCTCTTTTAGAGGATGTGTTTGCTAGGTACTGTGATGTATTATTAAATATTTTTGTGAAAACTAGGGTCTACTTATATATATTGACATTGTCTGAAGATTTTTTTGTTGATACATTTTGTTTTGACCCAGCAACTTCCCAAGAACCATCCACATACTGCTCCTTCAAAAATATATTCCCTAAAATGGTTGAGCAAAAATGCATGGTAGTTTATATCATTTCCCACTTCTGTAATTTACCAATTGTTAAGATAAAGGAAGGATATGTGCTTTATTTTTAACATTGTGATGCTAATGTAGCACTTTTTCTGGACTACTTCCTCCATTTGCACTTGTGTTAATGGGTCGGGTTTTCAGGGGGCAGCTGCTACCTTGGGTTGTAGGGTCTCCCTTCTGTGACCATATTACTTAAACTATAGCTTATGAATCATCACCAGTGTTCTTCCCATTAACAGCCAGCCATTAGGTATAATTAGCTCTTAGGCAAAGGCATTTACCAAGATAGAATATTAAAAACAGCAACTATACAAAGCCCTCTTAAAGTGAGGGCTCATTGTCCAACAATACACACATGGATAGAATGGACATAAATATAGAGTACAACTAGGGAATACTTGTGTCCAAGGCTACCCACTTCTTCAGTGCTACTGAGCATCCGAATTATTTTAGGAGGGCAACTGCTTTAGCCCTTTATTTTTACTGCTCTTATGTTCATTTTGTGGCAATTTTCTGTCTGTTTGTGGAGGAAATCTGGAGAGCCTGGAAATTTCTGATCTATTCTGCTATCTTCCAAGAATACCTCTTCCCAGAGTCCTTTCTTATCTTGAGTAGTCTCTCTGTAGTTCAACTCTTACTTGCCAAGGCTTTCTTGAGTTCATAGCTGGTTTTCTTCTCCCTTGACAGGCGTCATACTACTTGAAGCAACTTCTGGCCTCAAGTGACAGTCTTTCTATATCAATATCTCTCTGTAGTGTGTCTCTTCTCCCTCAACTGTGTCTCAAATTCTCTCAAACTTACAACAATTCATGGGTGGGCTGTCTTCTTCTGGACCATAGCTTCACTGGTGACAAGTGTCACAGAAGATGAAATCTTCTCTTTCCCCCTAAGAAGTGGTGAGCTATATTCTTTTCTATGTGCTGGCTCCCAACCTGAAATGTTTAGCTTTTTAAAATCCTGAAAAGACATGAATATTTTTTTTCGCTTTGGCAATGTCCCTTTCTGACTCAGAGAGATATTCATATCTTTAAATGGAGTAAGAGAATGCTAAAATCTTGTCAATATATTTAAACTTTATCATCTGTGGTTATATCCTATGACTACATTAGTGGAGGTGGAGATGGGCAGAAAACCAGATCCTTCCTCCTTCTCTTTACACTAACATTGTACCCTATTTGAACTTAGTTTTGTTACCTCAATGTCATCTTTATTTGCATTATTTTAGTCTTATGTACACTGGAGGGTTTTTTTCTGAGGTGGGGGAGCACTTTGTCTCCCACAATTTTTGTGTTTCTTTCCATTTTTCACCTTTGTCATTGTTTTTACTCTGTCCAGAATTTCAACTTCAAACTCTTTCGCCTTGCACAAACAGCCAACTCCTTTGTAACTGATGGCAAGTTACCTGGAGCTGTACAAAGTTAAGTGAATTGCTCATGGTTACACAGTAGATATTTTTGAGAGGTAGAACTTTAACCCAGGTTTTCTTGACTTGAAGGCGGGTCCTTTATTTCCTACATTATTCTGCCTCTTTTGTCATTATTTAGGAAATGAAATAATATTCCACTGCACTCATATAGTACAGTTTGTACAACCATTTCCTAATTGTTGGCACGTATTCTTCTCTGATATCTTAAAATCACCAATAATAGTCCTATCAATATTTTTGTGCATGTGGTCTCTTATACACGTGGATCTCTTGTACACATGAGTCTCCAGTGCCTTATCATGGTGTGGAGGAGACCCTGAGTTGTTGAAGGCTATGATAGTGGAGTAAGGTAAGCTCTGGCTGATTCAACCATGTTAGAAAGGCTTTAATTATGACTCCAGCAACAAACTGAGACTTTTTTCCGAAAACCAAGCTAGCTAACTACAGAGAGGAGCATCCCTAGTAGACGATGTCTGCTGATCTACCTGGCCTCCTGGAGATGAAGTTATTTATTATTTATTGCAACCTAAGAATGAAAGAGAAAAAAATAGCATTCAGTTTTGTGTGGTTCCCACTTTTGTTTCTTTGGTGAAGGTGGCACAATGGTAGAAATGAAGGCAGAGGGTACTAAAAACCACACAGGTATTAGATACACTTGATTATTGTTTATTTTATATGAGAGATTTTTGTCCAGTGACCAGTGCTAGAAGAACTGAATCTTATCACTCCTGATGTTCTTGACAGAAACAAAACCAGAAGAAAGAAGGAAAAATGGAAAGATGGTTGTAGGTATTCCTTGAAGAGGCAAAAGAAGGTTGAAATAGGTTTTACCATATGTCCAAAGGCAAAAATAAATATTATTTCATGGGATATTTGGTCATCCTATACTGCAAAAGTAATTACAAAGAACACCAAAATGCTTGTGAGTTAAGCCTCAACATCAAAATGAGGTGGCAGAAAAATGTTACAAAAATCTTAATTAGACCCCCACTCACCCAAATCAAGTCAACACATACTCTGATACTGGTGATTTCAGTTCAAAGGTGGGGAAAAGGTGAGAATGAGGAGAAATATATGAGGAAATAGAGTCCAAAAAGAAGAAATGAGAATGGCCAGAGACTTGTAGATGATACAGAAACCTCATGCCTCTCAACAGTGAATGCTTTCTTCAAAAAAAGATTTGGTAGGCAGTGGACATAAAGAACACTATAAAGAATGAAGTAGATTATATTTTAGCATGAGAAAAAGACTAGATTTTGATGTGGAAATGTCCAGTCAGACTATTGATTTTGGATCTGTATTAGTTTAAAATAAAAAGAAAATAATACATGTACATGCACATAATTGAAACAATTAAATCCTGAACTATTTAAATAAATAACTGAAAATCAAAACTGGGAAATAGAGGACAGAAATTATATCAACAGCACTTAAAATAATTTTATTCAGAAGTTTAACCAATGTAAATTAATTGCTGTTACAAGGAGAATAAAAAAGCCCAGAAAACACTTTAGTCAGAAAACATCTGGCTTACTTCCCAAACAGAGAAAGATGTCTTCTGCCAATGGCTGCTCTTGTCAAGTGTATGTAAACAAGAACATGTTGAAGGTGATACCTTTGTTAGAATATTGAGGGAGCAGTATACAAGGTATCTGAAGGAGGGCAATGACAAAGGAATGGGGGGAAAATCTTGAAACTTATTAATGCTTTAAAAAGTAACTGAGATAATGTCAATAACTATTGATCTCTATGCTTACCCTCCCACTCATACAAAACTTTTGTAAGTCATTTATATACAAATCAAGTGCACCCATTATGAGGCATTAGTAGGAAACAAGCAATATTTTGCAAATGATATTAATCAGTGGAGCGTATCTTTACTATTGCTTTGAGTTTATCATTTGTTGATTCTGAAAAAAAATCTGATTCTATAGAACAAAACACCACCTTTTATTTTTTGGAGGGGGGAAGTGACTTGCCCAAGGTCACACAGCTAGTAAGTGTGTCAAGGGTCTAAGGCTGGATTTGAACTCAGGTCCTCCTGACTCCAGGGCCAGTGCTCTACTCATTGTGCCAGTTAGCTGCCCCCCCAAACACCACCTTTACAGGTCCTTTTATAATAATGTGTCTTCCATCAATCCAGAAATGTTATTCAAGATTCCTTGGAAGACATAACAACAAATAACACCAGAACTTGATAACTACATTTTCAAGGGATTTAAATTTGAGGTTCATCTCCAATGGTAAGTATCTTGTGTATTCTATCAGTGTGTATTTTTAATATTTATTTAGACTGCCAATGGGTATGATTTGCTGAATTATGATATGTAATATCGTCTTACCATAATTTTTGCCTGGGGAGCCCAATGAGTCTCAGATTATCTTATAATCCTCTCTCTCTTTTTCAAAATAACATTTTATTTTTTTCCAATTACATGTAAACGCAAATCTTAACATTCACTAAAAATTTTTTTGAGTTCCAAATTTTCTCTCTCCCTCCCTCACACCCCCTCTCCCTTAGACAGCAAGCAATATGATGTAGGTTATATATGTACAATCGTGTATAACATTTCCCTATTACTCATCTTGCAAAAGAAGAAACAGACAAAAAGAAAAAAACCAAAAATAATAGAGTGAAAATAGTAGGCTTCTATCTGTATTCAGACTCTTTCAGTTATTTCTTGGATGTGGATAACATTTTTCATCACGGGTCCTTTCAAATTGTCTTGGAGCATCATATTGCTGAGAATAGCTAGGACATTCATAGTTGATCATTGCACGACGTTGCTGTTACTGTGTACGATGCTCACTTCACTTTGTATCAGTTCACGTAATTCTTTTTAGGCTTTTTCTGAAATTCACCTGCCTGTCATTTCTTATACCATGATAGTATTCTATTACATTCATATATCACATCTTGTTTAGCCATTCCCCAATTGATGGGCATCCCCTCAATTTCCAGGTTCTTTGCCACCACAAAAAGAGCTGCTTTAAATATTTTTGTACAAGTAGGTGTTTTTCCCTTTTAAAAATATCTCTTTGGGATACCGACCCAGAAGCAGCATTGCTGGGTCAAAGGATATGCTCAATTTTATTGCCCTTTGGGCATAGTTCCAAATTGTACTCCAGAATGAACAACCTCTCTTTTAAGTTAGTTGCTTTAGTTTGTAGAGACCTCAAGTTTTCCAATTTTACTGTATTTGGATTTTGCTCAGTTTATCTCTGTATTATCTCTGTTCTCTTTTTCACTCTATTTTATTTAGATTTTCCACTATCTGTTCTATGCCATACATTTGTTTACTTTATAGAATTATTTTCAAAGAGCTCTAGTTTACCTCCTAATTATGTCCTTTTGATTATTAATTAAGTTTCTCGTGCGCTCTAGAGGCTCTTTTGCTTTTTGCATTTGTATTTCTTGGAGCATAGTTGCTATTACTGCTGTTATCATTGGTGGCTTCTTGATTTTTTTAAAGCTATGATAATTATTCATTATGTTGGGGCCTTTTTTTTTGATTGCATATTTCTTTGGTTTCTCCTGGTTTTTCTGTGAGGTTTTCCTTTAGGGATTCTCTCTCTCTCTCCCTCCCTCCCTCTCTCTCTGACTCTCTCTCCTGCTGCTGCTGCTGCAGTTCTTTTAGATTATTTAGGTCCTTACTTGTTGTTTTGATGGGAATACATAAATGAGTCAATAAATGTTTATTAAGCTCCACAATGTTCCAAGCACTGTGCTAAGTATTGGCAATACAAAGAAAGGCAAAAGATAGACCCTGGCTCTCACGGAGTTCATAATCTGATGGTGGAAGACAACATAAAAAGAAGTTGAAGAGACCAGGAGGGTACCAGACATAGGAGCATGATGAAGTCCTACAGCCAGGTGGGAAGTGCTGAAGTGACTTCACTGGACCCCCTCTTTCAATGGAGGATCTGAGAGGACCTCCTCCAATGTCTACCCTCTGCCTTCTCTGATCAGAAGGAGCGAGGGGCTGCAAGGGGGGCTACAGAGGAGGTGTGAGATTGAGTTGATATAATCTTGCAGGAAGATTTATTTCTGGAGATAGTTATGAAGTCCAGGAGAGCAGTCAGGTGGGAAATGGGGCAAGTGGAGCTTTGACATAACCGTTCATTTAGTTACCTTGTGGAAAGTTCTGTAGACTCTTATATTTAAGTTCACTTTAGAGCTGGCAGGGACACGGGACATTATCCAGTCCATTCCCTTGTTTTATAGATGACAAAAGTTTAGTCTAGAATAGTAAAATTACTTTCCATACCATCGTATGGGTAGTCAGTAGCAAATATGGGACTACAGCCCAAGTTTTTCAGTGCCTTAATTGAATGGTAGTGGTTCTTGTTTTAAAATGTTAGATAGATAAGGGGCAACATAAAAAGGAATGAATGGGATTATAGCCCAAATACTACAATAGCCATCACTAGTCTTCCAATCCTGGTACCTATTATTGTTATTTCTTTCCTTTCTCCTTAATGTAGACCATCGAATACAAGTTGTTATTCATTCTGCTTTATTATCCCATGTCTTGTAGAATGTGAGAGCTGAAAGGCCCCTTAGAGAACTTTTCCCAGATGCAGAAATTTTTTTTGACATAGCCCAGAACACTGGCAGGTACCAGTTACTCTCCCATCTCATCCTCAGAAGACACGATATTCAGAACAGACACAATCACCAGTGCAGTCGGTGCCAAGTTATATTCAGCCCTTTGTGCCTTCTGTTGCCACTGACCCCTTCAGTTTCTAAATGACAGTCCCTGGTGTTATTTATGTGACATCTAGGGCATTGATTATGCTGCATTCCCAGCTTCATAATGTAAAGGTTCAGGGATGGGTGCTATTTGGAAACCTTTGCTTTGGCATTGCAACAGCCTCACAGAATCAACAAGAAAAAGGCTTTATGTGCTTGGTTTTTTCCCCTTACTTTAAGATTCAAGATAAAAAAGTAAGTCAGAGTTGATAACCCACATCAACACTGAGAAGAATATGGCAAAACTAATGTCACCTTAGATATATCTAGTATATTTCTTGAAAAATGAGCATTTTTAACCTGGGGTCCTTTCTCATTTATGAAAAAAATGGATCTTATTTAAATTATATGTATAGGTTTAAATGTATGTATATTATATATACATACATGCATATGTATATATATATGCATGTGTGTATATATATATACATAAAATTGTGTTTCAATATAGTTGGCTTCCTTTGAAATCCTTTTTTTAAAATTGTATTTAACTTTATTCATTTAGAAACATCCTTCTGAGGAGGGTTCCACAGGTTTCACCAAGATGTCAAAGGGGTGTAGGAAATAAAAGAGGTTTAGAACTCCGTTCTAAAAGGTTCCATTGGCAACTTTCACTTCACTGCAATCCTGAGACAAAGGACAAAACATCATTGATGTGTTCTGGTTTTAGAAAAAGACAAAGTGAAGAGAGCCAGCAGGCTACCTGACTTGCTTTAGCTCTTACAGTCTGTAATAGAGTTCGAAGCTTCTAGTCACCTTGTTTATCTATTCAGAAGAATGTGTAAGCCAACCCACCTGATAGTTTCCCCGCTGTTTAGAGTCAGAAAGTGTCAGAGAACATTTTCTTTGAAGAATTCATATGACAGATTCATTACCTTTGGATGAGAAGACCAGCATCAGAAGGTTCTGTTCGCTTATTTTAAGTCCCATTTCTCTTAGAGCTGGTAGCTAGTATCATTTAAGTTTGTATGTTAATGGAGGAATTACACAGAGCTTTGATTTGGCCACCAACAAAACTGCCCTAAGTAGCATTGCTTTTATGCAGGTAAATTGAGTAATCAAGGCACTCACTATTTTGTAATATCTTGTTAGTGGTGAATTTGCATTTGTTTGTATAACTAACTTGAGAATGGACAGAAATCCTATAGTCCTCATGGAAGCAAGAGAAAGTTTCTGGTTGGTGGAGACTAGAATTTTCATGAATCGGAAATCATTTCTGCCTTTTCCTGTGTGCTCAGCAATATTGCTGGTCTGGTCCTCTTTTTGTAGAATCGTGGCATTTCAGAGCTGGAATGACCTTAGAGTTCGTTGCCCTCTAAGTTTTGCTTTTGGTGTCCTGGAATTTGCTGCCATACTTTAAGATGTCTTTGAACATCTGTTAATCCCTGCAATCTTCCCAATCTGGAACATCCCTCCAACATGCTACCCTCGTGCTCCCATTGTGAGTTCCTCCTGGGACCTCCAATTTGAGGAGGGGCCCTAGTTGGCCGTGCTTCCTTTCCCTCCCAGCTTTGCTTCTCACTTTCCGAACTTTGACACCATTCCCCCACTCACATATTTCCCCTCCTCCCCTCCTCCCACTCTTGCCGCTTTTCCCCTCCCTTTTGTGTGTTGTCTTTCCCCATGAAAGGAAACGCTCCTTGAAGGCGGGGGATATCTTTCCATTTCTTTGTATCTCCAGAATTTTGCAGTGTCTTGCACATACTAAAGTGATTAACAATGCTTTGCCAATAAGTCAGACTCCCCCCCCATTTTACAGATGAGGAAACTGAGGTCCAAAAAGTGAGGTGAACTGGCACAGGTGGAAAAGCTAGGAGCAGCACCCAGGTCTCCCGACTCCTCATCCAAAATTATTTTTGCTATCTTCTGTTTTTAGCATCATTGCACTTTGGAAAGTGATTCAAGTCCATATCAAAGGAGTGCCTTTTCCTTAAAAGGGGGTTATGTAGTGATTTGTACATAATAATAATGATGATGATAACAGCTAACATTTATATAGCACCTACTGTGTGCCTGGCACTGTATGAAGCACTTTACAATTATTATTTCATTTGAACCTCACAAACAACCCTAGAGGTACGGGGCTATTAATATTCTGCTTTTACAAGTGAGGGAATTGAGGCAGACTGAGATAAGTGCCTTGCTCAGGGTCACATAGCTAGTAAGTACCTGAGACAGGATTTGAAATCAGCTTTTCCTGACTCCAGGCGTGATGCTCTATCTCCTGCACCACCTAGCTGCATAGTATATCTACATTGTTGTTGTTTGGTCATTCAGTCATGTCTGACTCTTCACGACCCCGTGCTATGGCACGCCAACACTATCCATGGGGTTTTCTTGGCAAAGATACCGGATTGGTCTACCATTTCCTTCTTCAGTGGATTAAGGCAAACAGAGGTTAAGTGATTTGCTCAGGGTCACACAGCTACTAAGCGTGTGAATCTGGATTTGAATTCTGGTCTTCCAGATCTACATAGAAGGTATTAAAATATTTTTGAATGAACAAATGAGATAGAAATTAGAGGAGAAGTACCTAGAGGTTATTGATTTCCCAAAGAATGGTATAGGATACCAATTTTGCCAAGAGATGATAAACAGGCACCCAGGAGTTAGTTTTTTGTCTTTAGTGACCTTTTTAGGAAGTTAAAAAAAAAGCCAATTCCTCCCCCTCCCTTTTTTTCAACTCCCAGAATAGAGGAATAGATCGATCAACACTAAGGGGTAGAAAGATGTTGGAGCAAAGCTATCTCTTAAAAGCCTGCGTCCTCCTCCAGTCACAACCGTGCTATTGTCTCCACACTAGCAATGCTCCCAAAGCTTTCCCAGGTGGGGCTGCAGGAGTGTGGGGGGAAGGACTACAGCTTGCCCTCACCATTGTTCTTTGGCTTGGCTTTCAGAGCTATTTCAAAGAGAGGTTAATAAAGACTGGTTTTATTTGAGTGAAGGCTTGTGATCATTTGCTGATAGTATCATTTATTTTCTGTCTGGCACTCAGGTTGCCCCTGTGGACCACTGTGACTGAGTCCTACCTGGCAGTAAACATCTCCACTCTCTCCCTTGTCACTTGATCTGGGATGAAAGAAGCGTGTTTCTTTTCCAAGTAATACTGAAGAAAGACACTAACTCTTGTCCTGTTTGGGTGCTCACTGTACCTTAGTTTTTGGCATTAACATTGAACCCATACACTGAGCAGCTAAAACATTACC
This sequence comes from Phalanger gymnotis, assembly GCA_028646595.1. Taxonomy (NCBI): domain Eukaryota; kingdom Metazoa; phylum Chordata; class Mammalia; order Diprotodontia; family Phalangeridae; genus Phalanger; species Phalanger gymnotis. Next base: position 131,685,856 of record CM053626.1, on the reverse strand, counting down.
AATATATTTTTAGTCCTGACCAGGCTGCAGGGAGGAGGGAGACTGTACCAGTGGGAATGTGGTGGGGAAAGGGGAATGCCTTAAAAACTACTCCAGATGAAAGATAAGGGAGAAGATATAGTTACCTCTTCTCAGGCTCCCTACAAACAGGTGCCAAGTCCAGCACCATGTTTGGATTGCCTGTAAAAAATCCAGCCTTCTATAATTTATTTGGGGTGTAAGAAAATATGTCTAATTGGATAGCAAGTCCTTGATAAGATATTAATAGTGGTTGTATGTCAATGTTGTCTTGAGCGTATTTGATCAAATCAGCGCTCATTTGAAGTTACCTTGTAATTGGCTGGGGAGGAGAGTTCCAATGTGAGTGCCTCTGTGGGGCAGTAAGATTCCGTTCTCCCCATCTAGTCCTGATTATTATACAGCTCCCCCGGTTTGCTTGCCTGTGGGGTTTTAAATAGTGTCTGCAATCTGGTGCCATGCTGATTTACTAATCCTTGATCTTCGCTGAACGTGATCAGAGCCCTTGCTCCCATTTAGGAGGGATAGGCTTACTGCTAATTGACAGTCTTTGGCATCTCCCCAAAAGCACTGTGAGTGGTGAGAAGCAGGAACTAATACAGCAACAGAAGATGGCTCTGACAAGTTCATTTGGAAAAATCCGATTTTGCAAAACTATACCAGGAAGGACTTTTTTTTCCTCACTTTCTTAGAACAGTAGTGGGCAGTGTGCATTTTTACTTTGGATCAATGAATTTTTAATTTAAAGAAAATTAGAAGTATAGGCCTCCTCTGTCTTTGGCCGCATCTGTGACTGTATTGTTTATGTATACATAAAAAGCTATTGGCACATTGTCTTTTCCTCAGCAAACCCATCCTGGTGCCTTCTGGACAGTCACCAAGCTATCTTGTCTCTATGGCATTGTCTAGAGAAATATCTGAATCAGAGTTCATTCATTCATTTAGTGAGCATTATATTAAATGCTAGCAAAGTGTCATCCTCTATACTAGGTTCTGGAGATACAAAAAATAGTTCCTGTCCTCAAAAAACTTACATTCTGTTCCTGAACATTTCATGTGTCTAGAAAGCAATATTTAAATTATACAAAAAAAATAGATGTACTCTACTTCTTTATAGAGGCAAGTGCTTCACCAGGGGTGGATGAAACAACTGTTTTTCAATGGGTTGAATGATTTTGCTAATTTTTCCCCCTTCTTCTTCCTCTTTTCTTTTAAAAACATTCATAGATATGTAGGACGGCTCTCTGAAACGGGAGTCAAAAGATGCAGGGGGAATTTAAATGACATGAAAAATGAAAGAAAACAATATAATTTGCTTCTAAAAGAAAAGTAGATACAAAGAACTTTGGGGGAAAACATTAGCAACTGTGTGTGTGTGGGGGGGGAAGACAAGTTTAGCTTTGTTTAAGAGGGGATGCAGCTTTGAAGGAAACTCGAAAGCTCAGAGTTGGAAAGAATCTCACACAGTTCAGTTCATACCTGACCAGAAATCTCCTCTACCTCATAACCAGAAAGTAGTCATATGGACTTTAACTGAAAACCTCTGATGAGAAGGAACCTAGTACCACGTGGCGAAGTCCATCCTACTTTTGGTTAATTCTAATTGCTAGGCACAGAGTACCAGGCCTGGACTCAGGAAGACTTTGTGAGTTCAAATCTGGCCTCAGACACTTATTAGCTTTGTGACTCTGGGTGAGTCACTTAACCTTGTTTACCTCAGTTTCCTCATCTGTAAAATGACCTGGAGAAGGAAGTGGCAACCTACTCCAGTATCTCTGCCATGAAAACCCCCAATGGGGTCACGAAAAGTCAGATATGACTGAAAAAATGACTAAGCTACATCAACAGCAACAGGCTTTCCCCTTTGAAATTTCCTCTGTTACTAGTTTTGCCTTTAGAATCTGAAGTCTCTTCTCTACCACCTCTCTGTTGAGTAAATCATGCAGATGTTGGATTCCTCTCTTATTCCTGTCTTTAACCAACTATATCTCAGACATTCCACCTCCAGCAATCTTTTTCTCATATGGAACCATAGACAGTTACCGTTACCATTTTCCATTGTCTTTCCACACTTAATCCAGGAAAATCTTTTTTCTTTCTCCATTTCTCCTTTTATCATTTGTAAGTCCTCCAAATGATACTTATCATAACTGAGAAGCATAAAAGTAGGACAAAGGTGATATTTCTGAATAAGGAAAGATAAGAGTTTTGAGCTAAAATTACTCATGGTAAAGAATATACCAAATAAGGAAAAAATATTCAATTATTTTTCATTTTTACTCATATTGCCTCTTGTAGTATTTTTAATGGTGAATATGTAGTATTTCAGCTACATTTCAGTAAATCAAACTTTTGTGGGCTAGCTTAGGAACTTAATAATCAATTATAAAATATTACTATGGGAAAATAAGTTCCAATTTTCAAGTAACAAATTGACTTTTGGAAGTAGAGAATTGCGAGTGGGATGATGTAGAATAACACAGAATAAGCAATTTTATTTGCTTTGAGGATTTCTTAGCCCATTAATAAGCTTTCCTCTCTAGGTTTATGTACCAAAGGCTGGGCATATATTCAACTCTGGATTATCCACAAATAGATTTTAAACATGTGGCTTATTGTAGAATGTGATCTTTGAAGTCATCTGGTCTAATTTCCTCATTTTCTGTTTGAGACAACCAAGTCGCAAAGAGATAACATGACTTGCCCAATGTTAACCAGTTAGTCACATGGTTAGTTCCTGGCAGAATACAGACAAAGCCTGAGGGTTAGTTCTTTTCTCATTACACCACACTTCCCACACTGACTTGATTCTACCTGCCTCCCCTCCTTAACCACTCCACTCCCTATAGATGCTTCCCCATCCCTGACTATGAGATGACCTATAGATCTCTGCCAATAACTATTCAGAAATATTCTCCTCCCTTGCTACCTTCAATGAAAGAGTGCTTAGCACAGTGCCTGGCACAGTGCCTGTTTAATAAATGTTTACTGATTGATTGAAAAGAGAAATTATGATCTACATATATAATTATAGCATATAGATATGATATGTATATATGTTTACAGAAGGTATGTATATATTCAGATATATGTATATATATACATATCTCTATATGAATATGTATACAGAATATATTATATAAAATATATACAGAATATATGTAAATATGTATATAGAAGGTATGGTATGTGTGTACATAAATATACGTATATACATGGACGTGTGTATATAATATAGAACACATAAGTATGTATACAGAAGAATAGATATAATAAATAGGGGCAGGTAGGTGGTGCAGTGGATAGAACACCAGGCCTAGAATCATGAAGACCTGAATTTAAATGTGGCCTCAGACACTAAGGTCACTCGTGCGACCTTGGGCAAGTCACTTAATCTCTCTTTGCCTCTTTCCTCATCTGTAAAATGAGTTGGAGAAGGAAATAGCAAACACTCCAGTATCTTTGCCAAGAAGACCCCATGGACAGTATGGTTGATGGGGTCATGAAGAGTGAGACATGACTAAACAACAGCAAAAAATACAGAAGAAAATATATTATATAATATATATACAATATATGTAAATATGCAAAGTGTATTATATATCTGTGTCCGTATAAATACATATATGTAATATACATATGTATCTGTAACACATTATAGTTACATAGGTATACAGAAGAATATCTCTAGTACAAATTAACTACAAAGGACCTCTGAAGGAAGACACTCTCTATATCCAGAGAAAGAACTAATAAATAGAAGTATGTATACAATGATTTTACATACATACATATTTATATCTACTGGTAACTATCTCATGATGGGGGAGGGGGGGAGGAAAAAAGTTACATGATAACTTTATTATATATTTAAAAGGAATAGCAAGTTGTACATAATAGATTTGCAGTTTCATGTATAATCATCTTTTTTCTATTCTAATATATCATTGAAATGCTTGTTTTATTTCTTAAGTTCAGAATAAAATAAACGTAATTTAAAAAGAGTTCTAAAACATACAAAATAGAATATATGTAAATATACAAGAAACTTATATATATTATCTGTGTTTAAACCATACATATGTTATAATGACCTATGTACATGTATGTGTAAACATGCACACACATGCACACACACCCACTCCCATATCTGTTTGAGAAGCAGCATGTCATAGTAGGAGGCAGAGAACTGGCCTCAGTGCCAGGAAGGCAAGGGCCCACATCCTGCTTCTGACACATCCTGCCTGTGTGATGCTGGGCCCGTCACTTAATTTTTCATGGTTCCAGTCAACTCTCTACGATTGTAAATTGCAGAGAAAGTGCTGATCATCATTGATAGAGAAGTTATGCACAGGGGAGCTCTCTGAACCAGTGAACTCAAAGGTCTGGTCACTATCTGTCCTTTTGGTCTCAGCCTGTGACTCCCTTGGTGTAGGAAATACCTGGTGAGGAAATTTCCTCTATGAAGTCTGTAGGGTCCTGAAGGTTGTCCATAAATTATTCCTTGCTCTTTCTACCTGACCAGCCTAACTCCTTTCCATTCCTGCATCTTTCTGGTATCACCTTTACATAGCTTCTACTGTGCATTTCTTCACCACTAGCATGTGCAACCTATTCATGCCCAACAAGTTCCTCTTCATTGACCTTTGGTTGACTATAAACTTCACTCTTTGAAGTCAACAGAGTTCTATAACTTGCAGTTATACAACATCACCCAAATAAGACTAATGCTTAAAAATAGAGACCTCTCTGGAGGAAGCTTGGGAATCACTAAGAGTATTCTTTAATTTCCCAAAGGCATCACTCATCCAGGTGAGCATGCTGTTTTATCCCTCATTTGGTTTTAAAAATCAGAAGAATAGCTCTGTTCTTAAATCTTTTAAGGCATCTACTTTCATTTTAACATTTGAGAGAGAGAGAGAGAGAGAGAGAGAGAGAGAGAGAGAGCGAGCTCAATTGGAAGAACACTTTTTAGATAGTTTTGCTTTAATGAATTAAATGCTTTTTAAATAATGAATAAACAATAAACAGTGGGATCTTGCATCCTCTACCTCTTTCTGTTCATCGTATATCTATAAAGATGTTGTGTGCTATATAATATAATAAACCTATCTATTGCATTCTCAAAGAAGATGTCTTTAATGTGTAGATAATTCCCTTAAATTTTTTTTTAAATAATTGGAAAGTAGACATATTGGTCAGTAATTGTTGATATTTTGTCAGTTACATCTTTTAGGTCCTAATAAAATCCTACATTTCCCCCAGGACTTTGGCATCCACCTCTCTTTTATATATCTTGAAAATTAATCTCTCAAAATTGTGTCTTATCCAGTCTGGAAATTCTTTGTATATACTTTCTCTGGTTCAGGTTTTCTTACTATCCCAGTTTTCCTTAGCATCATTTCTATTTTCTCAAGAACATGAGGGACTGTCACATTACA
>CM053626.1:131629155-131673104 GCA_028646595.1 Phalanger gymnotis | reverse complement strand
CTGGGGCCAGAAGCAACTGCAGCCTTTGTTCTAAAGCTGCCCCACCTCCGCTGCCCCAGGGGCAGTGGCCGAACAGCAAACTCAGTCTCACAGCTTTTCCCACTAACCTTCCCAGATGTCTTTGCTCTTTGTGGGTTGTGAGGTCTGGTGGATACCACAGCTCAGTAATTCAGGATGCTAGGGCACTCTCTGCTCGTCTCCTGGTCTGGTATGTCCGTGTCTGGTCTGTTCGCGCCCTGCACGCTGGGCTCAGCTCTGCCCCCCTCAGCTGGGAGCTGGGAGCTCCATGTGGGACAGACCTTACCCAGAGACCATCCAGGCTGTCCTGGGCTGGAGCCCTGCTTCCCCCTGCCACTTTGTGGGTTCTGCAGCTCTAGAATTGTTTCAGAGCCATTTTTTTATAGGTTTTTGGAGGGACTTGGTGGGGAGCTGACACCAGTCACTGCTTCCCAGCCACCATCTTGGCTCCGCCCAGTCTTTTTAATCTAACATATATAGTGTTGACCAGAAAGAAAATGACAGAGCAGATTATACACGAGACTCAAAATAGGAATAACATTTGTACTACCTGTGTAGGGAAATATCTGAATGCTCCATAAATGTGAGCCAATATTTTGATCCTATCAACATAAGATTGGTCTTAAATCTTGGTCACATGAATTAGCCAAAAGTAATGTAAACAAAAGGGGCATCTAGGTGGCACAGTGGATAGAGTGCTGGGCCTGGAGTGAAAAAGACTCATCTATGTGAGTTCAAATCTGACCTCAGACGCTAACCAGCTGTGTGACCCTGAGAAAGTCACTTAACCCTCTTTGCCTCAGTTTCATTAGCTATGAAATGAGCTGGAAAAGGAAATGGCAAAGTGCTCCAGTACCTCTGCCAAGCGAACCTCAAATGGGGTCATGGAAAGTCAGACGTGACTGAAAAATGACTCCACAACAAAAATGTAAAGAATACTGTCCCGAGGGAAGCCAATACTAGGGGTCGTGCCGTTTTAGTGCCTTGCTCCAATCCAGCTGCTGTGAAAAATACCTCGGTTCTCCTTGGCAACAGAAATGTAAACAATTCATAATTCATGAACTTGCTCATTTTTCTTTTCTTTTGAAGATATCATTTAACATTTAAGTATTTATCAATGGCATGTCCATGTGCGTAATATGTTAGGAAACATGTTAAGAAATTTACTGTTTCCTAAAATCCTTAATTTACTCCTGTCCTGCTTAAAGTGACTTACGGATTTCCATAGAAGAGACAAACCAACCAATGAACACTGAAAGCAATAGGCCTTTATTAAGAGGTACATTTTAATGTATGCAAGGGAAGACATAAAGCTGAATTTGAGACAAGTGCGAGTATGAGGAGGGGAGTGTGGGGAGAGTGTCCAAAAGAGGCAGCTGGGTCACAGGCACCGTGGAAAAAAATGATAACATCATATCTGGTTGTCGTTGAGTCATTTAGATTCTTCGTGATGCCATTTTAGGGGTTTTTTCTTGGCCAAGATGCTGGAATGGTTTGGCATTTCCTTTTCCAGCTCTTTTTACGGATGAAGAACTGACACAAACAGGGTTTGCCCAGGGTCACACAGCTAGTAAGTGTCTTGAGGCCAGATTTGAACTCGTGAAGATGAATCTTTCTGATTCCAACCCAGTGCTCTATCCACTGTGCCACCTAGCTGCCCGACAGCATATCTAGAGGGAACTAGATACACCTGTGATTCAGTCAGCAGAGAGGAGTCTGAGCCCCAAATGAGAGGATCTTCAGTGCACAGTAGGAAGGGAATCTATGAACTGGTGAGATGGGTGTCCAACTCAGGCTTTCCTTGGTCCTTCTGGTTCAGAGGGGACAGAGGTGGACCTGGGTTATCTCATACAACAGGACAGTGTAAGAATGACCGTGAGGATAAGAGTTTGTGTAGGCAGGGGAGGGTCCATCTGATAGGCTGCTCTTCTGTGAGACAAGAGCTGCTAGGGCTTGGCTAAGAAGCAAGACGTTTTCCAGCACGAAGGACTCTAAATGTGAGAAGTTCTAGAAACAAAGAGGGGCAAGGCAGGGACATAAGTTAGGAGAAGGGAGTTTTTCCAGAGCAGACAGGCCTATCTCAAGAAAGGACAGATACTCTCAAACAGATTTTTTTTTTCATACAACAGTGGTGCAGTAGAGTCAAGTCGAGTCAGGAAGACGTGAGTTCAAATCCAACCTCAGACTCTCTCTCTAGCTATGTGACCTTGGGCAAGTCACTCAACCCTGTTTGCCTCAGTTTCCTCATCTATAAAATGAGCTGGAGAAGGAAATGGCAAACTACTCCAGTATCTTTACCAAGAAAACCCCAAATGGGGTCACGAAGAGTCAGACATGACTGAAAAACAACTAAACGATAAGCACAAAACAACCCCATAGTTCTGCTTTGTAAATACAGAACTTCTTGACTTTTCCAAGGCCACACTTGTGACGAATGAACTTTGGAGGTGCTATGTTAACTAAATTACATTCTACTGGCCAATTTGCCTTAGTTCTCCATTCAATTCAAAATGCTCTCTGATGTATTATAGGGTGCATACAACTTTGAGAGTGACTCCATCTGTTTTCTTTCTTTCACTGATGTCATAGGGGCTCCTTTTCTGAAAACGTCTTCAAGATGCCTATTAGACAGTGACACAAAATCGTGCTTATTGGGATCAAGCACCCGGCACTATATAATTTGGTTAATACTGTATTTTTGCAATGTGTAGACATTAACATGAAGAAACATGGTATCAGAAATCACATGGCAATGTTCAGTAAAATAGTTTTTCATATGTTGGGTAGTAGGCATATGCTCCTCCATTATGATGCACAGTATAGTTAAGCTGTAACATGATGGAGCTGTCATTGAATAAAGATCTTTTAATGCTCATGAGATTAGGATTGAAGCAAGAGCACCAGGTGTCAGAATAATACAATGTATGTTTTGAAATCACTCTGAATTTTCAGTCCACCGTGGTGGACTTAATACACAAGCAGAATGAAAATACCATGGAAGCTGATTATTTTAGATGGCCAAAAACCACTCAAAATTATATAATTTGTTTTAATTTTGAGAAATTTAGAATAAAATGATTTTTTCCTTATAAGACCTCAACACAGTGGAAGATGTTTTTAAATGAAATATAAATCATATTAAATAAGTTGGGCTACCAATATACTTGACATATACTTGTAGAGGTAAAATTGTAAAACACGTCTATCCGGGAACAATAGTGTTGAGCTGTGTACTCAGAGAACAGGTACGTGGAATCATGGAATCACAAAATGTCATCATTTTAAAGGGGCATCTAAGTCCATCCAGTCCAACCCAAATGTGACCAAGAATCCTTTCTATAACATACCTACCAAGTCGTCCTCCTCAGCCTTCACTTGAAGATCTCCAATGAGGGTGAATCAATCCATCAACGAGCACTCGGCAATTAAATGCCTGCTATGTATCAGAGACTATTATTCTAGGCACTAGGAATAAAAAATACAAAAGCAAGACCATCCCTGTCCTCAGTGAGATTACATTCTATTGCATGATTCCACCACTTACACTTTTGAGTAGTTGTAACTCTTTGGAGGGCTGCTAAGTGGCTCAGTAGAGTGCTGGGCCTGGCGTTAAGAAGACTCATCTTCCTGAGTTCAAATCTGGCTTCAGACACTTCCTAGCTGTGGGATCCTAAGCAAATCACTTCACCCTGTTGGTCTGTTTCCTCATCTGGAGAAGGAAATGAAACCACTCCAATATCTTTGCCAAAAAAATTCCCAAATGGAGTCATGATATGGCGGAAACAGCTGAACAACAACAACTCTTTGGAGGGTTCATTGCTAAAAGTCCCTTAAAGATCATTTCTTCCAATCCCATCATTCTACAGATAAGAAAACAAAGGCCCAGAGAAATTTCAGTGATTTTCCCACAGTCACACAGGTAGGAAGTATCATAGGTGGAACATGACCCAAGGTCTCTTGATTCTAGGTCAAACACTCTTTCTACTACATACCATGTGCAGATAAATAGACAGATTGCTGTGGTAATTTGTATACTTTGTGTAAAAGGACAAATGGATTGTCATATATTTTATATGAATGTTCTGAGCAAAGTTATTCCCTTCATCAAATCAACACATATGTGTGAAAGAGATTATTTTAACCATCCTTATGGAAAAAATAAAGCGGATAAAAAGCATACTTCTTTGATGATGGCACGTAGCTGGATGGCCATCCTGTTGGGAATATCTTGTATTTCTTTCTTCCTTCCTTCCTTTCTCTCCTTTTCTTTCTTTCTTTCTCTCCTTCTTTCTTTCTCTTTCTTTTCCTTCCTTCTTTCTTCTTCCTTCCTCTTTCTTTCTTTCTCTCCTTTCTTTCTCTTTCTTTTCCTTCCTTCTTTCTTCTTCCTTCCTCTTTCTTTCTTTTTCTCTTTCTTTCTCTCTCTTTCTTTTCTTTCTTTCTTTCTTTTTTTCTTTCTTTCTTTCTTTCTTTCTTTCTTTCTTTCTTTCTTTCTTTCTTTCTTTCTTTCTTTCTTTCTTTCTTTCTTTCTTCATTCTTTCTTCCTTCCTTCCTTCCTTCTTTCTTTCATTCCTTTTGTCCATTTAAAAAAATCAGTCTTTAAATAGATAATTAGGGGAGGGACTGAACCTGTGATTCTGTTGGTATTATGAACTCTTTTTTGGAAAACTCTTTTCCCCCATGAAGATTAATATTTTATTTGTAATTTATGGTTTAAAGAGTTGCCTGGGGCACTGAGTAGTTAAGTTATTCTCTTATGGCCACATAGAGCCAATACTAAGATTTGAATCCTGGTCTTCTGGACTTCAAGTCTGGCTTCTGTCCAACTATGCCAAGCTCCCTCTGATTTATAAGACTTAAGATAGAAAAAGCAATATACATGTAACCCTTTGGACACCAGTACTCTCTCAGTGCTGTTCTATGACTTCCAATTATGTGATATGCCATAGTTTTGGAAGAATCAAAATTTCAAAGGAAAAATACAAGGTAGGAGTAAGTAGGCTGCAGCATATTAACAAAGAGGTCTTGCAAGAGAGAAATAGAATAAAAGATTGCAAGAATATGTGTTACTAGAAAAGAAAGATGACTAGTCATGCAACCAGGATGAATGTCGAACTAAGTATCATACTAGTAACCTTGAGACATAAAAAGAACCAAAGAAAAGCCTCCTTTGGGCTAGGAGAAGACATATGAAGGCATGGATTAGAATTGAAAATATTGGTGGGCAGGCTTCTATGCCACCATATGTAGAACTGATACCGGTGAGATCACTGATTCATCTAAGATTTATATCACCATCATCAATGGTCATTCCCTGAGATTTCCCTGCATGTCTTTGTACTAAGGGCTGTGTGCATGACATCTAGTATAACAAACACTGCATGCGTATGGTCCAGGGTTCAGTCTTGAGCCCCTTTTCCTCTCTAAATTGTTTCTTTTTTTAAAATTAATTCAATTTAATCTGATTTTCAGTTCAAAAATATTTACCCCCATCTCCTCAGTTCCCATCCATTAAAAAGCAAGAAAAACAAAACCTATATATATTAAGAAAAACAAATTTCTGCATTAGCCATTATATCTGTGTGTGTGTGTGTGTGCGTGTGTATACACACACACACACATAAAATGAATCTTCTGGAATTGTCTTTCAAAGTTGTTGCCTTTACAGTATTGTTGTTATTTTATAACTTGTTCTTCTGGGTTTGTCCACTTTGCATCAGTTCATAAAAGTTTTCCTAGGTTTTTCTAAAACCATTCTCTTCATTATTTCTTATAACAAATAGTATTCTGTCACATACATACACTATAACTTGTTCAGCCATTCCTCAGTAGATGGGTCCCTTCCTCAGTTCCAATTCTTTGCCATCATGAAAAGAAGTTTGTTTCTTGATGATGACATCATCTCCCATGGGTTCAAAAATTATCTCTATGCAGATGATTCCCTCATCTACATATCTCTTATCTATCTTTCTAGTTCTACAACTGTGGTCCTGCTTACTATCCTCCTCCACCTGGATATCCCATGGACATCTCCAACTAAGCATATCTAAAACCAAACTCATCATCTTTCCTCTTAACCACATCTTTTCCTAAATTCCTTATTTTTGAGGGGTCTGCTATTTATTCAGTCATCCAAGGTTACAACCCTAGGTTAAAGTTACCTTCAATTCCTCACTCCCTCAACCCTCCTATCTAGTAAGTTGACTTATCTTACAAATTTTAGCTCTATGACATCCCTTGCATCTGATGCTTTCCTTCCATTCACACCACAGCTTTCTTCATTCAGACTCTCTATTTTCTCCCTACTCCAATCCATCCTCCACACAGCTGCCACAATTATATTCTTAAACCACCATGCCATTCCTCTAATAGTTTCAATGCCCTCTGAGATAAAATAAAATTCATCTATTTGACCTTTAAAGTCCTTCACACTCTTACTACATCCCATCTCTGCAGATTAATTTTGCTTTACTTTGCCTTACATAGTCTTCACTTTAGCCAAGTTGACCTACTTTCTATACCTGGTATTCATCATTAAAACTCCCACCTCCCTGTCTTTGCATTGGCTGCCTCTTGCTCTCCCATTTCCAACTTCTGCTTCTTGGAATCCCTAGGTCTATTCAAGGCTGAGTACAAATAATCCTTTTCCTAGTAGCCTTTACTGATCCCCACTCCCATGCCAATTTGTTAGTGTTTTCCCCCAGAATTTATTTTGTATTCGCTTTATTCATATTATGTATTTGCTTCTCTGTGTACATGTTGACAGTTCCCTCCAGTTCTCCATTAGGATGTAAACCTTGTGGGTAGAAACCGTTTAAATTTTGTTCCTCCTCCTTCTCCCTCAGCACATGTCACAGATACTGGAACACAGTAGGCATTTAATAAATGCTTGTAGAATTGAATTAGATACAGATGATCTTACCATGCAAGCTGATTGCAAGAAGTGGGTATAATTATTAATCACATTTTGCAGATAGATAAACCAAAGGAATGAATGTTTGATTCATACATGGACTCACAGAGGTAGCATATGGCCAAACTGGAATTAAGCTAGGTCATTTTATGTAACCATCTTGTATTCAAACTATCAAAACCTCTCCATGCCAGCAACTTCAACAATATTCAGCATTATTAATAGGTAACTAGGAGTTCTATTACCAAAGATTGACATTTTTTTAAAAAATGGACCAAAGCAGCAGAAAATAATATTTGTTCAAATGAACATTAGCTCCCCCTGGAAATTATCACAGTGGAAGAGTCCAACAACCAGTTAACCGTGGCATACAAGGCCCCCTGTATGAAAAATTACAGGGTTAGGGGCATTCAGCCAATCAAGGAATCTGATTGGCTGAACAATCTTAAGCGCTTTATAATTGTGTTTTTAGAGGATTGTAGTTTAATGCCATCCAAGGTTCACTATTTTAAACTGTGTCACAGTTTAAAAGGACTGCCTTACAGTCCTCTGTTTCAACCCTCACATTATGTAAATTGGTAAGAGTGTTATCCTGGGAGTTCCTGGTATTTTCAGGCTGTTTTAAAATTCCTTCTGGAAAAATTCCCCATGAGTGCACAACCTCTGGCTTTACAAAAACAAAACAAAACAAAAAACAAAAGACAAAAAAACTGGCAGGCTGCTTTCAATAAGCTGCCCTTGATCCCAGGCTTTCAATGTGAGGCCTCTGGGGGAAGACCACACCTGAACCTTCCTAATCTGATACATTACTATGCCTTGGTAAAAGGCTTGTCTTACAGCAACTCACCTGTTATCTACCCCTTGTTTCTCTTGTTCTTTTAGAGTATCCTCCCCTGTTCTTGAAAGATGAGTTTGGGCGGTGGTTAAAATGTTTGCTAAGTAAGGCCTTGCTTGGTAGAGTGACTGCTAGGCTGCAAAATGCACTTGGCCCCATTATTCCCATAGTGCAGATTGCCCAGAGAGGTGGCTTGCCTAAAATTACAGGACCATTGAGGAATAAATCCAAGACAACAATCTGAATGAGAAAAAAAAGTCTTGGCCTCAACTCAGTACTCTTTCTGTCACGTCTCGAGTTGCTTCTCTAAGAGATCATTGTTTGATCCAAGCCATTAAAAATCTTGGACATTTGGAGTAAAAGTTGTTGTTCAGTTATTTCCAACTCTTTGTGATCCCATTTGGGGATTTCTGGGCAGATATACTGGAGTGGTTTGACATTTCCTTTTCCCGCTCATTTCATAGATGAGGAAACTGAGGCAAAGAGGGTTAAGTGACTTGCCCAGGGTCACACAGCTAGTAAGTGTCTGAGGCTAGATTTGAGCTCACATCTTCCTGACTCCAGGGCCAGCCCTTTAGCTGCCCCCCAAACACTTCTATGATCCTTTTATTTCTTTGTCTTGGAGAATTCCCTGAGAGCACATATTTGAGAAGAGATTGTCTTACAGGGCAAAGCAATAGCATGGGAATCAATCAATCCATCAGTCAATCAATCAGGAAACACCAGGAAGAGCCTTCTGAGTGCCACATTCTGTGTGAGATATCAAACTCCCTAGGGCAGGTTCTCCACCCCTGCCCTAGGAGTTAAGTGAGTCACCCTGCCCTCCCCAGGTGCAGAGACCCTCCAGTTTATTTATTCTTTCCCTTGGTGCAGGTTTTTTGCAAAGAGGCAGACTCATTGCAGGCACAGGTTTGCCTAAGGAGACATGAGCTTATGGCTCATAGCCAGGTGGAGAGAAATGAATCTCTCCACCTGATGCTTCTGAGCTCAGTGAGTCATCCTTGCCAGTAGAAAGAAGGGGACTTAAGGGCCAGGAATCACCCCTTTAATATATCCATGGAGTTCTAGCTTAGTAACCAATTAAAGGAGTCATTATGGTTGACATGAAGCAGTCAGAAGAGATTGGCATCTGCTCTGAAGTTGTGTGGGATGGGAAGTCCCCCTCCCCCACGAATCCGTAAGGGGGTACTAGACTAAAAATAAATACAAAGTCAAGTGTGGAGCACTAAGCAACTGGACTTGAGTTTGAAGAGACCTGTGGGCTCAATGAAACATAGGAAAGATGGAAGAACTTTCTAAGGCTAGTGTAGCTTATGGAAAGGCAGAGAAATAAGAAATGGAATGTCATATAGGGGGAAACAAGAAACTACTTCAGCATGTACATACAGCGTGTGAAGGGGAGAAATGAGGAATAGGGAGCCATGAAAGCTTCTTGAGCAGGAAAGTGATATGGTCACACCTATTCTTTAAGAATATCAATTTGGCAGCTATATGGAGGGGGTGCAATGAAAGGGAGAGAGTCATATTTTGAAGATTAGGAAACTCCAGAGAATTTACGTGACACGCCCATAGTCACACAGCTAGTATAATTTGAACCCAGGTATTCTTTACTCAGGGCAGCTAGGTGACACAGTGGATAGAATGCTGGGCTTGGAATCAGGAAGGCTTATCTTCATGAGTTCAAATCTGACCTCAGACGCTTACTAGTTGTGTGACCCTTGGCAAGTTATTTAACCCTATTTGCCTCAGTTTCTTCATCTATGAAATGAGCTGGAGAAAGACATGGAAAACCACTCCAGTGGCTTTGCTAAGAAAACCACAAATGAGATCGCGAAGACTTGGAAAATGACTGAACAACTTTTACCCTGATCGATTGGTTGATTATTGTGCTAGCTCAGAGAAAAGGTGACAAATGCCTGAACTAGAGTGATGGTCCTATGAGCGGAGAGAAAAGGAGAGGGATGAGAAATATTGAGGAGGTAGAATAAACAAGCCTTGGCAGCTGACTGGATATTAAAGGAGTGAGACCGAAGAGGTAAGACTGACTTCTAGGTTGTAATCTGGGTGACTGGAAGGATGGCAATGACCTGGTAAAAATAGGGAAGATAGGTGGAGGGGTGCATTTAGTGCAGATGTCAAATTACTAGGCAACAAACGGCCTGCAAAACTCCAAGTGCAGTCCAAATTAGATCAAAATGTAATTACGAAATGTTTAACAGAATAAATAAAAACACAATACAACATAATGTTACTTAGTGGTTTTCTGAGTCAACATGTTTCCAGTAGGGATCCATTTCTATTTGAATTTGACATCACTAACTTAGTGGAAGTGATGATGAGTTCAGGTTTGGGCATGGTATATTCGAGACAGTAATGAGACTTCCAGGGCAGCTAGGTGGCTAGAGTACTGAACCTGGAATCAGGAAGACTTGAGTTCAAATCCAGCCTCCGACACTTACTAGCTGTGTGATCTTGGACAAGTCATTTAACACTGTTTCAGTGTTAAATTAACACATTAACACTTGCCTCAGTTTCCTCATCTGCAAAATGAGCTGGAGAAGGAAATGTCAAACAATGCCAGTATCTTTGTCAAGAAAACCCCAAATAGGGTCATGGAAAGTTGGACGTGACTGAAATGACCAACTAATAACATGAAACTTCAGGTAGAGATTTCAGTAGGCATTTGGTGATGCAGGATAGGAGTTTGGGAGAGGGACTAGGACTATATGTAGATATGGTAGAGATTTAAGAGTCATTTTCATAGACATGATAGTTGAATTCATGAAAGCTGAAGTAATCACCAAGATAGAGTATAGACAGAGGAGAGTAGAGGCCCTAGGATAGAGTCCTGAGCCACACCTAACAATGAGAGCTGGATACAAATTATGATCTTGCAAATAAAAGTTGAGAACAATTGATCAAACAAACAATAAGAGAAGCACACTAGAGTTGTGTCTAGAAAGTCCGGGAAGGAGAGATCAAAAGGAGGAGATGGTAAAAAGTGGCAAATGCTGCAGAGAGATCAACAAGGGTAAAGACTGAGAAAATCATTGCACTCAGCAATATAGAACTCATCGATGACTTTAGTGAGACCAGTTTCAGTGGAATGGTGGGATCAGAAGCCAAATTATAAGGGATTGAGAAGTGAGTGGGAAGTAAGAAAATACAGGCAATGAGTATGGAGAAAGCTTTTTCTAGGAGCTTACCTGTGAAAGGGAAAGGTTCTAGAGGATGATAGTTTGATGATTTTGTTGAATGAAAGTTTTTTAGAATGAGGCATGGAAAGATGCCAGTGGATAATGAGAGAAATGGAGTAAACGTTGTTGTTCACTTGTTCAGAGATGGAAAATTGGGGAGAGAAAGGCATCATAGAATAGGCAATCCCCCAGAAGAGATGGGAGAAAATCATGAAAGGGCACTCAGAGAGCCTGGCTTTATAGCAAAGAGAGCAGCCAACTCTTCCTTTGAGACTGGGTCAAAGAAGAGGGTGGGGGATGATGTTGATGTGATTTGAAGTGTGGAATTGAGAAAAAGAGAACTTACTACAGATGGCTTCAATATTGGTGGGGTAAAGTATGAGGAAAGATGGTGTGAGGGCAAGCACAGTGGGACTTTTTTGCTGTTTTTTTCTTTTGGAGTTCTAGTTCTTCCCAGCACTAAAGTCATCCAAGTCCCTTTGACTGAACTTTGCCTTTGATTGAAACAAGTCTTTGATGACCTGCTTAAGTTACAAGAAAACCTAGGTCACATGAGTTTGAGTCACATAGTTGTGACACCCTCTGACCCTGAAGAAGTATGTATATACTCTGAGGTTAGCATTTTGCTTTGGGGTCTCACTCATTGGAAGAGTGTTCATGTGATTTAGCCAGACAAGACTCTGGGTAGTCGTTAAGGAGCCCCTTGGCTTTGAAAACCCAGATGTTGGTGCTTCTCTCCCTGGTAACTATGTATGTATTGCTATGGACAGACAGTTAGAAGCCCTGACTGTTGATTTATGTTATGTGCTCTGTTTGTATAGTTTCTACTTGTAATTTCTGTTTGTGTTTTCTCTGAAGTTCAGGGTGCTGACTTTTTCCCCTGAACTAAGTGAATGATATATGTCTGTTTAATTAAAGTGAGATTGTAAAGCCCTTAAAGTTGCTTTCCTTAGAGAAGCAGATCAAAGAACCTGTGTTAGCAGACCTCCTGTGTGCTGGTATTGTTGGTCTTGTTCTTGGTCTTACACCTCCACAGCAGCTGCTAGTAACATTGTTGCTATAGATAGGAAGAGGGGATGGTGTAGGACCAGGGGTGGGGAACCTGTGGCCTTAAGGCCACATGTCACCCTCCTCTGGATTCAGTCAAAGGGCTGAACTTGAGGACCTAGAGAGTGACATGTGGCCTTGAGGCTACAAGTTTCCCAACCCTGGTGTAGGTGGTTTGAGAAGATGAGAGAAGATTTAGAGCAGCTGTTGAGGGGAGTATAATAGGAATTCAAGCAGTAAAGGGTAAAAGGATCAGTATGCAATCAGTCAACAAGCATTTATTAAGTACTTACTATGTCCTGAAGTGAGGGCCTAGCTGAGATTGGATAAAATCACTTTGTAATGGATGCAGAAAGTGTGGTTTTGTGGCTTCCTCCAGAGGCATTCAGCAATATGTAAGCAATAGCGATGGCTGATGGTGGGAGTAATCTAGGATTGTGGTTTGGAAAGGGATAAATGGAAAGGGATAAGACAACGACTATGAGGCAAGGGAATCAAGGACAAAGTAAAGCTGAACTGGCCAACTAAAGGGTAAAGATTTTGAAGAGAGGTAATTAAGGCCAGAGCAGGAATGGTAGATTGGGATAACAGGGAGAGAGAAAGGTAACTGGAGGTTGTAATAAGGTTGGAAAAGAGGTTTAGAAGGGATGAAGCAGAGAAAGAAATGGAGGTAGAGGAGGTTACAGTCATATAGAAATTAGAGTTATGGAAGAAAAACCTTTTGGTATGATAATGAAATCAAGGGAGTGACTGTGAGTGGCTGGCTGAAGGAGAATGAAGGTACAGGTCATCAAGCACCAGGTGGAAAGCTGAATGGGGTGGGGTGTGCACTCTGCCAGCAGGACAAATTTCAAGATGCCCATGCAAGTCCTGACTGGAGGATAGATAGGGCAAAATTGAATTCTGGGATGTGACTGATTATAAACAGTTGAGATGTGGTTTATTTACTCATATATTGTATTTTCTTGCCCAGGACCAGAATCAGGAAGCCTAGGTCCTAAGTGTGCCCAGAGACTCATATTAAAAAAAAAAGGCCCAGTTCCTTGATATCTTGTTGACCAAGTTTGGAACAAATGATCTATGTTTTATAATTGTATGATTTTTATTGTCCAAGTCCTTCAAAATAGTTTACAAAGTTTTATTTTGTTAAATTAAGTAGTACAGTTATCTCTTCAATATTAGGGGTGAGGTGCCCTTTTGATCTGGAAAATCTGCATAAAATTTTTTGGCCCTGCTTTTGTACCTTTATTATACATTAAAAGATAAAATATGTTGATACTATATAATACTACACATGTATTTTATGCATTTCTGAGTTTCCAAACTTTTTCTGTGTCATCTATTGGCATGTCATCTGCATATTCCACAAAACTCACCAAAAATTCCCATTTAATTTCCTATGCCAACCCATGATATATCGAAACCATGATAGGAAAAGTTGTGATGTGGAAGGGATAACTGTAGATCTTTTGTCCCTACAAGGCTGAAAGGATAATCTAAGAATGAATGGGTGGGCCTGGAGTCAGGAAGACTCATCTTCTTGAGTTCAAATCTGGCCTCAGACATTTCTTAACTATATGACACTGGTCAAGTTGCTTAACCCTGTTTGCCTCAGTTTCCTCATCTGTAAAATGAGCTGGGGAAGGAAATGGCAAACTATTTGCAGTAACTTTGCCAAGAAAATTCCAAATGGGGTCACAAAGACTCAGATATGATTGAAATGACTGAACAACAAGAGTAATGAATGGAGAACAAGTCATACAGGCATTGCTGAATTATTCATGGTTCTTATATAATAATTTTATAATAGCTAGCATTTATATATCATTATAAAGCTCTTTGTATATGTTATCTCATTTAATCCCCATAACCACCTTGGGATAATTGATGCTATTCTGAAACCCAGTTTACAGATGAAGAAACTGAGACTGAGAGGTTAAGTGACTTGCCCAGAGCCATACAATCAGTGTTTGAGGTAGGATTTGAACTCAGGTCTTCCAAATATAACACTGCACCACTTAAGGAAACCATGTTTAACTGAAATTGGCATATGGTCCCAAATTCTCAATTGTGCCACAAGTTTCAGTTTTCTCCACCATCAAACCATTCTCCAAAGCTGTTAGCAAATAGACAAATGGATGGACGGATTGAATTTCCCCTTTTGTCTCTGTTACTACCCACTGTTGATGAAGGTTGTAAAGCTGCTGTGAGAGCCTAGAAGATGCTCAGACTTGAAAAGCTGTTCTCCCCTGCTCTAGTACTGGCCATAGCCTGCAAACGTAGAGTTTGGAAATGTACTGAGGTTCATTGTATACGTCCAGCAAGCTTGTCTGCTTCTGTTAACTGCCTCCCTTTGGCTGCTCCATGTGCCCTGGGCTTCCCTTCCCCTTGCTCTCACAAGCCCTGACCCCGAAGATATATGAGGCAAAGCCAGGAGTCTGGAAGTTTTCAATGAGGTCTAGATTGTGGATATACATGCCTGGATATTGGAGACAGTCAAGGAGAAAAAAAAATACTGTGAGGTAGAAGCAATATAATTCTAAAGCACAGAAGGGTGTGCTTTCTGAAGTCATTGATAGGCAGGCTGTCGGGTTTTAAAGTCTTATCTTCAGGGTAGCAGAGCTTAAATGTGTCAAAGGCCTCTTTCCGCAGACACCGATTGTATCTCTGCAATGTTCCCCAGAGATTCGTGTCCATGCAGAAGGCAGCAGTGGGCATTCCATCATTTTTTTGGTCTTCTGATATTTTAAATATTTGCTAGATCTGTTGATTACCTAAATGCTTTTCTTCGAAATGCCTCCACTGGTCCCCAACTTTTACTGGTGATACTGACAAGCTAGATAACAAAGGGCCCCTGGACCCCTTAGCCCTGCGTGAATGAAGCAGGCTGGGGAAAGATTCTGGGGTCTCCTGCTGGCAAAAGGCTGATCACGGCAAGCTGGCAACTAGTGATTTTCGGTTTAAGGGAAATGAGAGGAAGGTGCTTCCCATGAGGCTGTTCAGACAGGGAATATGGATGACACTGAGCATCTAGTTTAAATATCCCTGGAGGTGGTCAGGGTTTGACATAGTGGCATGTGGGAGAGAAACCCTGTGGATTCCACCATTCCTGGGCTGGATGCTTGGCCTACTCTCTGGGAAATTTGACTGGCCATGTTTGTGAAGCCTGTAGCCTTGCAGAGAGAATAAAATAAGGAAAGAGGAAAGGATAAGTGGTGTGTGATTTACTGTCAGGTATGGAGAGAAATCAGCTGAAGCGAAAGGTGAATCTTGCCTGTCAGATCTTAGAGAAAAAGAAAACAGCTCTGAGAGGATACTTTTGATGTTCATGGATGGTTTATGCTGCAGGCCCTTTCTCTTTTCCAGATTAATCATAGGATCATAGCTCTAAGGTTAGAAGGTACCTTCGAAACCATCACGATCAACCCCCTCCTTTTACAGATGTGACAATAAAGGTGTGAGGAGCTGGAGAGACTTGCCCAGGGTCACACATCTAGTCAGTGTCTGAGGTGCGCTTTTAATTTTTTCTCCCACTTCATAGTATTTTACTTTTTCCAATCACATGTAAAGATAGTTTTCAACATTCACTTCTACAAGATTTTGAGTTCCAAATTTTTTTCTTTCTCCCTCCCTCCCCTTCCCACCCCTTCCCCAAGATGGCAAGCAATCTGATATGAGCTATACACGTACTATCATATTAAACATTTTTCCACACTAGTCATGTTGCAAAAGAAGAATCAGAACAAAAAAGGAAAACCATGAGGAAGAAAAAAAAGAGAAAAAATAGTCCGCTTCGATCTACATTCAGACTCCATAGTTCTTTCTCTGGATGTGGATAGCATTTTCCATCATGAGTCTTTTAGAATCATCTTAGATCACTGCATTGTTGAGAAGAGCTAAGTCTATCAAAGCTGACCATCGCACAATGTTGCTGTTGTTGTTGTATGATGTTCTCCTGGTCCTACTCCCTTCACTCAGCATCAGTTCATGTAAGTCTTTCCAGGTTTTCCCCACAGTCCACCTGCTCCTCATTTCTTATAGCACAATAGTATCCCATTACATTCATACACCTCAACTTGTTCAGTCTTTCCCAGATTGATGGGCATCTCCTTAATTTCCAGTTCTAGGTGGGATTTTAATTAATGTCATAGTGTCGAACCTAGGTTAGAGATCCAGTTTTTCTACTGACCTTAGGCAAATCACTCTCCAAACCTCAGTTTCTTCATTTGGAAAATGGGAGAAAATACTTGCACTGCTTGCCTCACATTACTGCTGTGAGAATCAGATAAGATAACTCCTTTAAAACCCTGATACTTTATGTCAGTCTTAAAACATATTCCATATTGAGAGGCAATGTAGGGCAGCGGGATTGCTAGACCCTGATCCAAGAAGAGCTGTTTAAGAATACCATTTTGAATATTTGTTAGCTGTGTGACCCTGAGCATCAATCCCTTCATCTGTAAAATGGGGATGATAGTAGCGCCCATCTCACACTGTTGTCTTTGTAAGGATCAAATGAGATAATGTGTGGAAATCCCTTTGTAAATCTTCAGGGATTACATCATTGCCACTATTATAATTGATTTCACAAAAATCCTTTAAGATAAGAAAGTATCAGTGTCTCCATTTTATAGGTGTGAATAGCAAAGCTTTGGAGAGTGAAGTGAGTAGACCAAGTTATACAGATGCACTCCCCGCAAAGCTGTCCTAATGATAAATTCCATTTTGGACATGTGGGATCTGAGGTGACAATGAGACATTAAAATGGAAGTTTTCCATAGGTAATTGAAGGGACAGGAATGGAGCATGGGCCAGAAAACTCATTGAGGCTGAGGATTTGAGAATCATGTGCGCGAAGGTAAACTTGGGCCAGCACAGGAGTATTCTGTGGGTAACATAAAATCAGGTTGTCTTTTATCTAGAAAAGAATTGAACTTCGAAGGAATGGGAACACGAGTCAAGAAATTTAGGGTGATATCACAGGAAAAAACCCAAACTTGGTCTTGTTATCAGAAAACTAAAGTTCAAAACCTGGGTCTGATATTTTCTACCTTTGTGGCCCTGCTAAGTCATGTAATTTTTCCGTGTCTTATTTTCTTTGTCTGTAAAATGAGGTTGATGCTTGCTTCACCCATTTCATAAGAATAGGAGAATGTTTTGTAAACTTTAAAGCACCATATAAATAAAAATAGTTTATATAAAATTGGTGGGAGTGTGTGTGAAAGAAATGATTTAGGGTTAGGAGTAATAGCTATGTAGGGTAGATAAGTGGAAAATCCTGGGCAGAGAGATCTCTCTCTCTGGGTCCTCTATACTTGGATGACTAAAAAAGGGTCACCTTGGAATGGGGCCGGGAGGAGCATCTCAGAGTCACCCACAACCCCTCATTACTCATTGAAAATTTTCTTATTTCTGCCTTCACACGTCCTTCTTTTCATTCATATGGCCACTACCCTAGTTGGGTATATGGGGTATTAAGGGAGCACTAGCACTTCTGGTGTTAGGGCTTTCTGAGCTCTTTTCAGGGCTGCTCATTCACCTTTGGTCACCCATATCTCACCTAAGGCTCCAAGGAGCCGTAGCATATACAGCAACCACACCCTGGAAAAAGCCATTTTGGCAGATGGGCTAAACCAGATTAAAGGTAACTGATAGGCCTCAAACCTGTCAGTGAGTTAGGGGGATGGCTACCCCAAGCATGGGAAAACTTCCATTGGCAGAATGGGCAGATGAGAATAATTTGTTTCAAAGGCCATGAAAACAGCTGAAGCGGGCAGTTGGAGTGATTAGAGCTTGGTCAAATATCTGAGATGCCAAGGTCATTCACAGCATCCTGTCCTGACTTTTGTCTTGCCACTGGACTTAGATGACTCTGGAAGAGAGAGTGAGGCTAATGACTTTGTGCAACTCTGCCTCCCTTAAATCCAGTTCACACTCAAGTCAAGCCATCACCCCGTGATGTCATTGATGCTCTTAGAAAACGAAGGACAAAAACTACAACCCTAGTTCAGACCTCATGGGCTTCTAAATAGCTTCCCTGCCTCAGATTTCTCCCCTATCCTCTAAACAGTTACCAAAGTGATTTTACTAAAGCATAGGTCTTCACTCAATAAATTTCAGTGGCTTCCTATTACCTTTAGGTCTAGGATCATATATAATAAACTCCTTTGGTTTTTAATGCTCTTCCCGACCTGGACCCTTTCTATCTTTCTAGACTTTTCCCACATTATCCCCCTTTTTCCTCCATCACCACTTGCCCCCTCTTTATAGTTTGGCTACATTGCCCTACTAACCATTCCTCCCACATAACTCTGTATCTTCCATTTCTTTGTCTTTGTCCTGGCTGTACTGAAAGTCTAGAATACCCTCCCTCCTTCCCTTCACTTCCTTCCTTCCATTATTCAGCTCAAAAGTCATTTTCTGCAAGACGTCTTTCCAATTTCCATTTCCTCCCATGTCACCTCCCTCCAGTTCCTAGTGCATTCACCTCTGTGATTTCCTTCCATTTGCTCTGTATTGATCTTGTATGTATATAGTTATATATAGTACATTTGTCTTCCACATTAGACTGTAAGACCCTTGAGGGCAGGCACAGTGTTTTTGCCTTTCTTTGTATCCCTAGTGCTTAGCACAGTGCCTGGCACATAGTATGCACTAAATAAATACTTATTGTTTGGTTGTTTGAAGAAAGGAACAAATTTCACCTGCTTTTTATGGAGGAAAGGACAGGCAGGCATCAACCATCAAATCCTCTTCCAGAAAACCTGGTGATATGGTACTGTTTGTGGCATACAGTGGTTTAAAGCCCCAGTCTATGACTCACTTTTAGCAATATTCAGGTGCAAAAATTCCAAAACCACAAATAAATTTAGACTCTCCCTTGGAACTCATTGTAATGGGAGCTGACATGTGCCTTTGGGGTCAATGCACCTACTTGGTTGAAGTTCCAGATGCGGTTTTTATTGAGTGGCATATATTAGAGGCCCAAAGAAGAACAGGTGAAAGAGGAATATCCCAGTAGAGTTTCCGAGGCCTCTTTGTTTGCTGGGAGCTTGGCATGATGTCCAGAAGGAGTCTTGATGTTATCACGAATCATGTTAAATTTAGATGTTTGTTTTTTGTAGTTCATCAGATAGCATGCATGGGGAAATTAGATCAGCATGGAGGCCCACTGCTGGACAATGAAGTCATTACCTGGTGGAGTGTATGTTTGTGTGTGTCTGTGTGTGTGTGTGTGTGTGTGAGTGTGTGTGTGTGTGTGTACATGTGCACTCATGTGCACATGCAGGTACATGAGGGGATTGGCAGAGGAAGAGATAGGAAAAGAAGAAGAAAAAAAACTCCTACTGATTGCAGAATCTTTCCCAAATCCAGTGACTCAGTCTGGACTCAGAATCAGGAAATCTGGATTCTGGTCATAGGATCATAGATTTAAAGCTGGAAGGGATTTTAAGGTTATATAGACCAATTCCTATCATCATCATCACAACAAAAAGCATCTTTATATATCACCTGTACTAAACACTTTATAAATATTATCTCATTTGTTTCTCATAACAGCTCTTTCAGGTAAGTGCTATTATTATCCCCCTTTTACAGATTAGGAAATTGAGGCAAACAAAGGTTAAGTGACTTGCTTAAAGTCACACTTAGTAATAAGTGGCAGAACTAGGATCTGAACTCTAATGCAGGATGATAGGAACATAGATGTAGTGCTGAAAGGGATCTCTGAGATTATTTCCTCCAACTCCCTAATTTTACAGATGAAGAAACAGAGAGGCCCAGGGTTGTTGTAACTTGCCCAAGGTCACACAGGTAGCAAGTATCAGAGGGTATTTTAAACCAGGACCTCAGACGCCAGAGTTAATGCTTTCCCATTGTACATTGCTTCCTCCCAAGATTGATCTTTCTTGTTGAGTGACTAAAATCATTTAAACTAACTCAGCTAAGTCAATCAGCCAATAGGCATTCATTAAGTGCTCACTATGCGTCAGGGACTGTATTGAGCACTAGGGGTACAAAGGAAACCCAAACCACCACCCCTGCCTTTGAAGATACATTCTGGTGGGGAAGAAGACACACAAACATTTATGCACATACAAGGTCTATAATCTTAGGTAATTTTAGAGGGAAGTCTCTAGCAGCATGGAGGACTGGGAAAGGCTTTTTGAAGAAGGTAGGATTTGAGCTGAGTCTTGAATGAGGCAGATTTGGGAAGATAGAGTATATCAGGCACAGGGGACGAGCCAGTGCAGGTAAACAAAATTGGGAGATGAAATATCTCATGCTAGGATATGCAAGTAGACTAGTGTCTCCTCATAACCTCAAGTATAAACTGGGAAATCACTTCTTAGATTGCCTATCCCCACTGAGCTGTTGCTTGGGCAATGCTTTGTGAAATCATAAATAAAGAAATAAAGAGTTATTATTACTATTTTCAAATGTTTATAGAGAATGACAATCATGTATGGCGTAGCTTTTCTGACGTGGCTGATTTTTAGAGGGTGGGGAAGACATTTTGTGGCCTAAAAAGGCACTTTTCACTTATCGTGTCTCCTTAAAAGAGGAGTTTCCTTTCTAACCCAACCCTTATGCAACTTTGTCGCATGGTGTTCTGTATTACGGGAATGGAGTCCCAGTGGAATTCATGTTTTTTGAGGGCAGGGTCTGTTTTTCTGTCT
Source organism: Phalanger gymnotis (assembly GCA_028646595.1). Taxonomy (NCBI): domain Eukaryota; kingdom Metazoa; phylum Chordata; class Mammalia; order Diprotodontia; family Phalangeridae; genus Phalanger; species Phalanger gymnotis. Next base: position 131,652,416 of record CM053626.1, on the reverse strand, counting down.
CAGCATCTGGGCACACAGTAGATGGTTGGCAAATGTTTATTCAGTTCCATGAGAAAATTTGGATATTAACACCATTTTCCTTCTAAAATATTCAATATGATTTTATGTTTCCACCAAAAATACTTACATGAAGAAGCTTTTTGGTATGAAGATGAGCTTGATTTCTTCTATTTTGCTCCCCCAAAGCCCCAAACTTTCCCAAATTCTTTTTCCCCAATTATATTCCATTTCCCTAGAGCCCGTAAGCCAGTCTATATTAGTTCTAGTAACATCCTTCAAGGCCAAAATGTTCCATGGCCAAAGTAATTTGGGAAACATCTATCTAAGCTGATGGGGAAAGGGTAAGAGAGGAAAAGACACAGAGTCCTGACAAAGAAAACCTGGAGATGCCCATATATAATTAAATAGGGAGGCATACATACACGCTTAAGCACTTAATTACTTGGTTTTGAGGTAATGAGACTGTATACACAACCCCATGAGAGTCAGTTTCATTACTAGACACATCTTGTACAGTATAATCAATCAATCAACAAGTAATTATTGAATGCCTACAATAGGGGTGGCCGAGTCATGACCTTACGACCTCCTGAAGCTATGGAGAGCTCCATGTGTGGCCCTGAAAGTATGAGAAACTGGGAAGCGGTGGGGGGAGGAGAATGACATTCTGAAGGACATTGATGCTGTGTTTGGAGAGACCCATGTTATGGTTATAATAACCAATAGATACCTGAGGGTGTTTAACTAAATCTACAACAGAGGAAAACATTTTTATACCAAAGGTAGCCTAGATGGTTTTGTTTTCACTTATTGTGTCCCTAGACCAATGACCCCAGTGAATTCTGCCTCAGTCCCCTGGTCAGTTTGACCACCCTTGGTATATTATATGTCATTGTGCTGGTTTCTATAGCAAATATATGAGGAGTAAGAATTAGGAAGAGAAGACAAACTCACAGGAAACAATCAGAGAATAACATAAGACAATATAGATTAGAGCAAGAGTTGTGCTGGTAATTATTTAACAATTGGCTCTCTGAAAAAAATGTACCTAGGACACATTTAAAATTTAATCCATATTATTAATATTTTCTCTGTTACTTTAAGTCTAGACAATCAACAAAATAATACATCAAGCCCTGATTTGTAGTAACATATCAAGCCCCAGTTGCCAAGATTTGAATGTAGGCACTAAAAATTTAACAACTGGCTCTCAAGAGCCAGTAGAGCTGGCTCTAACACACCCCTGGATGTGTTTTGCTAGCAATAATTCAGTCAATTTAAACATACATTTATTGTGTGTACCATGTACAAGGAATTCTGATAGATAATGGGTGTGCAAAAAGTGAAATATGGCATAGTCCTTGCCTTCAAGAAGCTTAACATCTAGTGGGAAAGAGAAAATCTGGAGACACATAGTGGTGCCACCTTCAGAAATTGGAAAGGATTGAGAGGTGAGGAGGGGGACAGATGATGAATTCAGTTGGGGACATTTTGAGTTGGGAGTACTGGTGGGATATCCAGATGGAAACGGCCAGTAAGTATCTGGGTATGCGAGGTTAGGGTACTGGGAGAGAGTGGTGCTGGATACATAGAGTTGGGAGTCATCTGTATAAAGGTAATGATTAAAGTGAAATTATTAAGGGAGACATATAGCAAGAGAAGAAGGAGGCTGAGGCCCAAGATCTGAGGGAAATACATGTTTTAGCAGATGGGGGCATAGGAGCCCAGCAAAGGGGATTGAATAGGAATGCTTAGGTAGGGGGAGGAATAGGATAGAACAGTATCCCAAGAGTTGAAAGGAAGAAAGGAGGCAGAACGAGGGAGTGAATGGCATAGCCTGGCAAGGAAGAGGAGTGGAGCTGCCTCATTTTCTGAGAATGGGACAAAGCAAGAGAATATGATTTTGAAAACAGAGAGATTCTGAGTGTATATAGGATGAACGATGGAGTGCCTCAGTCTTCTCATCAAAGTAGAAGGCAAGGTCTTCTGCTGAGAGAGGGAGATGTAGAGTGGAGTTGTGGGATTGAGGAGAGAGGAGAGGGTTTCAAACAGCCATTGAGAGGACCACGAGAAGGGAAAGCAGAGATGAAGATAGGGATTGCTCTGTGGCGATGAGGATCCTGCTGGGATTGAATAGCGTGAATTTATAGAGGACCCAGTTAGCACAATTTCACCATTTCTTCCACCTGGACTACTTGGTAGTAGAAAGAAAGAAGACAGATGGTAAGAGTAACCAGTGACTGAAGCTAGCAGTCTTGGAACAGAAAAAAGACAAGGATTCAAATTTTAGGATAATGCCTTAAGGTCAATGTTGGAAGGGATAACAGTGAAAAGAGAACAGGTGTGATGAGCTCAGAAAAGAAAGACAGAGAGGAGCAACGAGGCGATGAAAGAGTTAGGAAGGCAGGAGGAAATTCTGGTGTGAGGGAAAAATAAGTTAAAACAAATGTAATAAAGGTTCAGAGAAGGAGGCTTGCCAAAGGTCACATGGTCAGTTACTTGTCAGGGGCAGGACTTGGAGCCACAGGTCCTATAGTCAACAGTGACTGGAGACAGTACCAAAGAGACTGACTCAAGCTGAGACGTCATATTGGAGAGAAGGAGGGAATAAGAGTAACATAAAAATAGGGCATTGGAGGAACGAGACAAATTTAAATTCTGCTTCAGACTTTGGCCCCCTGGTCTGACGTTGATATAGATGATGTCAGCCTTTGTATACGTGTTCTGGTTTCAAGACAAGACTTTTACCTGCAATGCCACTATAAAGAAGGTAGAGAGGGAAAAATCTGGAACTGAAAATAAAATAAAATGGATATTTTTTTTAAAAAGAAGATGTATTAAAAATTCATAGTTATTAGAAAATTATATGAAACTGAGATCAATAGGAAATTTTTTATTCTGTAGATGTCAATAGTGTAAGGTTACTAGATTTATATACTCACAGGACTAAAGGAGGCTTTAGAGAGAAGTGATCTAGTCTAACCCCTTCATTTTACTGATGAGGACATGAAGAGCAAATGCTGTGGATGTGCTAAAGATTACAACCTTTTCCTTCCTATTCTTTCAGATGGAGTAAACAGAGAACTTAGTTATTAGCGCATACCCATCTGTGCTCTCTCCACTCCCCCCAATCAAATAATTCCAGATCCAGTTCAAATCCCACTTCTTGACTGAAGGAGGGTCTGATCAAACTGAAGTGATCTCCCTCTTCCTGATTCTGACACAGCATATTGTCTGGATGTCTGATGGGGACATTGGAGGAAAGACTGTGTCACTTGTCACTGTGACTTTGAATGAAACACAATTCTGAGTAGTTTTAGATATCATCCAGTCCAATGACATTATTTTACAAATGAAGAAACTGAGGTCCAGAGAACTTAAGTGGTGCTCTAGAGGTTCTGGCAAACAAGTGGAACAACAGACAGAGTAATGGACCCGGAGTCAGGAAAACCTGGACTCAAATCTGGCCTTAGATATTTATTGACTGTGGAACCCTGGGCAAATCATCTAACCTCTGGTTTCTTCATAAGCAAAATAAGGATCATAAAAGCACCTACCTCTCAGGTAAAATGAGATATTTGTAATGCATTTGGCAAACCTTAAAGTACCATGCTGTTGTTTTTCATCCTTCATACCTGAAGAGGACCACTGACATCACAAAATTGGGGTCAAGGCACAGTATGTTGGACTATGGCTGATCAGTCCAACATGAGCTCAGAAGACTACCATGGGTCAGGCAAAAAGAGTCCATTTGAACATTTCGGACGGAGAAGTGTCTAGATTTGTACATCGCATGTTTCCTTTGTGCTACAGTGGTTCTCTCTCTCTCAATGAGTGGCTCTCATTGAGCACAATGCCTTCTTTGACACAGACACGCCATGCTGGGAGGTCTGTGCCAATGTCTCCTATGTCTTACAATCACTACTATAGTTCTTCAGAGGGACCTTGAGAGCGTCCACGTATCACTTCTGACCTCTTTGTGCACACTTGCCTTGTGCCAGTTCTCTGTAAAAGAGTCTTTTAGGTAAACGTATGTTTGGCATTCAGGCTATGTGCCCAGTCCATTGGAGCTGGCTGTCTGCAGTGGAGGTTGAATGTTTAGCACTTTAGCTCCGGTGCCTTATTATGCCAGGTGATCTTCAAAATCTTCCTAAGACAATTCATATGGAGATGATAAAGTTCCATGACATGCCGCTGGTAAACTATGCAGCTTTCACAGGCATACAACAAAGAGGTCAGCACAATGGCTCTGTAGATATTCAGTTTATTACACAGCCTAATACTTCTTCTCTCCCACACAATATACTTCTCCTTCTCCTTCTCCTCCTTATCCTTCTCTTTCTCCTTCTCTCTCCTCTTCTTTTCTCCTCCTTCTCCTCCTCCTCCTCCTCCTTTTCCTCTTCCTCCTCCTCCTCCTCCTTCTCCTCCTCCTCCTCCTCCTCCTCCTCCTCCTCCTCCTCCTTCTTCTTCTTCTTCTTCTTCTTCTTCTTCTCCTTCTCCTCCTCCTCCTCTTCCTCCTTCTCCTCCTCCTCTTCCTCCTCTTCCTCCTCCTCCTCTTTCTCCTTTCTCTTTCTTCTTCTTTTCTTCTTCTTCTCCTCTTCCTCCTCCTCCTCTTCCTTCTCCTTCTCTTTCTTTTTCTCATTCTCTTTCTTCTTTTCGCCTTCTCCTCATCTTTATTCTCCTTTTCCTCCTTCTCTTTCTTCTTCTTTTCTCTCCCTTCTCATTCTCCTTGTCCTCCTCTCCCCTTCTTCTTCTTCTTCTTCTTCTTCTTCTTCTTCTTCTTCTTCTTCTACTACTACTACTACTAATACCACCACCACCACTGCTACTACTACTACTACTAATGAGGAAACTAAGGTCCACGTTCCTCCCCTTGCTCGCAGGACATCAGTGACTGATGCCCTGTCACCTCTAAGATAAATTATAATCACCACTATTTGACATTTAAAGTCTGCAAGCTGAGTCCAAGCTATACGTCTTGATCGATTTTGCATGATTCCTCCTCCTGCAATCTAAGTTCCAGCCATGTTGGCCTACTTGCTATACTCCCCACACAACAATCCATCTCCCGCCTCTGGGACATTGTACGGGCCACCCCCATGACTGGAGTACCCGTCTTTCCTACTTCTGCTTCTTGAAATTCCTGGCTCTCTTCAAGTGGAATCTCCTACTAAAGACTTTATTAATCCATCCAGTTTTCAATTCTTTTATCTCACTTGCTCTAAAATATTTTTGTATTTAAAGAGCTGGCCCAGGAGTCAGGAAGACCTGAGTTCCAGACTCATCTGTTATACATACTTACTATGTGACCCAGGGCAAGTCACTTAAATTGTCAAGCCAACAAGTGGTTATTAAGCTACTACTATGTGTAAAACACTATGCTGAGTTCTGGGGTTACAAAGACAGGCAAAAAACCCAAAACAAAACAACCTCAAGAAGCTCACAGACTAATTAGGGAGAGTATGTACAAACAAGCTATATACAGGATACATTGGAAATAATCTAGATGAAAGGCACTAAGATTAAGGAGGATTTAATCTTTTAGTGCTAGGCAACTTTCTCCTTTATATTCCTTATATGGGGCAGCTTTCGTGGAGCGATAGGGTAGGGGGCAATTAGCCATACAGTGGAAAATGTGTTATAAAAACAAAAGCCATCGATAAAAAATAATGTTAAAAAATTGTAGGTTTGGTCAAAAACAAAACCCAAGTATTTTGCATTGACTTACTTGGATGCATGTTGTTTACTGCAATAAAATGAAGGGAAAGTCCTTCTTTTCCTTTTCAAGAAAGTTTTTTTTTACCTTGATGAAAAGCACTTAAATTTTTTTAATGTCTTTACCATCTAGAATAGTACCCAGGACATCCAAGATGCTTAATAAATGCTTGTTAATCTCATAAAATGATATAGTCTCTAGTGCTTTGTGGAAGTTTGCTAGCACGAGCTTCCCAAATATCAGGGGATGGCATCAGGGGATTAGATCAGGAAAAGTAGTCTATGAATATCCATGATGAGCATTCATTAATTTTGAGTTCCTGTCCTGACATTAACATTCTTGCTGTGTAATCTTAGGGGTATGCTGTGTCACATCCAGGTGCCTACATTTCTGCATAGCTGAACTGAGAATAATACACTAACCTGCCATCTTAGTTGGTCATGAGAAAGAGTTAATGAAAATGATTGCAATGTAATGTATGAAACGTGAATTACTACAGAAATGCCTGGTTATAGTCAACGGCCTATGTAATTTGCAGTATTATTAGGGACTATTTGTGACTTTCTTATAACATTACTCTAGGGGGTCCAAATGTCGAATGAGAGAAATGCCAGATTGTGGGCACATTGGTTAAAACATGCAGAAGCTCTATGTGATTTAGAGAATAATAAATCAAAATAGAGATTTTGGCATTGTGAATATTAGCAATTTAAAAAATGTACATTATCATATTTGTTGGCATATTCCCCTCACGTATTCTTTTTACTCCCGTCCCCCAGTGTTGAGGAAGGCATATGAAAATTTTGGTCTAAAGATTGCTTTAGTTGTGAACAATGTCAGGGGCCATTCTGAAGGTTTGATCAAAGTAGTTGAAAAACTATGCTTGCTTATAATAAGAGTACTCAAAGGTATTACAGTGCTTAACTGCTTTGTCCATCAAAGCTTCAAATCTTCTTTGGAGTTGGGGGTGGGGGTAAGGCAGGAATTATAGTCCTGGTTACAACAGCTGTGTTCTACACAGTCACCTTGATCATATAAGACATTAATGAGATATAATGTGGAAACAGCTCTTCAGTCTTGAAAGTGCTCTATGAAAGTATGGCTATACCACCCTGCCTTTTTTGGCAGGGGGAGGCAGGAAGGTCTATAACTTTTCTTAATTTTTATTTCCTTTTAATACAGAAGGTCTAAGAAAAAAACAAAGCTGAGCAGAATTCATAATCCCTCAGTCCAAATGTTCCCCAGGTCTGCTTCCTAGCCCAGCACCTTGATCAAAGAATGGGATAGAGGGTACTCTAATTAACTTTGCCTTTTTGCCCACATTTATACAAGACAGAAAAAGCAGAGTAGGATACCCCTTTCTGATGAGTGGCAAGGATGGTCCTGTGCTAGGGATATACTGAATCTTTCAGTGCTATTGGATAACTGGGAGCTGGTGCCTGGTTCCTAGGTTTTGGGCACTAACAGGCAGAACCAGAGGCTGATGGTATAGAAGGGATTAGTATGTTTATGAATCCCTGAGCAGACAGGTGTAATCACTGCCCACTCATACCACTGGGCATTAGTCTGTTCTTATGAACACTAATGAGCCCCTTGAGAAGAAAGAGAAAGAGGAGAGGAAACCAAGAGAATATCCCAGGAGATAGTTTTTGAAAATTATTCAACAAGGAAACATTTTATTTAAACCACAGAGCTTAGAAGTATTCTGACCTCACCTACAAAGTTATATACTCAAATACCTCTACTTTCTTTCAATACTCAACACCCAATGCATCGAGGCTAAGAGACCAGATGGATCTGGCTGTAGCAAATAAAACATTCTCAACAAACACAGATTTCCATAAACATCAAACCAGGTCCTTCACTGCCTTCTCCCAGTTTTAATCTACCATACTGTTTATGATGAGAATGGGTTATTTGAAAACTATAGAAAAAAACATTCCTAGAATGGAGAGAGCATTGTCATTTATGTGTCCCCAGACCATCAGACTAAGTTGAGAGCACAGTTTAGAAGATCATTGGGTAATAGATTTTAGAGCTGGAAGGGACCTTAGAGCCCACTGAGTTCAACCCTCTCATTTTACAGATGAGGAAACTGAGTCACTGAGGGCCTAATGCTCAGGGTTGCATAGGTTGTGTCTGAATCAGGATTTGAACCTAGGAATTACTAGCTTCAAGTTCACCTCTGTGTATGCTACATCATGCTGCTATCACTTACCTGTTGTTTACTGCAGCTATTCCTGGCTTCACCTCACATCTCCCCCTAATAATATAACCTCCAACTCACCTTCACCCCATCCCAGTGGAATATCAGAAATAAGTGCATTTCTTGCAGGCTATCCCAAGTTCCAAGGAGAGGAATGAGTGGGTAGCTATAGCTTTCCATTTTGTTCCAATGAAATGTTGCTAACAATATTGCTAAGTCTGTTGTTGTTGCTGTTGCTGTTGTTGAGTCATTTCAATAGCGTCTGACACTTTGTGTCCCCATCTGAGGTTTTCTTGGCAAAGATACTGTGTATTTTGCCATTTCCTTCTGCAGCTCATTTTACAGGTGAGGAAACTGAGGAGAACAGAGTTAAGTGACTTGCCCAGGATCACACAGCTAGTTAGCGTCTGAAGCCAGATTTGAGCTCATGAAGATGAGTCTTCCTAATTCCAAGCTCAGTGTTCTATCTACAGTGTCATCTAGCTGCCCTTTTGCTAAGTGTGAGTGTGTGGCAAACAAATATTCATGCATGGGTATTAATTCTCACCACATGGCAAACTCTTAAAAGTATGGAAATGCATAAAGTTATCACTAAACGAGTATTATTAAAGACTAGAAATTATCAGCAATTCACATGTAGAGGTCCTATCTTTTGTAAGTTCAGTGAATGAGGAAATTACCTCTATTCTTTACAATACTTCACATGATCAGAACAGAGGGTATCCTGGAAAGACCTACATGATATGATGCTGAGTGAGAGGAGCAGAACCAGGAGAACATTATACACCACCACAGACATATTGATTCTGTGATGACTTGGATGTGATTCTGTGATTCTGTGATAGACTTGGCTCTCCTCAACAATACAAGGCTCAAAGACAACTCCAAAGGACTCATGATGAAAAAAGCTAGCTACATCCAGAGAAAGAACAAGTGAGTCTGAATGCAGATTAAGGCAAACTATTTGCTCTCTTTTTTCTCTTCTTTTTTGTTTTGTTTCTCCTCTCTCATGATTCATTCCATTGGTCATAATTCTTCTTTACAACTTGACTATTGTGTAAATAGGTTTAATGCGAAGGTATATATAGAATCTATATCAGACTACATGCCATCTTGGGGTGGGGAGAGGGGAGGGGAGGGAAGGGAAGAAAATTTGAAACTCAAGAACAAGTAGAACTGAATGTTGTAAACTAAAAAATAAAAAAAAATCTAATTAAAAAAATAACAGAGGGTATCTCAGAATGGTAGCAAATTAAGTAGAAATTTTGCCCAACACATAATGGAAAAATGATCCCCTTTACATCAGACTCAACAACTGGTCATACCACCTTTGCCTAAGGAGCTCTAGTGAAGGGAAACCCATTACATACAGAGGCAGCCCATTCCAATGTTTGGAAAATTCTAATTGTTAAGAAGTTTTTTCCTTTCATGAAACCTCAATCTGTATCTCTGCAGCTTCCACGCATTGCCTCTGGTACTTCCTCGAGGGACCAGAAAGAACAACACTTTCATGTGTGGGCGATTCAAATACTTGAAGATGCCTATTTGTCCTGTGCTCCTAGATCTTCTCTTTCCCAGGCTAAACATGCTCAGTTGCTTCAAACAAGCTTCATATGACATCCTCTCCGGGCCCTTCAGAGTCCTAATCATCCTCCTTTGGATGCTCTCCAGCTTATAAATGCTCTCTTAAAAATGTGACTTAGGAACTGAACACAATACCCCACAGGTGGTTTCGTCCAGGGTAGAATATAGCAGAACTATCACCTCTCATGCAAGCTTTGCTGGCTAATGTCAACACTAGCTGAAATGTTGACTTTAGCCATGTGTGTTTATATTGTGAAAATATTTAATTGTGCTTTCAGGCAAGACTATATTTATATTATGGAAAGATATGCCAATGTGAGATTTACCTGCACTAGAATATTAGACTTGGGATGGTTCCCACTAAAATAGTGGGAGTGGTTAGAAGGGGAGTGGTTCCTTATTTTTCTGTGTAGAAATACACATATAGTTTCACACAAATATATATATACTTTCCTGGAAAGTAGTATATTGTGGGCACTTAATAAATACTTGTTGATTGAAAAGTCAGTGGAGCCCTTGTTAAAGGCCAGTTTTTTTTTTCTGGGCTTCCCATTTATGGGGAGGGGCAGTAAAAGTGAGTTCTGTCTCTAGTTTATTCATTCTATAGTCATCCAAGTAAGCCATCATCTTTCGAATTCTCTAATAAATATCTTGGTTTAGTTCATGAGAAATAGGTTCTTTTAAATATATAAAAACAACAAAAAGACTGTCCCAAGCTCTTTAATACAATTATTCTTACTACATTTGCTAGTTGAGACAATTCAGCTGGAGAAACTGGTAAAAATGAGGAATGTTCACAGAGTTTAGACCTCTCTTCAGCCCAAAAGGAATTACAGGGAAAGTATAATTAATTTCTCCTCTCCAGGGGTTTGTGGCTCACTTTAAATCTTTTCTTGTGTTGACCACTGATGTGTAGTCGAGCATGGGGATATTGAGTCAATGCTAAGAGCATCATACTGTTCAGTGGATTTTTTTTAAAGATAAAATGTGCCTCAATTGTGAAGAGCCATCCTTTGAAAATGAAGGGGCAGTAAGAGAAAGAGATGTGAGCCTCTTCTTCAGCAAGGGTACCATGTGGCTTCTGTCCTCACTCTCAGAAGGGGGTGCTGTTACCTCATTCGACTCCTAAGAAAGATGTCTATAAATCATCAATCTGACTTCAAACCTGGGGGGAAAAGGGATGCCCTTCCCCCTCAGTGATTTTGTTCTTTTTAATGATTTGTAACTCTTGATGCTCAGAAATAAGATGGCTAATCTATGAATCTGGTGTTATTCTGAGGCCCTGTAGAACTGGCAGGAGAATTCTAATTCTCTCATTTCTACAAGGTCTGTGAGGATGGAAAAAGCTTTCAAAGGATGAGTAAAGGGGCTCAGTGATGTCATTAAAAGCTTGAATGTTGTCAGGGGTCTGGATTTACTAAAATATCTTTCGTATTTCTAACTCTTAAAGTTGAGGGAGCCCCTCCTTCCTTGCCAATATTTGTCCCTTCTTTTTTAAAAAATTCAGGTGCCCTTGTAAGTAAAATTAGACCCTAATTGTTCAATGTTCTTGCCTCATTTAAGGTCTTATGTAGCATATGTTGCTTGATATTTTGAAGTCTTTTGTGCCTATTTTATTATAAAAGTTTGGAATTCAGGGGCTGGAGTTTTGTTGCAAATAAGAGGAACTCTGAGTTAAAGAGGAAGTTTGTTTCAAAGCAAAGAAAATTCACAATCGCTTGAAGTTAGTACAATGAATTTTCTCACTCTGATCAAAGCAAGCCATTTCATTCTCATGAATATTAATTTACATGGAAACTGAGATTCTGCATTTGTGAGTGTGTTTAAGACGGAAGGGCCTGATTTTATGCTAAGATTTCGTTTGTTTAAGCTTCTCAACTAGTAGTATTTCACTAACTGTGCTCACCATTTATTGACAAAATATAGATTCATCATTAGTCTTTCTTATGCTACCTTATAGCCCATTAGCAGTGGAGTTGTTTCCTTCGGCATCTTTTGCTTTTTTTTTAGTAAGTATGCTTTTAAAAAACAAGTTTGGTGTAGCAGACAGCTAGGAATATCTGGGTTCATTTCCAGTATATACCTCCATCATATACCGGTTGGGTTATCTTGGACGAGTAACTTAACCATTCTACATTTATGCAGTTCTCCATGACAAGAAATGGCAGAGAAGGTATCAACTTGTATTGGTAGATGGAGTTTTCTCACATGGGAATTCTCTATATCAATGAAATAATAGAACCAGTCCTTATTCTACATTTTTCAGCTCATCAGAATGTTTGCCAGAAACTAGTCCTAAAAAAGGTTGGTGGGATTTCAGCACTGTGATTTCACCAATATAGGGAACTCTCATTATGAACTGCCATCAAAGCAAACCAGCAACTTATCCATAATTTATAATTTTACCTCTTTGAAGGAAGGGAGAGTTTAATTTTTATCTTTGTATTGCTAGGACCTAAGAGTTGCAGGCACATAGTAGGTACTTAATAAATGCTTTTTGATGAATTGATTGGAGTTTCCTGTGAGCATTGAGAGATTTCCCCAGGGTTATGTAGTTAATAGAAGTCAGAGGTAGGATTTGAATTCAGATCTTCTTGACTTCCAAACTGGCTTACTATTCACATGCTGTCTCTCATGCATCCATAGTGAAGACTCAAATTATTTTACTTAAATTTTATTTTATTTTCAGTTCCAAATTCTCTCCCCCCCTCAACCCTCACCCACGGAGAAGACAAGATATACACTAGTCATTACATATATGAAGTCATACAAAACATATATTTCTACATTTCCATGTTCTTTAAAAAAAAGAAAGAGAAAATATGCTTCAATCTGCACTCTGAACCCATCAGTTCTCTATCTGATGATTCCTGTGTAATTGTGAGAGAGCATTGTATTGATCAGAGTTACTAAGTTTTTCACAGTTGATTATCTTTATAATATTGCTTATTGTGTAAATTGTTCCTGATTCTGTGTACTTTGCTTTGCATCAGTATATATGTTTTCCCATATTTTTCTGAAATTATGCTCTTCATCACTCTTTTTTCACAATAGTATCATCACATTCATATACGACCATAATTTATTCAATCGTCTCCCAGTTGATGGACATCCCCTCGGTTTCGAATTCTTTGGCACCACAAAAAGAGCTGCTATAAATATTTTTGCTCATATGAAACTTTCCCCTTTTCCTTTGATCTTTTTATTTGAATATAAACTTAGAGTGGTATTTCTGGTTCAAAGTATATGTACAGTTTTGTAGTTTTGAGGGGCATAGTTCCCAGTTGCTTTCCGGAATGGTTGGACTAGTTCACAGCTCTACTGACAGTACATCAGCGTGCCTATTTTTTCACATCCCTTCCAGCATTTTTCTTTTTTGTTTTCTAATATCTTAGCCAATCTGATGGGTGTGAGATGGTACCTCGGAGTTGTTTTAATTTACATTTCTCTAATTATTAGTGACTTAAAACATTTTTCATATGTCTATTGATAACTGATTTCTTCTTCTGAAAACCACCTGCTCATATCCCATAACCATTTATCATTTGGGGGAATGGCTCTTATTCTTAAAATTTGGCTCAGTTCCCTATGTATTTGAGAAATGAAACCCTTATCAGAGATACTTGTGGCAAATATTTTTCCCAGTTTCCTACTTTCCTCCCAATTTTGGCAGCATTAGCTTTGTTTATGCAAAACTTTTAAAAATTTAATGTAATAAAATTATCCATTTGATTTCCCATGAACTTCTATATCTCTTGTTTGGTTGTGAATTCTTTCTTTATCCATAGATCTGACAAGCAATTTCTTCCATGCCCCACTAACACGCTTATGATATTACTCTTTATGTCAAAACCATGCACTTGTTTTAAACTTATCTTTGTAAGAGGTGTGAGATCTTGGTCTATGCCTAATTTCTGCCAAGCTACTTTCCAGTTTTTCCTGCAGTTTTTTTGTTTGTTTGTTTTGGTTATATAGTAAGTTCTTGCCCCAATAACTGATGGGGAATTGATTGTGGGTTTCTGAAAGCTAAGCTAACAGTGCAAAAGTGCTGGAAAGACTTTGAATATGAATGTGGAAATAAACAATGTATCTCTTACCTGGAAAACATCCCATTTAAGTTCAGAGATGCTCACTGTAGAAGGTTGCATCAGTGGAGGGAGTGCCCACAGGAAAAAAATCACAGACCCTACAAAATATAACAACAGCAACATTAATAACTATCACCTATGTTACACTTTAAGACTAGCAAAGAATTTTTATCTTCACAACAACCCTGAGGGGTGCTATTATTATCCCTTTTTACAGAGGAAGAAACTGAGAAAGTTAAGAGACTAAGAGGAATGTCCACAGCCCTGGACTTCGTCTGAGTCAGGAAATCTTTAGCATCAGAAACATTAGTTGTCTGACCGTAGGCAAGTCGTTTAATTTTTCTCAGCTTCAGTTTCTTTGTCAAATGGGGATCATAACAGTATCTACTTTCCAGAGTTATGAGAATCAAATGCCATAACATATGTACACTATGTAATAAGTAGCTAGGTAGCACAGTGGTTAGAGTGCCAGACCTGGAGTCAGGAAGACTCATCTTCAGACACTTAGCAGCTGTGTGACCCTGTCCAAGTAATTTAACCTTGTTTGCCTCAGTTTCCTCATCTGTAAAATGAGCTGGAGAAGGAAATGGCAAAGCACTCCAGTATCTTTGCCAAGAAAACCCCAAATGGGATCACAAAAAGTTGGACACAACTGAATTAACTGAAGAACAACAATACTATGTAAATATTGTTAATATCATTACAAACATTGAAACATTTCTGTTTTCAAAATGTTTTTATTTATATCTTTTGTTTTTACAGCATCTACATTTCTCATTTTATTCCACCCCTTCCTTTTCCTTTTTTTTTTTGGAAGGGGGGAAGGCAAGGCAATTGCGGTTAAGTGACTTGCCCAAGGTCACACAACTACTAAGTGTGTTAAGTGTCTGAGGTCATATTTGAACTCAGATCCTCCTGACTCTAGGGCCTGTGCTCTACTCACTGTACCACCTACCTGCCTCCCCTTTTTTCTTTTTTTCCCTTTCCTTTCCTCCTCCCAGAAAGTCATCCCTTATCCCTTATAACAAAGAATTTTTTTAAAGAAAAAAACAGTTTAGCAAAACTAATAACATTGAAAATGTCTTGACATTATCTGTAGTGCTTGACATTTATAATTTCCTTATGATTGGAAAGGAGAGAGGGTGGCCTTCTCACTCCTCTTTTTTGGGGACAGGCTTGGTCATTATAATTCCACAGCATTCAAGTTCAATTATTTTATTTTCATTTTTCTTGTTTTTGTGGTCATTGCGCATGTTGTTTTCCTGGTTATTTTTACTGCATCAGTTCATATAGGTTTTCCCATGCTTCTCTGTATTCATTTGATGAATACATTTGATTCATTCATTAGATGAATACAAAGGAGCATGGTACCTGTACCACAATTTTAGTCACTCACCAGTCAAAGGGCATTTGCTTCTAGATCTTTGCTACTATAAAAAGTGTCTGCATGACCTTTCTTTTTTTTATCAGTGGCTTCTTTTGGGCACATGCCTAGCAGTAGAATTTCTGGTTCAAAATGTATGGACATTTTAGTTAATTTGCCTCTTTCCAAATTATTTTCCAGAATAATTGGCTGAGATAAGTATTTCATAGTCAAGATAAAGAGAAAACTGAAAAACAAAAGCAATGTGTTCTGGATCTTTCATGGTCACCCTGGACTGGGAGTCTAAAGAGTTATTCTGTTACCAACTCGGCTACTGGCTTAGAAGGATGAGCCTTCTCAAGGAACTTAATGTAAGGTTCCTGACTGGCAAATAATTATTTTGCCTCCGATTTCTACTTAATCTACCTATACAGAGGATTCATGGAAAGGAGAGCCTAGTTTTGTCTCTATGATTTGCATTTATTGTTTTATACTATCCCTCAGGATAAAACATTTGGGGAGCCTTCAGCAACTCACTCAGTACTGACTCCTGTACTAATAACAAAGAGTGTCCTAGAATACACTTTCAGTTAGTATTTGCAAACATAAAAGCTTATTTTTGCTTTTTCAATTGCATTTTTTTTCCCTTAAGGAAACCTGTAAAGAGAGCGTTCCAGCTATTGTTTTGAGAATACTGGGGCTAGATAAAGGCAACAGGCGGGCTGTGGCCAATTGTCCCACTCTTTCCTAAGACTGCTACTAGGCTGCCTGCAGAATGGGGGCAGTCACCAGGGTGAGAGAATGATGGAAGTTGAGGGCTGCGAGGGATCTTTGAGATGATGCTGAAGATGGCGGGCCCCATGTTAGATCAGTGGAAAGAGAAGAGCTCCTTTTTAGTCAGAGAACCTAGCATCAAGGGCTGCCTCTGCTACCTACTGCCTGTCTGATCTTGGTCAAATTACTTTACTTCTTTGGGCTTCAGTCTCCTCATCTGTAAAAATGAGTGAGGGAGAGAACTAGATGTCTTCTGGGATCTCTTCCATCTCTGTACCTATGATCCAATCCAACTCCATTATTTTTCAAAGAGGAAAATGAAAGGCCAGAGAAATGACATGTTTTGCCCGACTAAATAACAACTATATGCGCGTGCGTGTGCACACACACACACACATACACACACACACACATACACACACACACACACACACACACACAGAGCCTCTTATGTGCCAGGCACTGTGCTAAGCATTTTATAATTGTTATCACACATTATCATTTCTTAGCAGTGCCCTAAATGAATTTCACCCTTTTTATTGGTGGCCTTTCTTGTCTTATGGCTATGTGAAAGTGCTTTCCTCCTGGCCTTAAGCACCATCATGCAGTGTGATCGAAACCAGCTAATAAAATGTTTGAGAGTGAGTGTGTGTGTTTATGTGTGTGTATGTGTGCATAATGTATATATGATGTAGATCTCAAGTTTTTTTTTTCTTTTTTGATGTGGAAGAAGGAAAGTGGATTGTAAGACAGCTAACTGTAGTTGGCAACTATTTTGCTAACATAGCCAGGAAATCTCCAAATAACCCCATATAAATACATACATGTATATATGTATTTATATATGTGTGTATGCATGTGTGTATGAATTGCATGTCTATATTATATACATACAAGTACCCATATGTGTAAGCATACATACATGTATGTATATAAAATTGTATGTATATAAAATTGTATACATACGTATCCCCATATATATGTATATAAGCATACATACATGTAAGCATATAAAAAATTAAGCATACCTATACATGCAAGCTTGTATATGTTTATGTACGTATATAAAATTTTCAAAATTTCATATGTATATGTCTGTCTTTCTAATCATTTTCCATGTTCAAACATAACACTGCTGATGATATCATTATTGAAGTCCTTTGGACAGGTCTGAGGGGAGCAGGGCATGAAACTGTCTATATCACATACACATAAAGCCATCTTTTGGTTTGCAGATGAATCTGCCATTTCCAAGTGTTTGTCACTAGCATTTTGCTATTTCCAGATGTTTCATGTACTCGTGGCCCCAGAGACAGGATAAAGATAGGGCTTGGATTTGGAAGATAAGGGTTAATCTGAGCCAGAATCAAGGGGTTTGGATTAAGGGGCATGGAGTGAGCAGAAGGAAAGAAGTAGATTTGGGCTACTGATAAAGACAAAGTTCACTTACTGGTAAGTCAATGCCTTTTCTGTTCTTAGAAAAGAGATGGAGGAACATAGGTGCAGAATTTTGCCTATAGTACAATAGAGGGAGAAAAGCCATGGTTTTAGAGTGAGAGACTTAGGTTCAAATTCCACCACAGATATTGCCTTTGAAACTTTGGACAGGTTCCTTGACTTCATTGAGCCTTAATTTCCTTATATGTAATATAAGGGAGTTGGACTGGTTGGCCTTTGAGGTTCCTTCTAGCTTTAACTCTATGATCCTACAATCCTATAATTACTGGACAGATGGTTATTATGCCTTTAGTTTTGCTTAAATGTTTTTCTTTGTTTAAAATGGAGAGTTCTGTATGTGGAGAAATGACAATGCTGTAAAAAACAAAAGGTAGAAATATAAGTTTTAAAGAAAAAATAAATGCACATATGTATATTGTGTGTATTTGTGCAAACACAGGAGATAATTGTTACAATTCCTTATTCAATTTCTTTTCTGCTTTGTTGGAACTGGCCAGCTTGGTCATCTTTCCAAGCCCTTCCCTATCTTTCCCTTACTCACTCTCCCTCATCTCATTCAGAGCTATGATTCTGGCAGTGTTGGTTTTTATCAGACTGAATCCTTCAAATCGAGAGTGAGATTTAGATGCAGCAAGTATCAAGAATAGATCCAAATGAATACTTCTGCTATCCAGAAGCACTTATTGTTATCGGTTTTTTTTCCTTGAGGCCATGGTCAGTGAATATGATCTTACTTTATCAGGGTGGGCTGTGCCAAGGAAAATATATACCACCCCAGGATGGCACAAGATGGAATTGGCATAAGAACTCATCGTGATGACCTGAACACCCAATTTGGTCATATATATTGGATGACATTTATTCATTACAGAGGCTAACATGTGTAAGCAGCTCTGGAGGATGTCTGTATGCCAGCCTGGCACAAAAGGTACACTTGTGGTACTGGCCAGCCACCTGAAAGCTCAAGTCTTGGCATCAAAGGGCATTGAAGTAACACAAGAGAAGCATTGTCTCGACAGTGGATGAGTGGCGATATTGATACTATTGACGTAGCATTACCATGTCGATTTGGAGATTTCCTGGCTATTGTTAGCAAAGAGCTGACCACAGTACAATCTACTTTATATTGAGATAAAGAGGAAATATATTGCAATAAGATATATATTCTACACAGGGTCATTAAAGAAAGAATATAAAACTGGAGAGTAAATAACAATTTTAAAGAACTACTGGGTGAAAGAACAAATGATATAAATAGTAGAAAATTTCAGCAAAGAAATGAAATTCATGAGGCAAAATGCTAAAATTTGTGAAATAAAACAGTTCTGAGGGGAAATTTTGTATCTCTAAACACTTTCACTGACAAAAAAGAATAATTTGAAATAAAAAAATTTTAAATTTGAATTGCAACAAATTTAAAATCCCCAACTAAAAAGTAGAAATTCTGAAAATTAGATCAGAAATTTGTAAAAATTAAAAAGACCGTTCAATTAGTTAATAAAACTACGATCTGATTTTTTTGGAAGCAAAAAAAGCTAATAAAGTAAAATTAGCTAACTTGATTTTTTAAAAGAGGAAAACCAATTTTTTTTTTGGACAGGGCAATTGGGTTAAGTGACTTGCCCAAGGTCACACAGCTAGTAAGTGTGTTAAGTGTCTGAGGTCGGATTTGAACTCAGGTCCTCCTGACTCCAGGGATGGCACTCTGCTCACTGCACCACCTAGCTGCCCTGGAAAACCAAATTGTTTGTATCAAAATTTAAAAAGGAGACAGTTGAATAATAACCAAAGAGAGAATAAATGAAATTATCAGGAATTATTTTGCCCAATTGTAGACTAACAAAACTTGTAACATATGAAGTAAATGGAATGCTTACAAAGATGTACAACACTCAGATTAACAACAAAAAAAATTTTTTTAATGGCCCAGTATCAGAAAATGCAATTGAGGGAGAATGCTTGTGTAAAAAGAAAATAAAATTATTACTTTTTGGAGATGATATGATGGCATAATTTAGAATACTCTAGAGAGTCAACTAAAATTAATTGAGGTAACTAATAACTTTGACAAAGATGCTGGATATAAGATAAATCCACATAAATTATTATCATTACAAATATATAACAAACAAAACCCAGCCAGAAGAGCTAGAAGAGACAATTCCATTTAAAAGAACTATAGAAGCTATGGAATATTTAAGAATGTATCTCCCAAGATCACTCAGGGACTATATGAATAAAACACTCTTTGCAGAAATAAAGGGAGACCTAAATAATTGTAGAAACATTAATTACTCATGGGTAGAGTTGAGCCAATAAAATAAAAATGACAATACTACCTAAATTAATTTACTTAATCAGTACTGTGCCAATCAAACTCTCCAAAGAATATTTTATAGATGTGGAAATAATAATGAGATTCATATGGAGGAACAAAAGGTCAAGAATATCAAAGTAATAATGAAAAGAAGTAAGAAGAAAAGTGTTCTATCAGTACCAGATCTCAAGCTATACTACAAGGGAGTAATCATTAAAATGATTTGGTACTGGTTGAGAGAGAGAGAGAGAGAGAGAGAGAGAGAGAGAGAGAGAGAGAGACAGGCAGAGACAGAGACACACAGACGCAGAGAGAGACAAAGACAGAGAGAGATCAATAGAAGAAATTAGGTATACAACAGACAAAAGCAAACCATAATATAGTGTTTGAAAAACCCTAAGACTCCATTACTGGGGAAAGGGCTCACTATTTGTCAAAAACTACTAGGAAAACTGGACAGCAGCCTAGCAGAAATTAGGTTTAGATCAACACACCATGCCATATATCAAGAGAAGCTCCAAATGGATATGTGACAGATTAAAAAACTCACATCATAAACAAATCAGAAAAGCAAGGAAAAAATTACTTTTTGGATTTATAGGTAGGGGAAGAACTGATGATTAAACAAGTAATAGACATATAAAATACAAGAGACAATTTTGATTACATAAAATCTAAAAGTTTTTACACAAACAAATCTAATATGATAAAAAATAACAGGGAAGAGGGCAATTGGGGAAAAATCTTAGGAGTAAAAATCTCTAATGAAGGTCTTACATATATATATATGTATGTATGTATATATATATATATATATATATATACAATGCATGTATACACATACATATATGTGAATAGTTCCAATTTATAAGACTTAGAGCCATTTCCCAGTAGATAAATGGTGAAATTATATAAACAGGCAGTTTTCAAAGGAAGATATCCAAGATATTAACAATCATATGAAAAAAAATATGAAAAAATGCTCTAAATTACTAATAATTAGAAAAATGCAATTTAAAGCCATTTTGAGGTTCCATCTCACAGATATCAGACTGGTAAAGATGACAAAAGAGGAAAAAGACAAATATTAGAGAGGCTATTAGAAAACAGGGACACCAATGCACTGTTGCTGGAACTGTGAATTTGTCTAGAACCAAGGTGGGGAACCTGTAGCCTTGAGGCCACATGTGGCCTTCTAGGTCCTTGGGTGAGGCCTTTTAATTGAGTCCAGGTTTTACAGAACAAATTCTTTTGTTAAGGGGATTTGTTCTGTGAAGTTTGAATTCAGTCAAAAGGCTGCATTTAAGAACCTACGGGCCAACGTGGTCTTGAGGCCACAGATTCCCCACCCTAGTCTAGAATCTAGATATTCTAGATAGCAAATTGGAACTATGCCCAGAAAGTCACCACACTTTGCATAGCCTTTGATTCAGTGATATCGCTATTAGGCCTAAGAAATCAAAGAAAGAGGAAAAATACCTCTCTATTAAAAATATTTATAGCAGCTCTTTTTTGTGGTAGCAAAAATTTGCTAACTAAGGGGGTTCCCTATTGGGGAATGGCGAATCTAATGGAATGTTATTGTGACATAAGAAATGATTAAATGAAAAATTTCAGAAGTTATTAACTGAGAAAAGCTTTATGACTTGATGCAGAGTGAAATAAATAGAATTAGAAGAACAAATTAGGCAAATAACAACAATATGGAGAAAAACAACTTGGAAAGCTTGAACTCTATTAGTGGAATGATTAATCACGAGTCCAAAATAATGAAAAAGGAAAAAAAAATCCCCATTCCACTCAGAGAGAGAGAGAGAGAGAGAGAGAGAGAGAGAGAGAGAAAGAGAGTGGCGATTAACTTAAAATGCAGAGAGAGATTCACATTTTTGGACATGGTTAATATAGGAATTTGTTTTGCCCGACTATATAGTTATGTATTGAAATATTTATTTATTTGTTATTTGCTTCATTGAAAGAGGGGGTAAAAGAAGGGATGCATTAATTTAAAAACATTTGTTGCTTGAAAAATCTGAAAAAAATTTTTTAAGCCAAACAGAGGATTTTACATTTGATTTTGGCTATGATATGGTGCCACTGGGGTTTATTAAGTAGGGGCTATGTTAGGGTTCTGGAAGTGTGTGGTGAAACAATGATAACCTTTGAGCAAGTCTTAAAGTTGACATTCCATTTTAAATCAACATCCTATGATTACTTGGAATTTTTTTCTACTTAACATTTTATATGGATGCACTTGGACTTTGTTCCTTTAAAAACATTTTAAATGTTATTTTGTAATTAAGCATTTGTTTTCCCCCCTTTAATTTAAAAAAACCCAAACTCTTGTAATAATTATGCATAGTCACAGTCAAGCAAAACAAATTTCCACATAGACTGTGGGAAAGGACAGTTTCAGAGAAATATGGGAAGACTTGTATGAACTGATGAGGAGTGAAGTGAGCAAAACCAAGACAACAATTTATATAGTAATAACAACATTGTAAAAATCTTATTTCCCTGATTAGATTTCTGATATCTTGTCATTCCTAGGCTTTTTGGGGGCTAGAGTGGGGAAGGGATGGGGGAGAAGAGAGACAATTCTTTTCAGCCCAACCTAATAGATTTTGATACTAAACTATGCCCTCTTATGTCCTAGATGAATGTAGAGTAGATTCCAGTTTCCAAAGAACTGCATTTATCATCTGTCTGTCTGTCTATCTATCTATCTATCTATCTATCTATCTATCTATCTATCTATCTATCTATCTATCTATCTATCTATCTGTCTGTCTGTCTGTCTGTCTGTCTGTCTGTCTGTCTGTCTGTCTATCTATCTATCTATCTATCTATCTATCTATTGATTAATCCATCATTGATTATCTGTTCATTCATTCACTTGCTGATTTGTGTATTCCACGTACTGTGGAGTGATTTGAATAGACTACAAGGCTTGCTTGTCCTTTATTGGTAATAAATGGGGAAAAAAAGATGAAATAGTACTTTGAAAATATTTTACATCTTTGTAGTATAAATCCCCTTTTCCTCTCAGTAAAACTATTATTAACAATACTTAGAATGTGAGCTCCTTGACAACAGGGACTAGTTGTTGCATTTATTTTTCTGTTCTTTGTATCTGTAGCACTTAGCACAATATCCCCACACATAGTAGGTGCTTAATAAATGCTTGTTGTGGTGGTGATTAATATTGGTATTTTTAGTGAGAACGACATAACAGAATATGTATCATAATTTTTTAAATCCTTAACACTTTATCATACAACAATTTGTAGGGCTAATTTTGAATTCAGTTTATTTTGATACTGGGATTTAAAGGCTGTCATACCTGAAAAAGAGAGTCCCAGGACTACAGAGATCTAAGTGGAAGAAATGCACCATTTACTCCCCTTACTAAATCATGATTATCATTCTTCTGTCCTATCTATTGATTCCATAGTGGATTTTGTTGAAATTCTATTAGTAAATTTCCATCTTCTGTGATATCAATCATTCATTCTTAAATTTCATTGGAAAATATTACATTTTTTTTTTACTTCTGAACATCTATTTTTTTAAAACCTTGAGTTCCAAATTCTCTCCCCTCTTCCCTTCCCATCCACCCTCCCTAAGAAGTCAAGCAATTCAACATGAGCCACATGCGTATCATTATGTATAACCCTTCCACAATACTCATGTTGTGAAAGACTAACTATATTTTGCTTCTCCCTAACCTATACCCCTTTATTGAATTTTCTCCCTTG
>CM053626.1:131613027-131628655 GCA_028646595.1 Phalanger gymnotis | reverse complement strand
CCTGCTTCCCTCTGCCCCTTTGTGGGTTCTGTAGTTCTAGAATTGGTTCAGAGCCATTTTTTCATAGGTTTTTGGAGGGACTTGGAGGGGAGCTCACGCCAGTTACTGCTTTCCAGTCGCCATCTTGGCTCCGCCCCCCCAAAATATTACATTTTTTATATTTTTAACAAATGGGTTTGAAACCCACTAGTTTTGTTCCTTTGGAAGATTTTAAAACAGGTTAGAAAATTCTGTTTCCATTTTTCAAGTGTGCTGAAATGAGAGTTTGCATAGGCAACACATCATTCTTGGCAACTGAGAAAGTTCAAAATATCCATGAGGGGAGTATAGTTAGTAAAGAATGGCAAGTGCTGCACAGGGCTCAAGAAAGGCAAGATTGAGACAAGGTCATCAGTTTTAGCAATTAAGAGATCATTAGTAATTTTGAAAAGAGCCATTTCTTTTGAGTGAAGAGTCAAGGAAAATGAAGAAGGTGAGAACATGAGATACTAGGAGGGTAGTGGTGACCTCAATGAAAACTGGAAATGGCAGAAGAGGAGTGCATTTGTAGAGAATGATAGTATAGTGAAATCTACAATGCATCCCATCCATTCCTACTCATTCTTTCCTACCCCCAAAAAAGCTTAACTTCACCCCCAAATGTATGCTTTGTGTTAGGGGATATTACTCATTGGCTGCCATTCTAGAGCACAGAGCCCACTCATTGAGGAGTTCCTGGGCAGCCACAAAATAATCTGGTTAAGGGAGCAGGAAGGCAGACAGTTACTGGGGGAGGTCATTCAGGTGATTATGTCAGCTCAACTGAGAGCCTAGAGAGAGGTTAGGTTTTTGCTGCCCATGGCCTGACACCAGCACAGCCACACGAGAACAATGGTGATAAAGGGTAAAATAGGGTAGTATTGCACAATCATGGGAGAATGAAAAGGTGTTGCTATATTGGAGACAAGCTCATAATTGACTGTGGAGGGAAAGGTTGGATGAGACTCCTCTCACCACCATTGATTGATCACACACTCCTTTGGGTCAGGACCTAGAGCAGTGGTCTCCAAAGTGTATATGTGGCAGGGGGAGGGCATATGTGGGGTTTTAATGGGGTTTAATTTCAGAGTTTATAACCTAACCTCTGTCCCTGAGTAGCTATAGTGGTCTCCATACTTCTTTTCAGCACATATTCCTATTGGTCAAAAAAACAGTTTTGAACACTGCTCCCTACGCACACACACACACACACACACACACACACACACACACATCCATCCATCTGCATATATGTAAATTATAGTAGTATGTAGTATGTGTGCTATAAAACAGGAATTAAATTAAAAATGATGAGATGAAGATGAAATATTTTAATTATTTATTAATGGACAAACACTTTTGCTCTCACTAAATTACTAATAATTATCATATAGCTTATAATAAATAATAATATTTTTGTTAAATAAATGTGATTGAACATGTTTCACTATTTTTGAAAAACCCTTTGTATGTTCTGGGGGATAAGACAGACATAAATAATAATTGTTTGTTATTAATTAATTCTAAAGAAGGAAATGGCAAACCACTCCGGTATCTTTGCCAAGAAAACCTCCAATGGAAAAGAGCCAGACATGACTGAAATAACTTAACAACAATGACAATTAATTAATCATTCAATTAATTTAATCAATGTAGATAGCCAAGCAGGTGAATTTCATTTTATATACTTTTTTAGCTGAAAGATGCATAATAACCACAGGTAATTGAACAGTCAGTGAATATAACAGCTTTTCAGAATCAGATATACTTTTTTGTATGTAGACATTCACTATACACAATGCAAACACAATAGGCAAAAGTGAATCATCTTTGGTTTCCACCCAGCAGAAAGTTTTCAGTTCTAATTCATTCCTCTTTCTTTATTTGGTTCTGCTTAATGGATAGTATCACGGCATAATTTCCTATTCATGTTTGTATATTTAGGTTATGTTTTTGTCTGCATGTGAAGAACAGCAAGAAGTCCGGTTCAGCTATAGTATAGGGAGCAGGAAGGCAAGCTATCAATGTATAATAAGGCTAGGTTGAAAGGTAGGCTAAAGCCAGTTGCGAAGGGCTTTAAATGCCAAATAGAGTAATTTATATTTGATCCTAGGGTCATTATAGAGAGCTACTGGAGTTTACTTAGTAGGGGGGTGTTATGTTCAGACCTCTGCTTTAGGAAAATCACTTTGGCAGTTGATTGGCAGGCAGATTGGAGTGGTGAGTGACTTAAAACACATTGACCAGTTAGGAAGCCCTTTCAATAGTACAGGATAGAGATGATGAAGACATGAATTAGCATAGAGGCTATAAGAGAGGAGAGAAGGGAATGGAAGGAAAGATGAATGAATGGATGGATGAAAAAGCATTTAATAAGCACTTACTACATGCCAAGTTAATGTGCAAAGTGTTTGGGGATACAAATATGAAAGTGATGACAGTTTAACCCTTAGCTTCTAATTGAAGAATACAACACAAATAGAGTAGTTGTGGCCAGGACGGGGAATTTTGATTTGCAAAGGTAAAGGATGGTGAGTGAAGGCATGAGGAAGATTTATACATCCTTTTAAGTAAGCAGTGTTGAGTCGGTTATGGTTCTAGAACTAGAAGGAGGTGAGGGGTGGGGTATAGTGTGCCAGTGAGGTGGCAAGGCAGCAAGTGAGTAGATAGCCATGAAATTGAGTACAGCAAGTCTAGAGCCAGTTTTGACATAGCGGGTCATGTAAGGTACTTACCAATTATAGCAACAGGATATGACTTCCTAGGTGGAAGTTTTGGAGATGAAGAGGTTAACTCCTACAGGCCACTGTATATGGTGGGGATGGCAAGAGTACAGATAAGAAGATGGTCAAGAGAATAGATAGGTGCTATAGAGGTAAAAATTCTAAGAATTATCACTTGCCCAAAGTGTATCATCCGCTGGGTGGCCAAAAGTGAGGGTATGATAACAGGCATGACACCAAGGTTGTGAATTGGATGAGTAGGGGGATGGTAGCATTCTAGACAGAAACAGGGAAGTTTGGAAATGGAGTAGGTTTTGAGGAAAGATAGCATAGTTAGATCTGCAGTGGCATGATCCCGTCCATGCCTGCTCACTCTGTGTGACTCACTCTTTCCTTTTCAAAATGTAAAAGGAGTGAGGTGGGTTTTTTTTTCTTCTGTTACTCATAGGTCACTGCTCTAAAGTGCAGTCAGCCCTCTAAGAGGTGTCTTCTACAGCCACAAAATTATCTGGGGATAAGAGAGGATGTTCTAAGTAAAGGTTGACTTTTGCCCAATGGCATTTTTGGGTGAAAACCTCCTGAGGAACCAATGCCAAGCTCAGAAAGGGGTGAAAGAAAGGTTTGATGCTTGCAGTGATGAATGGGAGGAATAGTGGAAGATTGTTAAGGAATAGTGGGTAGAGGGTAGATGTGGTTATCTTGGAACCCTATTACTTCCTATTGTGGGAGGTGGGATGTAACCAGTGGTATTCTGGTAAATGTTTAACAACGACCAGCTCTCTGGGAAAAAATTGTACAGAGGACACACTTTTAAGTTTATTTTGCATTATTGTTGTTTTCTTTTTCACTTCCTTAATCCTTGACAATCAACAAAACAACAAATCGAGTCCCAATTTGTAGTTTGTTCATTTCCAAGGTATAAATGCTCACATTGTAAATTGAACAATCCATTTTATTGAGCCATTACACCACCGAAGGCAACCCTTTTCCATTCTCAAGGCATGATCATATACCCCTTGAGGTTATTCTTTGCCTCTCCTTGACCCCCACCAAGGGCCATAGAAACTACTTTGGAGACCATTACTCTATGGGACCATCATTCTCTTTCCAATAACCCTAAAGCAAATAAATCTGAAAGAACCTGTAAGATGTACCTCAAGACCCTCTGTGTAAACTTGAGATAACACTGAAGCAGATCATAAGCTCCTTCTGGGCAAGAACCATGCCTTATTATCTCCACAGGTCCTTGTAATACCCAGCACAGTGGTGGACACTTAATAGATCCTCAGGAAATTCCAGTTGGTTGATTGATACTTACTTCTTCCTTATAGATCAGCAGGAGAGAATGTTGAGCTTCCATTTAATGAATTAACTAGTTCCATGTGTATGCAATTTTGGGAATGAAGTTTTTTCAGGATCTCAAATCTTATACTGAAAACAAATGTTATTTGATACACACACAAATTCATATATAATTTTAAGCTTACACTGAGAAT
This sequence comes from Phalanger gymnotis, assembly GCA_028646595.1. Lineage (NCBI taxonomy): Eukaryota > Metazoa > Chordata > Mammalia > Diprotodontia > Phalangeridae > Phalanger > Phalanger gymnotis. The sequence continues at coordinate 131,624,418 of CM053626.1, read as the reverse complement.
AATAAACAGCTATTTGCTATATATGAAATACTTTATCTTTAAGCTTAAATTAAGAATTATATATACATAAACACCAAATACATTTAAGATAATAACAATTTCCGAGACAATTATGTATATAACTTTTAAGGTGCCAAAGCAAAAGTCATTGCTTAGAAAATAAGTGTGTCTTATGCACAATCATATTTTAGAAATGAATTTCCTAAAGCACAGGCCAGATCATGTGATGCCCCCCTCCCCCATACACTCAATAAACTCCAGTGGCTCCCTATCATCTCCAGGATCAAATATAAAATGGTCCATTTGGCATTCAAAGCACTTCATAACCTAGCCCCTCCCACCTTTCCAGTCTGCTTATGCCCTGCACCTCAACACGTACTCTTTGATCCACTACCACTGGACTCTTAGCTGTTCTATGAACAAAACACTCCATCTTTAGGCTCGTTTTTCATCTCTTAGGTGAAGTTTTCTCTGTCTGTGTCCCATGCCTGGAATGATTTCCTTCTTCAATTCTGCCTGTTGACTTCCCTGCTTTCCTTTAAGTGCCAACTAAAATCTCATCTTTTACTGGAAGCTGCCACAAACCCCTCTTAATTCTAGTTAATTTTCCTATTTACCCTTCATATAACTTGTTTTGTAAGTATTTGCCTGTCTCTCTCCCATTAGATTGTAGACTCCTTGAGTTGAGGAAATGTCTTTTGCTATTTTCTATGTTCTCAGTGCTTAGAACAGAGGCTGGAGCAAAGTAGAAGCCTAATAAATATTTATCAAATGATTGGTTGCTTGAATGATAAAAATCATAGGAGCATAGAGTTGGAAGGAACCTCAGAGGTCATCTTGTGAATTTCTACCCATATCCCTTCTACAATATTCTAAGCAAGAGGTTGTCCAGCCTTTGCTTAAAAGCTTCTAATAATGAGAAACTTACTACCCTCTAAGGAAATCCTTTCCAGTTCTGGACAGCTCCGATTGTTTCAATGTTTTCCCTTATGTTTGCTGAAAAAAAAATCTCCCTATAACATCCACTCATTGCTTCCCTTTCTGTTTTTGGGGGCCAAGCAGAGCAGGTCTTGGAGAAGGAAATGCCAAATCACTCCAGTGTCTTTGACAAGAAAATCCCAGATGAGGTCAGGAAGCGTCAGACATGACTGGAAAACAATGGAACAACAGTAAGAGGAGGTCTGTTCTCTTTTTCAGATGATAATAGCCTTTAAGATATTTAAAAATGGTGATTGGATAACCTTCCTATGACATAGGTGTCCTTTTTTGGACACCTTCCAGCCTACTGATGTCCTTTCTAAAATATACTACCCCAATGTTTCTATTACCCTAACTTTCTATTAACACAGCCAAGTTTTCTTTTTTTTCTTTTTTGGTTTCACATCATATTGTTGGTACTTATGGCAGTTCAGTTTGCAAGGACTTTTAAAAATGAATTACTTTTTAGCCATATCACCCCTAACTTAAGGTGTTTATTGTTCTACAATTCAGTCCAACATCTCAACATGTTGGGATCTTTTGAGACAGGGACTACCCTTATCTGATCCTCCCACCTCTGGATCCTCCACAAATGCAAACAAACTTTCTTAAATCTTGTGTATAGAGTCAAACAAATGACTGTTGAAGACCTTCTATAATAGTGCTAAATATTAAAGAGATGCCAACTTTGGATTCGAGTGTCAGGTTTGGCATCAAGAAGACTCATCTTCCTCAGTTCAAATCCAGCCTCAGACACTTACTAGCTGTGTGACCCTGGAATAATTACTTAACCCCGTTTGCCTCAGTTTTGTCATCTCTAAAATAAGCTGGAGAAAGAAATGGCAAACCACTCCAGTTTTTTTTTTTTGCCAAGAAAATCTCAAATGTGGTCATGCAGCATCAGACACTACTGAAATGACTCAACAACAACTTCGAATATTTGGATGAAATTTGCCTGAGAAAAAAGTAGGATTTATATAATCTAACAATTGGTTGAGGAAATCTTTGCCTCACCCAGAATTTAGTCATCCTAGTTACAGACTTACTGTTCTTCAGAGCTGGAAGGGAACATTTCATCTAAATACCTTAACGTGCAAAAAAGGTCTAGAAAGATTATGATTTACTCATTGTCACGTGGCTAGTGGATAGCAGAACAGTGACAAGAAACCAGGTCTTCTGCCTCTTAATTCCAGTGTTCTCACCAACAAGACACACCACAATTATTTTTCTAAGCATGGCAAAAAAACAACAACAAAACCTTATTACAAATTATTATGAAGGCGTGCCCCTGAACTGATAAGAATATCATTGTCTTTATTTGCACCTATAAAAGGAGAGGAATCTTCTCTGGCATATCTGTTATATGCTATACACAGAAATGAATGGTAGCTATTGTAAAAAGGAGTGAAACTAAGAAGACTTCTGTGACCAAGGAGCATTGCTATAGCTTAAACACTCCAAATGCATTCCTGGGTTTTAACTGAATGCTAAAAGTGATGTTTTTAATGTCTTCTTTCTTAGTAACCCATTTATTGCACACATAATTTTACTGAAGTGCTATTAAAAGTGTCCTTTAAGACTCATGGTTAAGAAGTGGGTCACTCATCATTTCTATGTTGACAAGATACCTTGTTGGACACCAAGAAAAAAAGAGAGGAGAATTGGGGATAGAGGATAATAACAAGACACATATCTACATAGTACTTTAAGATATTTTGGTTGTTGTTCAGTCAAGTTCAACTCTTTGTGACCCCATTTAGGGTTTTCTTGGCAAAGATGCTTGAGTGGTTTGCCATTTCCTTCTCCAGATCATTTTACAGATGAGGAGACTGAGGCAAAAGGGTAAAGTGACTTGTCCAGGGTCACACAGCTAGTTAAGCGTCTGAGGCTGGATTTGAGCTCAGGTCTTCCTGACACCAGGCCCCACGCTCTATCCACTTTGCCAACTCACAGCCTATGCTTTAAGATTTGCAAAGTGTTTTTCTCACAACAGTCCTGTAAGGTCAATCGTGTATATATTTTTTCTTCTAGACTAGACCTGGGATTTCATTTATTTAGAAGCCCCTTCCACCAATAGAGATAGTGCAACTCATCAACAATTTAGAGTCTAAGAGGGTTGCCTAGTAGACTGAGAAGTTATATGATATGATTCACTCAGCTAGTACATGTCAGAGAAATAGTAATTAATACTTATGCTGTCTGTGAGGTCTTCCAAGACCAGACTTCTGTCTACTATGCTATACTGGTTCCCAGTATAAACATTATTACTTCAATTTTACAGGTGGGGAAGCTGAGGCTCAAAGAACTTAAGTGTTTTATCTATCATAGTTCATCTACTAAATTCCAGAGTTAGGAAGCAAATCTAGAGCCCATGTGGTGTAGTAGATGGGATATGGTACTTGTGGGATGGGATATGGAGATGTGGATTCCAATCCTACCTCAGACATTTACTAATAGAGTGAAACTGGACACGTTCTTCCATCCCTCTATGCCTCAGAGGGCATCCTCTGCTATCGTCTGTTAGATCCTCATCTGTTAATCAAAGGCATGGGACTCGGTGTCCTTTGAGGTACCTTTGATATCTAACACTATATTCCTATGCTGGTTCTGGTTCTATTATATTACAGCACAAAAGAGAGAGAGGATGTTTGATAATAGTAACATTTGTTCCGATGCCATATTTCTTATCTAAGAGTTTCATAGTCCTTTATAAGAATTATCCTATTCATCTCTGCTGAATATGTATAGACAGAAACAAATTCATTATATGCTTATTCTGAAAGAAAGGTTTACTAGTTTCTCTAACCTCTGATGGATATTATTGTTATTTGACCTGTTTATAGAATAGACTATTTATAGTATAGTTATTTGGACTATTTATAAAATAGTCATGTATAGAATATGGAGTAGCCATAGAGCTCTGAAAAGCTCAAGGTACTTTAAAAAATGTAAGTAACTAAATGGGCATGAATCTTCATCACTCTCAAGTTAAAACCAGAGTCAAAGGGGGCACCAAAAGTGAAAATGAAGGAATTCTGAAGAAAGATCTCGCCAAGGTGTGGAGTCTGCTGTCTCTGGACTTCCTAAAGACTGCAGGGAGGAAAGAAAAGATGTTTTTAGTAAAATCTCTGCAAACCGAAAGAAGCAAAGGAGGGGGAAAAAGGGAAAAAAGCACAATTCTAGGCTAGATAATCCAAAGCAAATGATGTGTACAAACATAAATTTAATAAGTTGGATTTAATTTAGGCCCATATTGGATGAATCCTGGCATACACAGTTTGCTTTTACACTCTCTTTGTTCCTGGATTTGCGAAAGAGAAATAAATTAGGTTATTTCTGGGCCTGACTGTTCCACAGATTTCCCTCTTCCCTGTGAGGCTGAATTTGTTCTCTGATTTTCCGTATAAGTTGGATTATACGATGTTATAAAACTCTACATGAGACTTGGCAGCAACTCGTTCTCAAAATCTACTAGACATTCTAGTGGAGCATAAACAGTTAGTGACAATTGGGAATTCCACACTATAGAAAACAGGAGATGGGGGCCTCCTCGGCCAAGGATTTAAAATTATAGGATCATTGACCTTAAATGATTTACGTAGCCTGGGAATTCTACAGCTAAGCAGGGCTTGGAAAACCATGAAAGCAAATGACAAGTAGGGAGGATTGAACCCTTCTTCTGGTTTTCCTGCTGATTTCCAGTGTGGTTTCAATCAAAGTACAGGTAGCAGCTTGAAGAATGACAGCTCATCGGCGCTGTATGCCTTTGTATAATGAGATTATCGACAGCGGTGAATTTGACTTTCACATTGTGGGATATGAAGCATGCATTGCAATATGAACAGGGAAGAAACAAATGAAAAAGATGGGAAAAGTCAGGGTCTTTTATATTAATTTTCCCAAGGAATCAGCATCTTTGGAAGACAAAAAAAAATCAAATTGGAAATTTTTAAAAATCCAAGTACTAATTCCTCACCAATATTGTTGTCCATGGGGTGGGGGGGAAGTAGATAAGCTAAAAAAAATCATGAAAGTCTCAGATAACTATTTTCCTTGCACAAGACTTATTCTTATAATATTACTGCATTTCAAAAAATACAATTTTAGAAAAAAAATGAACTATAGCTTTTTGCAGTGATAGGCGACAGGTCAGAAAAGCATTTCAGAATAATTTTACACCTTTTAACCTTAAAAAATACTTTGCTGACAATTGAGAAAAGGCCTTAAAAGAAGCTCTGATAGGCATTCTCACAGCAGGGTTGCCATGTCCCATCACATAGCAGAGGGTTTCTGCATAATGTATCCTGTAATAAGAAGTGTACTGCAAATCACAAAGGTTGAGTAGCAGTTTTAAGAAAGTAATCCTTGGCATGAACTGCCATTAGTCATGACACTGAAAGTTTGTTATATAAAACTCTTTAGAAGACATCAAAAAGGTAAACTGCTTAAAATTTTGATTTGAACCGGTGAAATAACTACTTTGTCATCAGAATTTGTCTGCATTTAAATATATATTTAGTATTCTCTGTTTTTCATTTTTGTACATGCTTGGACAGTCTCATTAAATGAAAACTCTACACAGCTTAGTTAAATGAATGGCACTTTCCCTCAGTCTATTGCTGAAAAATGGTAATTGTTAGAAAACTGGTGTAACAATTACCGGTGATAATTATGAATGCTAATACGATGGTTGATAACTCCACGTTTTTCCCAGTTGTGAATCTTATTGAAAATTCAGTAGAAATTCAACAATATTGCAGTATAACAAAGAGAAAAAACCATCTATCATGAAAGGACTCACTCTAATTCATCTCTTCATGCCTGCTGGAATGGGAGCCATTGATGAGGCAGGCAAAACTCAGTCTCCCCTCTCTGCAGATGATAATTGGGAGTGGCCTGTATGTTAATTTCACCAAAAATATTATTAAAGGAAAAAAGAGACAGAGGCTCGTTTTCCAGCAAGCTTATTTTCTGAGCCCAGAGTGCAATCAGTGATGTCTTCAGTGGTCCTGAGGATTGCTGTTAAGCTCTCCTTTCATTAAGAATGAGAATGTTTCAAAATGGGCTCTGTTCCTTTCTTATGTGAACTAGGTTTAATTAAACTGTAGCAAACTTGAAGTCTTTGATTTAACCTGCTATCAAAATATACTGCATATATTTATTTATAAGAGGTAGGCTAGAATATCACATTCTGGATTTGTTTTTTTTTAACTTGAAAAGTCCTGCAATAGGATGCAAAGATAAAAGTTCAGGCTGCTCCCTAATTACCCTTTCTCTTCTGCTCCCCCTCCTTCCACTAACACAATCCCAGTTTAGATAATTTTTATTAAGAATTGCTAGGGATGTGTTCCAAATTTTTCCTCACTTTTGCTCTGTGTACCCCTCTGAATGCCCTGCTTTTTTGCAAACATAACGTTTCATCCTAATGGCTTTTCAGCAAAGAGATTTTTCCTCTCTTCCCTTTAAAACACCCCCTCATCCCCTCCAAAGTATTTGTTAAACAAGAGAGCAGCTTTAAGCATGCGTGCAGAGCCTGACTGCTGGAGGACCATTGCCAGAGTTTGGCTAACAGCATTCTATTAGCTTGTGCTCTCAGGAATTAGAAGCTTTTCTTTCTTTTGTGATTAATTCATTTTTTGGATGGGTCTGCCCTGAAACTCAAGGAATAAGAGTTGAAGTGTATGTGCTTATGGTGGTGGTGGTGGAAGAAGATGTGCTTGCAGAAAGGAAAACAATTTTTTGTATTTGTTTTAGGGGATGTTGCTTCTGGTTTTGAATTATTCTGTATCTAGATTTCGTTTTGGTTCAGGGAGGTATTTTCGGAGGGCTTTCTACTAAGAGATCAAAATAGTTTGATATGCCTGAGGCTTTATATTAATAAAAAAATCAACTCAGTAAGCATTTATTAAGCACCTACTGTGTGCCAGGCACCATGCTAAACATCGGGGATAAAAAGATAGGTAAAAATAGCCTTTGTCCTCAAGGAACAACTATGCCCAAACTAGATATATACAGGATAAATTGGAGATAATCAATACAGGAGAATGTTCTTTATTCTTCAATTGAAGAAGCTAATTCCATAGGATGTTTCATGGATTTGTGCTTCATGATGTATAATAGAAAAAAGAGTGGATGGGCATAAGGCTCTTTCCTCTTATTTATGTCTCACCCCTCACCATTACACATACATGCGGGGCATATTTGTGATTGTGTATTCTGAAACTGCTAAGCTACTTGTTTATTTTTTTCCTGGACAAATTTAAAAATAAAATAAAATTGCCTATAATACAAATAGGAGTAATCACACTAACAAATTTTTCGGCATTATAAATATATATATATATGTATATGTATATATATATGTATATGTTAGTTCGAGGAAATATAAAACTAGATGTTGAAAGGCAGTGACATTGTGGCTAGAGAGCTAGCCCGAGTCCCCTAGGCTACTATAAATTGTAGATAAAGTACAGATCTGCAACAGAGAAGGGACTTTCTTTCCTAGGAGTTCTCTACACTAATAAAGTTATGGATCTATTTAAATAAAAGGATAGGTGTTGTGCCAGTGAGATGGGGAGCTAGAGTTATTTGCAAATAAACTCATTTTAAGGGGAGAGGAAATACTTGTTTATTTTGATTATACGAAAAAGTTATAATTTCTTCCTCTAAACAAAATTTCTTCTTGTAGAGACTATGGGCCAAGGCCTCCAATTTTCCATTCAAGGCAAGTTCTCGTTTACAGTTAACTCTCAATAGAAGAGCTACTAATTTAATTCCACTTCCTGGAGAAACAGCACTGGTATATCCCAATCAACTTCTTTATAAATGCATCTTCTTAATTTTCTTTATTAACTTTTCTAGTTGATGCAGTCTCTTCCACAGCTCCCAACACCATGTTTAAATGCCGACTGCAGGCAAGTAATCAGCTTCATGTCTCAGATATTTCTTATAAACTTCCAAAATGAGGTTAATGAAAGCCAGAGCCTTTTCTCTGATATCGGTATTTTCTTGATGGTCTTCTTCACTCAATATATTTCAAATCTATCCTCTTTTCCTTCATCTTGAATTTGTTTCATATTTATATCATAGTTTTCCTGGTATTGAGATGATAACTAAATTGTCAGTCTCGTGGAATTATCTGGTACTTTATATTTAATAATAATAATAATTTTCAGCTATCAAAACCATATAAAATGCTTCAAATCACTAATAATTAGAGAAATATAAATTAAAGCAACTCTGAGATTCAGGTGGATAAAGATAACAAAAGAAGAAAATGACAAATGTTGGCGGGGATATGGGAAAACAGGTACAGAAGAGCTTATATTGCTCCAGCCATTTTGGAAAATGATGTGGAGTTTCTCCCCAAAGTTATTAAGATGCATATAATACATTTGTTTTGCTGGATTATGAATATTTGTTATGAGGCTCTCACTTTTTTATTGTTCAATTTTGGGGGCAGGAGAAACTAGAGATAAAGTGCCTGGAAAATCAGTGCTAAAATAGATAAACATCTGAATAAATAAAAGCGCCAAAAAGTAATGTATAACACTTTAATATTTGCTAAGTAGTTTACATATATTATCTCATTTCATCCTTACAACAATCTTTCAAGGAACGGGCTGTAATCTTTGCTTTATAAGGACCGAGGCAAGGAGAAGTTATGTGATTTGCCCAGAGTCACATAACTAGTATCTTCTGGACTCCAAATCCAATGTTCTCCATTACACCACCAAGGAATATGGTGGGTCAAAGGTATCCTGTCTGGTAGACAGTAGAGAAAGCCTGAAGAGGAATGAAATATGACTGGCTTTGGAGTCCTCCTTAAATATTCTGGGAGAAGCCATCTGATCAAAGGCCATAGAGGCAGAGGACACTTCCAAAGTGTGAATTCCAGGACAAGCTTCCTTCCAAAGTGAAAAATACAGACTAAGTGGCTAAAGGAAGGAAAACAACTAGCAAATTAATGAACTATTTTTCTGTTTTCACTCTTATTGCTAGAACTAACTACGTAGTCATATGCCAAGGTTTAAAAGTGTTAGCATATAAAAGAATTGGCTTCTAAATGCAAGACTTTTGAAATTTAGTAATTCTTAGAAATTCTAACAACTTCATTACTAAGCCTCTGTGATCAAGGTTGACCTTCTTATATAATAATCTCTGGAAACAGAAATGTAGACAAGAGCACAATGCTTGAATTGGTTAATTGTTCTCCTCTGCCATGGGCAGGGGACTGATAGATCTCTCTGCCTCCAGTCTCTTTCTCTTCTCCAATTTATCCTGCACAGCTATAATAGGTAGATATCTCTAAAATATAGCTTGCATCATGCCACCTTCTAGCTTAAAAAGACTTTAATGTTTCCTTATTAACTACAAAATAAAGTCCAAACTCTCCGGCCTGGCATTCAAGGGTCTCAATAGTATGGCCTTAATTTACCTTTCCAACATTAGCTCCCATTATTTTCCTACATACATTGTAAAATAATGCCATGTATAGTGCCAGTTTCCATGCCCTCGGCATCCCCCAAGCTGTTATCCTTAACCTTCTCTTTATGAATTCTCTCCCTTCATGATTCCATGTATTCTTTGACTTCAGTATCTACTCCCCTATATACAGATGATTTTCCAATTTGCATACCCATCTTTTCTGCTCAACTTTAGTCCTACGGCTTCAAAGGCCTACCAGATAGATCTACTTGAAAGTCCTGTTGACATTTCAAAGTTAACATTTCTAAAACTGAACCCATCCCTTCCCCCTAAAACCTGTCTCTCTTCTACAGTCTTTAATGATACCATTACCTTCTCAGCCTCCCAGGCTCAAAACCTTGAAGTCATTTTTGACTTTGTTTTCTTCTCCACATCTAATTAGTTACCAATTCCTCTAAATTAGAGCAGCTTTGTTCTTCTTTCCCTTTCCCACAGCCTAACTTGGGTTCTCATTTCCTCCTGACTGAATTATTGTAAATAACTAATGGTCCTGCCTCCAGTTTCTCTCCTGTTTGGTTCCTCCTTCCAACCCTTTCCAAAATAATGAACAATTATATCTCATCAGTCACATTTATCCAAGTCTGTTACCAAATCTTGTTTTTCTGGATTGGTCCTGACTCAGACCAGTGCCCTGGTAGTTTAGGACATTCAACAGTTCAAAAAGAAAGATTTATTTAGCTATAGCAGGAGGATATTCACCAAGGACAGGCATCGAGAACCCTTTGAGTTGATGCCGGTGAGCAAGACTCCCTTTTAGGTGTTAGCTATCACGTTCTACCGGCCAGACACCAAAGCTGCATCTACCTTCGCTTTTGTTAAGTTGTTCAGTCATGTCTGACTGTTCGTGACCCCATTTGGGGTTTTCTTGCCAAAGATACTGAAGTGATTTGCCGTTTCCTTCTCCAGCTCATTTTACAGAAGAGGAAAATGAGGCTAACAGGATGAAGTTACTTGCCCAGGGTCACACAGTTCACAGAGCCTGAGGCTGGATTTGAACTCATGGAGATGAGTCTACCTAAACCCAGCCCCAGCACTCTATCCACTGCACCATCTACCCTCATATCATTGCTCAAATGTGTCCTCTTCTCCCCAATCACATAGCTACCACTCTGGTACAGACCCTCATTACCTCACTCCTAGACTATCGCAAAAGCCTTCTGGTTGTTCTCCCTGGCTGAAGTTTTTTCCCACTCTGATCCACCCTTTACTGCAATGCTAAAATGATTTTTCCCAAATTCTGACTCTGTTACTCCAGAGACTCCCCAATTACCTCCAGGATAAAACACAAAATCTTCTGGCTTTTAAAGCCCTTTACAACGGAGCCCTTTCCTACCTTCCCAACTTTCTTACATTTACCTATATAATTTAGCAATGTTGACCTTCTTTCTGTTCCTCCATCTCCTGACTCTGTTCTTTTCACTGGCTGTCCAGCAATCCTGGAATGGTCTCCCTCTTCACCTATGGCTTCCTTCAAGACTCAGTGCAAATCCTACCTTCTTCAGAAGGCCTTCCCTAAAAACCCTCCTTACTCCCCTCTTAAACATTCTAGTACCTTGCCTCTCTACTCTAGTATATGCCTTGTATGTCCATAGTCATTCATTTGCATTATGTCTCCAATCTTAAGAGTTGAGCTCCCTGAGGGTAGGAGCTGATTTTGTATTCCCAATGCTTAGTATAGTGCCTAGCCCACAGGCTTAAGAAATGCTTGTTGCCTGACCGAGATCCTTCTTTTGATGAAGTTTCTAACACTTCCCATTATCTAAAGTCAAGAATCTGATCCCAATCTACATTTGCAGTTTTCTTTCATAGCACCCCCTTTAATTCACTCAGAATTTCAACAGAAGCGGTCTCCTCTCCAAAGGAAGGTAAATGTTGATGGCCAGAAGCTGCCCACTTAACTTGAGGTTTACTGGCTAGATTTCTTTC
>CM053626.1:131592945-131604270 GCA_028646595.1 Phalanger gymnotis | reverse complement strand
AATCATGTTTGGAACAAGGAATGGAGAATCAGCTATTCTATCATTTCTGCTCTTGGTTTACTGACTCAGATTCATCAAGAGATGAATGGGTATGTGTGTATGTGTATACATAAAACATATATGTATACATACATATATATGAAAATTTAGAACATTATGGGAATAGAAAACAAATAAATAAAAACAGCCAAACCTCAAATTCAATTTTGCCTGAAATTGCTATATAATTGGGTCAATAGTATATTTTTAGCCTGAATTTTCTGGATAGCTACTCCAATTCTTCAGTTCCTGGGCATGCATAAACAGAAGCTTATTGAGTATGGTTTCTTCTTACCTCCCCACATACATTATTCTCTTTTTTCCCTACCATTTTCCATTTCATCCTTTTTTTCTGTAATGCAGTTCTTGGAGAGTTGGGTGGGTGGAGTAAGAATAGAGGTGAGAATCAATAAAAGGGAATTTTCCCTTCAAAAACCTTTAAAAATAAGCATCAAAATCTTTAAATTGAACACCCAGGAAATTTTGCATGAATCCTTCTTCAAATTATTTCTTATACCGCCACATAATTCTGATGAGAATATTTAGAGGATGCCATTGATTTTAGAGAGACAATAATTGGACAGTTATATTTCTATTTTTATTGGTGAAAAACAGAGGCACAAGACATTAGAAAGATTAACTAGTGAGAGAGCTGAGAATAGAATCTGCTATCCCAGATCTCCATCTATTCCTCCATACAACATGCTCTTCAACCTCTCACTTAGCAGCCATTAAAGTAGAAGTGAAATCTTGGAGTTTGTTTCTGTAGCTTTTTACTTAATACAAGGTAGCCCATTCAAAGCTGGATCCACTGTATTAAATGAGACTATTGTAAATGGTTTGCCTGGTATTGGAACTGCTTGAAAATTCTTTAAGTTTTTTTCCATAGAACACAGTAGATACACTTCTGAAAAAATCAGAGCTTTGCTTCAGTTTCAGCCTACCTTGTTCCCTTGTACACTGCAACACTGATCTGAAAGAAATCCATACATAATTAATGAGAAACAGATCTATTTTCTTTAACTTCTGCTGCTTGTTTTTATTGTTCTCTTTTCTATTTTTTTTCTTCTTTTGGATATTTTAACTTATTTTCCTATCTGTAGGAAAATAATCAGGAGGACTAAAAATCTGATTGATATCTTTGTAGACAGACACCCAGTAGGGAAAAAAATTAACAAGATTTCTCAGTATACTATTTCACTACACTTAGGGGGGTATGTATTTTCTGTTTCCAGGCAACATTTTAAACTAATCATAAGCAAGTATATAAAACAAACATTTGCTTAAATATGTATTTGTTCTCTCATGCTTAGAATAATGAAAAAATTTATTTTGGTGGTGTAATTTACTTTTTAAAAATAAAATATTAAGGATGATATAGCTACACATTTTTAAAAATGAGTTTAGATAGAGAGTTAATGATATGCTCTGGTAATTCATATCCCAAAATTCAAAAAGCAAGGAACCAATTATTTTATAAATATGCTGAAACACATGCCTGGAAAATGTGCAAGATCATTTTTTTTCACCCAAATAAAATAATTCTGGTGCCTTAGTCCTTCTGGTACAAAATAGTTATAATAAGTAGCTTTTTATGCTAAAATGTATTTGAGGTTAATTTAAGGTTTTTTAAAGAATATATAAATTGCATGAAGATTCTGGTTTTTAATTCTAAATTTGTTTACAAACAGAAATTTATTAAAGCCCCTGGCAGATCCCTATTCCTCTCCCCACCCCCCACCCCAACCTCTCAAAGAGAAATGTGAGAGAGAGCCCATCAGACATGCACTGCCTCCTACATAAGACATCTGGATGAAATCGGGTTATTTCTTTTGTAACTCAATTTCTTTTTAAATTATACCTGAATGCAGACTAACATTATGCTGTTTTATCAGCCACACAAAGCACACTTAAATGAAACAGAGCTTGCTTAACAGTGAAAGTGCGTGTGTGTGTGTGTGTGAAGACCTAAACTGTAACACCATTAATTTTTTAACCATTCATGATCAGAAGATGCATGTTAATCACCCAAATATGGACAAGAGATGCAGCTTTTCTAAGAAATTGTCATTCAGCTAAATAGTCATTTGCCATGACTACTCACTAAGTTTTGAGTAGAAATGACTTATAGTTGTCAAAAAGCTTCTTTTGGGGGGGAAGGGGGAAGGGAGGAGTTAAATATGGACCCTTTAATGTCTGACCAAGTCTTACCAGAATAAGCCTTTTGTTGTCTTGAAAACTTGTGCTAAGTGAAATATAGGGAGATTTGTTTAGCTTTTCACTGGCATTGTGCTCTCTGAACAAGCCGTTTTTATTAGCCCCTCCACAAGTTGGGGTAGAAATATGACCTCCTTTTAAAAAGCTGAAATGGCACAGATTAAAAACACACTGAAGGATCACTTCCCACTTGTCCAAATTCCCAAGCATATTTTCCTCAGCACTTTCTGAGAAATGCTTTTTATTCCTGTAAGAAAATCGATGAGCATTTCTACTTCCTATCTTCAAGGATGCAAGTAAGACAACCTCTCCTGAAGAGTGAATTAGAAAGAAGGGGATCCTATCAGTGCAAGTTGGGAGTCTGAAGAGGGGTCTTTCTCTTTGGGAGGTAATTAAAAAGAGAGGCCCCCTCTACCAATTCTTGCTTGATACTTATGAATGACTTTTTAATATTTTCTTGAAATTTTGCATCAAAAATGGAATTAATCAGCTGAACCAATTGATAGCCCCAGCTGGAGACCATTGTTCTTTGTTGCTTCGTAACAACAGGTCCCTGATAAAGTGCTATTTATTTCCCTGTAACCTGAAATGATCTCTGTGCCCGGAAGGTTTGCTTCAGAGTAAAAATGTTCATTTCCACTAGAATTCCAACGGCCAGGAGCCAAGAAAGCATTGACCTTCCAATATTAGAAACCTTACTACTTTTACTATACAGAGTATCTTTCGGTTTAGAAAAAAAAAACCACACACACGCACAGAAAGATTCTCCCTTTCACTTGCTCTCACTTAATTCTGTAACAGAACCCATTGTTTTTCATTTGTAAAACATAAAAGAGTTAACTAATGGATTGCTGTGGAGGTGTGACTAGGATGATGTCAGAATATTTGCAGGCAGAAGAATGTCAGCTCTCCCCTGGCCAGGAGTAGGATCTGCCACTTCTGTGCTTTTTAACTCCCCCCCTCCCCATTCTTTTTGTCCGGTTCCCACAGACAGAGAGTGGCGCTGGAGGTCAGAGTGGACGGAAACAAAAGAGGACCCCCTGCTGCCAGGGCCATCGTGCTGAGCTGTCACTACCACTAATTCATGACTCCACCTTTAATCTCACAGATCCATTAGAGGTTAAAAAGAGACCCATTTTACAGCTGACAAGATTGAAGGGGAGCAGAACCTAATGGGGAGGGGGAGAGCAAAGCACCCTAAAGTTTATATGATTAAAACCACCTGCAAAAGGAGTGCTTTTCACCTCTATTTAAAAAAAAATCTCCCCTAGACAATGTGATACGTAATGGAAGAGACCGCATAATAAATAGGCAATTCAGGATCTGGGAGATATGTTCATATTGTGTTGTTGGTGAAGGAAAGGAAGAAATCAAAAGAAACAAAATGCAAGACAGTAAAAGAGTAAGAGTTCAGCTCTTCAGAGGAGGATGGCAATGTTTTAAGTAGCTCCTCGTGGCATCTTGAAATGTTTTGTGGTTCAGAGGTACGTTGCATTTGGGATGCAGTATAAGTAGAGGCTAATAACTTTATGAGATTACTGGTGTCTAAATGAAAGCCAATTAAAACTTCATTAACAATATCAGGCCAATAAGTGCCACATAGACTTGCCACATTGGCAATGGGTAGAATAGCATAATAAGTGGCGACATATTTCTTTTAAGGAGATTAAATTTGTTGTGGGTTTTCCCCAGGGACACCTCATTTGTCTGCTGTAAAACTAGTGAATGAATGAACTCAACAGCCTTTTGAAATGATGAGGGATGCTACACCTTCAAATATAATTCTACTCATTTTTTTTTAGTCAGGGGAATCACTCTCTGTAAGGAGCAATCATTAAAGTATTTTTGTGTGATTGTTTATGCAACTTGGAAAAAGCATTTTTATAATGAATTCCTTTAAAAGTATAATTTTAAAAAAGAGTGAAAGTCTCAGTTTTGTTTTTCCTTGCTATTTTTCTCCTTTCTTCTTTTTCTTCCCTGTCTCCTTCCTTCAAATCTAATAGTGGAGCACAAAAATAAATGTGTGAATGCTCTGATTCTTGGGTTTCTTTGTTTTGGGTTTTTTGTTTTTAGAAAGTGATTGAGTTTTGAAAACTGACTTTAGGTGTTTTTCTCCATTAAAAAAGACATGATCATTAGTAGTGCAGCATCCTATCCTGTGCCTCTGGGGTGTGGCTACCAACAAGTAGAATTCACCATTTTCAAAGTTCGAAATGAAAAGACAGGCAAATGACTAAATCTTTCCATTTTATGTATTGGCATAGAACTCAGTCCACTATTTAGCCTCCTTTGGGACAGAAGCATTTTTAAAAATTCAAAGTCTAACAGGATAGCAGGTATGTAACCTACTGTCATGGCTCCCTGTTTTAAAGAGGAGATGGATACTTTTATATGTGAGTATTCTTTATTGCTGACAATTAAGTTAGAGCAAACTAGAGTAGAAGCCTGACATAATGGATTGAGTGCTAGGCTTTGACTCAGGAAGATGTGGGTTCAAATCCTGTCTCTGAAGCTTACTGTGTGATCCTGGGCAAGTCACTTAAAACTTTATGTTCTTCATTCCACTCCCTAGATTTATTCAAGTCATAGAATGCTTTGGTGGGAGGAGTTTCATGTACTGACCAATGAAATAAAATAAAATAAAATCACAGATTCTTAGTCTATTGCCCATAACATAAGGGAAAGGAGGGCCAAGGACTTTCCATTGAGCACTGCAATGTCAATGCCCCTTCTATTATTGTCACTATTCACCCCAAGATATAAAAGCTCCCTTCTTTCCTTTTGTTCACAGTTCTCTTCCACCAAATTTTTCCTATAGGAAACGGTCATGGTTCATCTTTAATAATCTGACGTGTATATCACAATGCCTTGTGCATAGAAAGTACATGTTTGCTGAATTGTATATATAGATCTCTCTCTCTCTCTCTGTCTCTCTTTGTCTCTCTTTCTGTCTCTGTCTGTCTCTCTCTGTATACACACACATAGATATTGTTGATAGATATCTATATCTATGTTTATATAGATAATCTACATTTTATAAAAATATAGATATATCCCCCCCAATACATACACAGGTTTCTTTCCATTATGGAACACCACTAGGAAAGAGAATAGAAATACCTTGAGGTATTTAGGTAGGAGGGTAAGTAGCCACAGAGGATACCACACACTGGAAAGAAAAGCAAAGATAAAATAGTAAGAAATTAATAATTTGGATAAAAGCCTTGGGATGAGCCACTTGTGCCCCAATGAGATTTTTAGGGTCTCTTCTGAGCCTGGGCTTTAAATTGGGTCAGATTTCTCATGCAGCTCCTTTGTCCAGATGCAAGTTTCCCTAGCCTGACACAGAGGGCGTGGGATGTGGTACCTTCTGCAGACCACTCCCCCCCCCCTTTTTGAAATCAATAAAATCCTTAGTGGTTGCTTGGGGCAGCATAGTTTTAGGGGTGAATGCCCAGGGCTTGGATTCGGTGATCTGGAGACTGAAGATCAAAGAAACCACATGCTGTCCTTTGCTTCCCATCATCCCAGAAGAAGAGAATTCTGGGTAAGTGGTTGTGACCCCTTTCCATCCTACCTCTCCTCTCTCTGTATTATTGCCACTTCAGACCTAGAGGTTTAAAATTGGGAAGCAAAGGAGTGACCAAAAACAATACTATTTGGGGCAGTTAAGTATTGGAAAAATCCTGCTTCAAGTACAGAAAATGTTAGGGAATCTTAGTTTTTGCTTTTTTTTTAAGTCACATTGAATGATTACATAATAAGACTACTTGATAGACAGGATAACACAGTGGGCTGAGCAAAAGACAGGAAGAAACTGTGGCATCTATTGCTAGCTGGGGTGACATTGGTCACTACCCAGGGAAGCAAATCATTTCAGTTCCTCAGTTACTGTACCTGTAAAATGGGACTAAACAATACCAGCTTAGTTCACAAAAGTGTCTAAGTGGGAAGAATTCAAATGACTACTTGAAATAACTATCTAAGCATCTAAGAATCACACACTATTCTAACACACTTATCATTCTGCTATCACATCTCCCTAGTGTGCAGAATCTTTACTTTGAGATTGATAACTTCCATCAAAGTAAAAAAAAAAATTAATGATTTAATTTTTTAGTCAGAAATACCCACAACCTAAAATAGTAAAACATTTTTATAGCCATCTGATCGTTTTAAGTAACTCCATTGCTAGTTTTTTTTTCCCTCCCTTTAGAAAAATCACTTAATTTTTCTTTGCTTCAGGATGGCCCTCCAAGTGAAATAAAAAGACTTTTAAACTTTTTGTGTCTGAAGAGCTTATGTAAAAATCACACAATCTTTCAGTCCAAGTGACCCATCTTACCATATGCTGGATATATGTTGTTACAGACTTATTTCAGGAAAGCCTCCTGGGATCACATAGAGGTAGAAGAATTTTCATACCCATAGCTAACTGTAGAAATAGAGCTGCCTTTGTGTGTCCACTAGCAAAAAACCGGAAAAAAAATGAATGCCTCTCAGTTGGGGAATGGCTGAACAAATTGTGCTGTTAATGTAACACAACGTTATTGTTTTATAAGCAGAAATATGCTGGTAAATGTTTAACAATTAGTTCTCCCCCCCCCCCAATATATGCACAATACAATTTTAAAATTTTATTTTTATTTTTTATGATGCATTTTTAAGTTTAACCTGCATTACTAATATTTTACCCATCACTTTCTCAAGTATAGTCAATCAACCAAACAATAATCAAGCCTGATTTTTTTAGCATTTCAAATGCTTAATATGTTCCCGACACGTTGGTAAGCACTGGGATTCAAAAAGAGGCAAAAGACAGTCCCTGGCCTCAAGGAACATGCACTCTTGTAAATGGTCACACTGAAAATGTAACAATCATCTCTTATGGGCCAGTTCGAGCTGGCTTCAGGACCCTGATTCAGAGAAGAGTTGGTACACTTGTAGATACTGATGCAGAGTAAAATAAGTTGACAGAATCAGGAAAAAAGAACACAGTGATGTCAAAGAAAGTAACACTCAAAGCAAGCTGAATTCTCAGTACTTGTAATGACCAATCTTGGTCCAGAAGAACAGATCATTAAATACTCCTTTCTCTCCACCCAGATGTTGTGGTGGTGACTTGTGTACAGAATGTTACACGCACTGCCTGATGTTATTTTTGTATGATTTTTCTTATCTATCTTTGTTCCAAGGGAAGGCTTAATGGAGGAAAGTAGTTTTGTTCAGAAATACCTGTTGTATACAAAAAAAAAAGTCAGTGGTAAAATTTTTAATAAGAAGGAGTAGATTGCTTATGGCCTCTTTGAATGGTACATGAGGCTCTAATGTCTCCAAGGAGGAGAGCAATATCACTTCATCGCTTTCTACGTATTATCATTTTTCCCGACCTGGCTATGATTTCAAGGATCCAGGGAAGAATTCCATCTTCTTCAAAATCTCTTGACTGCCTGCTTTTCCCTGATGCCTGAAATTCATTGAGCATGTGGCAAAACCTTTTATTCTACTACTGGGCCCCTAATTTGTACACAGTACACACACATACAAGAGAGAGACTTGGGGAGGTAAATGTCATTTTTAAGAGTCTATGAGGCACCTTGTAAGAATGAGTAAGTTTGCTGATTTTTGAGAGAGAATCTGTGGAGATGATATTCTGAAGAAAATTCTTGAGTGGAATTGAGAGATTTTAACTGCCATCCTGAAGTAAACTCAAATGACTGTTACTTTCTGAGCACAGATGAAGTCAATTGACATTTCTGAGAAGAATTAAATAAATAGTGTTAGAGGAATTAAGTGAATACATTTTTATTTCCTAAAAAACATTTTAGTATGAACTAGAAAATCATCAACAAATATGAAAATTTCTATATTCAAAGAGTAACAGAAAAGTGGTTGTATATGAAACTGTCAATCTATTACATAGTTTGTTTTTAAAAGACATACATTAAATTTAATGTAGTGCTGTGAAAGAAAGAAAAAAGGAAGGAAGGAAGGAGGAAAGAAAGGAAGAAAGGAAAAAGGAAAGAAAGAAAGAAAGAAAGAAAGAAAGAAAGAAAGAAAGAAAGAAAGAAAGGAAGGAAGGAAGGAAGAAAGAAAGAAAAAGGAAGGAAGGAAGGAAGGAAGAAAGAAAGAAAAAGGAAGGAAGGAAGGAAGGAAGGAAGGAAGGAAGGAAAGAAGAAAAAGAAAAATATGTTGCTGTTTACTGATACCGGACCAGGGGTATGGAAATAAGTGTTTAACAACTGGGTCTCTAGAAAATATATGCACGATACACTTTTAAGTTTGATCTGAATTGTTATCTTCTCTGTCACTTTCTAAAGTCTAGGCAATTAATAAAACAACAAGTCAAAATCTAATTTGTAGCCATTAGCAATTTCAGAGGTCAAAGGATTCACACTGACAAGTTAACAATCAGCTCTCATCAGCCCTTATGAGCTGACTCCTGCCCATTCCTGTATCAAACCTTTCCCTGGGAATCAGCTTGGACTACAGTAGTGCAAATAATAGAGCAAAAATTCATTGGGCCCATGGAGGGCTGAAGATTAGGTGCCACAGAAGGAAAAAGAGGTTGAAATGGCTCCTGGAAAGGAAGTTTTGGTCTTGTAATAATCTGACCCTACCAATGTCCTAGAAAAGCTGAGAGGAACAGGAAGTAAAATGTAGTTATTTGCTTTTAACTTTAGCAAAGCATTTTCATATTCACCACCTCATACCTTTGGACAAGGGTCTGGAGAGGTTGGTAAGGCAAATATTATCATTCCCATTTTGCAAGCGGAGACTGAGGCTTGGCAAAATTGATTGACAGGCCACTGGTTAGTGGCAAGGCTGGACCTAGAGGCCAGAGTGCTATATTGTCAACCCCAGGTAGGAGACGCAGTGTGGATAGAACCCTAGATTTGGAATCAGCGAGCTCTTCGCAAACTGACTCCTCTTTCTCAGTCCAGGCTGATTATATATAACTGTCTCCTGTACTGTACATTCCTCTTCCTCATACGTAACATCCCACATGTTATTAAAATCATCATTCCATGAAGTTGGGTGAGAGTTGCAGCCCCAAAGAAGACACTAAAAACCTTAAGGGGAAATCCATCCAGCTGTGAAAGACCCGAAGTTTTCACTTGAGCTCCCAGGGTCCTTGACTTTCTCCTTTCTTCCTAGCGGTGGTCATCATTTCCAGTCTTAGCTCTGGTCGGGGAAAATGCAACCTGGATTCAGCCTTTCTTTCAGAAAACATGTGAGGAACATGGTATTGCTTCTCGAGGCTGTTTCTCAAGGGGTTCTGAATCACATTGCTTTGTTTCTTTTTTGTTTTTTAAACATTCTCTCCCACAGGTGTCCCAAGTTTGAACACAATGAAAAGCTAAGGATTTGAAGCCTGTAATTTGTTTCTTATCCTGCTCCTGGTACAGTGCCTGCGCACAGTAGGCACTTTGCAAATGTCGAATTGACTTGAAGGGAACTGACCTTTAAGTGTGTGAGGGGCCCTCACTATTGAGAGGAACCCTATGGTGAATCCCTTTGTCAAGCGAAAAAATCCTTTTGTAGTGGGAACAATTGCCCCTAATGTATCTGTTTTGTAAGTTTGGGTTTTCTTATATTGGATTTTCTTAAAGTAGGGCACAGCCATATAGATGCTCCAGAAAGGGGAAGGGATTTACAGGGCTGATATTTTTATTGGTTGGACCCTTGTATCCATCACAAATGCTGACTGAATACAAAAATCTCTGATTTTTAAAGAAAAGAAAGTGCTTACACCTACTTCTCTCCTATTTCCTTTTTCCCAGCTTTCATATGCTAAAAGCTTAGCCCACATAAATAGTAAAGCCAAAACCAACTAAAATCATAGTTCTAATAATGTCACAGTGATAATTTTTGCCCCGTGTATTATACTTCTTCCTTCCCTATTATAATTAGATTACTTGTTATTTATATAATGTCAGAGATGCACATAGAGCTTTGCAGCTAATAAAACACATAGGCAAACATTAACCCAGGAGTGGGGAACCTGTGCCCTTAAGGCCACATGTGGCCTTCTAGGTCCTTAAGTGCACGCCTTTTGACTGAATCCAAATTCTTTTTTTTTTTAATTAAGACTTTTTATTTATAGTTTACAGCATTCGGTTCCACAAGTTTTTGAGTTGCAAATTTTCTTCCCCTCCCCCTAAGACAGTATGGAATCAGATTTATGTTTTACACATACCTTCGCATTAAACTTATTAACATAATAGTCAAGTTGTAAAGAAGAATTATGACCAATGGAATGAATCACGAGAAAGAAGAAACAAAACCAAAAAAGAAGAGAAAAAAAAGAGCAAATAGTCTGTTTCAATCTACATTGAGACTCCATAGTTCTTTCTCTGGAGGTAGATAGCTATTTCCATCAAGAGTCCTTTGGAGCTGTCGTTGAACCTTGTATTGCTGAGAAAAGCTAAGTCTATCAAAGTTAGTCATCACAGAAGCAATATGTCTGTGGTTGTGTACAGTGTGCTCCTGGTTCTGCTCCCTTCACTCAGCATTATATCATTTAGGTCTTTCCAGGTTATTTTGAAATTCATATCTTCCCCATTTCTTATAGCACAAAAGTATTCCATTACATTCATATACCACAACCTGTTTAGCCATTCCCCAATTGATGGGCGCCCCCTTGATTTCCAATTCTTTGCTACCACGAAAAGAGCTGCTATAAATAGCTTTGTACATATAAGTCCCTTTCCCACATGTGTGATCTCTTTGGGATGTAGCCTTGGAAGTGGTATTGCTGGGTCAAAGGGTATTCACATTTTTATAGCCCTTTGGGCATAGTTCCAAATTGCTCTCCAGAATGGCTGGATCAGTTCACAACTCCACCAATAATGTAACAGTGTTCCAATTTTCCCACATCCTCTCCAGCATTTCTCATTTTCCTATTCTGTCATGTTAGCCAATCTGACAGGAGAGATGTGGAACCTAAGAGTTGTTTTGATTTGCATTTCCCTAATCAGTAGTGATTTAGAGCATTTTTTCATATGCCTATAGATATCTTTAATTTCTTCCTCTGAAAACTGCCTATTCATATCCTTTGACCATTTC
>CM053626.1:131534945-131585865 GCA_028646595.1 Phalanger gymnotis | reverse complement strand
ATTTGAGTTAGTCTATTTTTTAAGGTGTTATTTTCTTCAGTATATTTTTTAGTATTTTTTTGGGTCTCCTTTAGCAAGTCATTGACTTGTTTTTCATGGTTTTCTCTCATCCTTCTCATTTCTCTTCCCAATTTTTCCTCTACTTCTCTAACTTGCTTTTCCAAATCCTTTTTGAGCTCTTCCTTGGCCTGAGACCAGTTCATGTTTTTCTTGGAGGCTTTTGTTGTAGGCTCTTTGACTTTGTTGATTTCTTCTGACTGTATGTTTTGGTCTTCTTTGTCACCAAAGAAGGATTCCAGAGTCTGAGACTGAATCTGGGTGTGTTTTCGCTGCCTGGCCCTGTTCCCAGACAACTTACTTGACCTTTGCGTTTTTCAGTGGGGTATGACTGCTTGTAGAGTACAGAGTTCTATGTTCCAAGCTTGGGGGGATGTGCCAGCTCTGCCACACTAGCACTCCTTCTTGCCAAAGAACCCCCAACCCAGACTAGACTTAGATCTTTAGCAGGCTCTGCACTTCTGCTCTGATCAGCCACTTAATTCCTCCCACCAGGTGGGTCTGAGGCCAGAAGCAACTGCAGCTGTAGTTCGATAGCTGCCCCACCTCCACTTGCCCCTTTGGCCAAACTGCAAACTCCCTGTCCCCAGCAGCTTTTCCCACTAACCTTCTCTGTTGTCTATGGTGGTTGTGGGTTGAGAAGTCTGGTAACTGCCACAGCTCACTGATTCAGGGCGCTAGGGCATGCTCTGCCTGGCTCCTGGTCTGGTTGGTCCACGCCACCCACGCTGGGCTCTGCTCCGCTCCACTCCACTCCCAGTTCCGTGCAAGATAGACCTTACCTAGAGACCATTCAGGCTGTCCTGGGCTAGTGTCCTGCTTCCCTCTGCTGTTTTGTTCTGCAGTTCTAGAATTGGTTCAGAGCCATTTTTTATAGGTTTTTGGAGGGACTTGGTGGGGTGCTCACGCTAGTCCCTGCTTTCCAGCCGCCATCTTGGCCCCTTGGCCTCCAATACTAAATTTGAAATACACCTTTTTCTAGCTTCTTAGGTACTTTAAAGAAGTTCTAGAGTCTTTCTGAATATGGAATTTGCTGGAGATACTTTCACTTCCTAACATATGCATAGGAAGTAATAGCATGCCACAGCTTTTCTTCAGATACGGAGAGAGCACCCACCTACTAATCCTATTAGCAAGAGTGGGAATGGAAAAGAGGCAAGATATTTCATCTCTATAATGCCTGAAAGCCTGGAAAAGTGAATTAAAATCAACCTAGTGCACATCATAATCCAAATCTTATAGTGGTTTCATTTTTGTGGGGGCTTACACAGACACATGCACACACACATACACACGATATACACATATATAGTATAGATATATATGCATGTGTAGATCTATCTGTCTGTCTGTCTGTCTGCCTATCTGTCTGTCTGTCTAACAGTCTGTCTATCTGTCCGTCTATCTATGTATTCTATATATCTATCTGCTTCTGCAGGAACCTGCTCTGATTCTTCTTGATTCCCCTTCAAGTGCGATAATCTCTTTTAAAAAAAAATCTTGATGGAAAGCTTGCGAACCTCCTGCTGGTTTTAAGGAACTGGAATGAATTTCCCATACTTCCTAAGGCTGTCCCCAGCCCTAAGGCACATGTAGAGGCAGAGCTGCAGCAGGTTCCAGAAAGGTCCATTTTTCCAAACCGTGATGCTAGGGCAGTGGCAAAGATGGAAAGGAATATGTATTTTGTTTAGGCTACACTGAGGACACCACTCACAGCAGCTAACTTCTTGGTGTTTTTCTAAGTTATACTTAATATTCAGATTTCTGAGGCGTATCTGTAAATGTCCACAGGCAGGCAGATGAGTGGTGCAGAATGAAAGAATGAATGAGCATTTATTAAGCATTTCATATGTATAAGTGACTAGGCTAAGGTTTGCTTTTCTGTTGGGTTCTTTTGAATGGTTGTAATGCCTTTTCCCATTTGAGTACTCCAATGATGAATAGCCAGATCTGGGACAGTGTGGCTCACTCCATAGCAACATTCCAAGATTCCTATCTAAAGAGCAGATCATTGGACTTGGAGTCTGAAGTTCCAATTTGGGCTTGAGTCCTCACTCTAATGATAACTAGTGGGCAAGTCTTTTGAGCCTTGTTTTTTTTTCATCTGTAAATAGTTATGACACTGATATTGTCTACCTCATGGAACTGATAAGAAGGACAATCAACACGCATTAATTCAGGACTTAAGAGGTTCTGGTCATGTTGCTAGGTGTTAGGGATACAAATGCAAGGAATGAAATGACCCTTATCTTCAAGGATCTTGCATTCAAATGGACATAGATGTGTGTTTGTGTGTCTGTGTATGTATAC
This sequence comes from Phalanger gymnotis, assembly GCA_028646595.1. Taxonomy (NCBI): domain Eukaryota; kingdom Metazoa; phylum Chordata; class Mammalia; order Diprotodontia; family Phalangeridae; genus Phalanger; species Phalanger gymnotis. Next base: position 131,583,498 of record CM053626.1, on the reverse strand, counting down.
ATACAAAACTGCATGTCCGTGTCTATATATGTATGCATATATATATATACGTATGTACATTTATGCATATACATCAACACACAGCTTTCTAAATATTAATTACCTGTATAAACATAAAATTTTAATGTAAATATATATTATTATTAGTCCATATTGACATGTTTTGGTATATTTTGACTTGGTTTCCTTTTCTCATATAATCCACTAATCTCATAGATGCACCAAAGAATGCCATTCCTCTCATCCCACACCACCATGACCTCTCTAATCCTTGGCCAAAGAATTGCAGTCAAATCCACAAGTAAATTAATTTTATTGAGGGTGGGACAGCAGCCGGATGGGTTTATTACCTACAATTACTGACTGAACTTTTCCCCCCATAAATGCAGTTTCTCAAACCCAAAACTAACTACAGATAACATCTCTCCTCCTTTAACAATCTGATTTTTACAGAGGACTAATCGAGGTATATTCTCCCCCTCTAAAATCATAGTAGAGCACATTCACATGCTTATATGACAATTATCATCAACAAGCATTTTGTAAGCAATTCCCATGAGTCAAATGATAAAATGATGATAAACCAGGCACTGTGCTGGGCCCTGGAGACACAAAGGTAAAACCACAGGCCCTGCCCTCAAGGAGACTGTATTCTAATAATGAGGAAATTGAGGCTAACAAAAGTTAAGTGATTTGGCCAGAATCGTGTGACTAATATAATAATATATAAGTGCTGGTATTTTTTGTAAAAATATAATCTGAGTTTATCCTTACAACAACACTGAGAGCTAGGTGTTATTGTTAACCCCATTTTACAGTTGAAGAAACTGAGTCAGGTAAGCATAAGAGAGTCTGAGGCAGAATCTGAGTCTGAGTCACAAAAACTGAGTCAGAGAGGTTGCCCCAGGGTCACATAGCTGACATCTAAGGCTACATTTGAATTCAGGTCTTCCTGATTCCAGGTCCAGCAATCTATCTACCGTGCCACTTAGGGGCTAATATATGTTTAATTTATCTGACCAACCTAAAACACCTCTATAAAAGGATCCCTAGGGCTCAGCCCAAGCCCTGAAGGGGCAGGTAGAACATACAATCTAATAGACCTCTCTGCCCTCCTCAAATCTCAAGTGTTGCTAATGCCTTTTTTCTCGATTGTTTGCAGATATGCTCTGTGGGTCTCAGTTTGTTTAAGAAGAATGGACCACAGCTGTGGGCTCTGGTTGCCCCTGGAGCATTGTGGTGTGGATGTCATCTTATTTAGGGAATGCTGCAAGTAAAGGTCAGATGGGGGACCCACCCAGGTTGCATCCTGGTCTGTTCATCTCTCCCAGAAGCCACTTCCACCAGGATGCTTTTCTTTGCTTCCTCTTCTGAACCTGCAGACATTTTCACCGTCCTCTCCCTTGGTTCATGACCTCAGCTTGAGAGACTACTGCTCTCACCTTGGCTGCTCGCTCATCTCATCCTTTCCCTTGCTGCAGTCAAATTGCGAAGGGCTACACATGATCTGACTCTGTGATGTCAAAGCCTGGCAGGGGGCCACCCTGATTTGCTCTACCTAGAGATAGTGTTAGCTAGAATCCCACTTAAAATCAGATCACATAATGAGAATCTGTCCTATTTTGAAAGATTTCAAAGAAGTCTTCATATAGACTGCCTCGATGACCTGTTCCACTCATCACTTTCAAGAAATAAGTAAGTGTTCCTCATATGGATGAATAAATGAATGAATGAATAATAATAATAGTTAGCCTAATATAGCACTTTAAGATTTGCAAAACACTGCAGATAAGTTATCTCATTTGGGCCTCAGAATAACCCTGAGAGGTAGCTGCTTTTATTATCCCTATTTTACAAGCGAGGAAACTGAGAAAGAGAAGTATCTTGTCCAGTCACATAACTAGTAAAAGATTTTTAATCACTTTGTGCATGCCAAGTACTATCCTAAATGCCTCAAATACAAATAGGGAAATGGTCCCAACTCTCAAGGAACTCACATTCTAATGAGAGGGACAACATTCGAATGAGTAAATGCATACAAGATTTCTATCTATCTATCTATCTATCTATCTATCTATCTATCTATCTATCTATCTATCTATCTATCTATCTATCTATCTATCTATCTATCTGTATGTCTGTCTATCTATCTGTATGTCTGTCTGTCTGTCTATCATCGTCATCATCATCATCACCACCATAATCATAATCTCTTTCTCTCTCTCTCTCTCTCTCTCTCTCTCTCTCTCTCTGTCTCTGTCTCTCTCTGTCTCTGTGTATATACATATGTATTATATATGTATGTGTGTATGTATAAACACATAAATGTATACAACATAAATAGAAAGTAATCTCAGAAAGGACTAGTAGAGGAGGGTGGGAGAAGATCAGAAAATTGCCCTGTAGAAGATAGGATTCAAGCTGAGGCTTCTTAAAAAATAAGTATTATTTTATTTTCAGTTCTGAATTCTCTCCCTTCTTCTCTCCTCCACACATTGAGAAGACAAAAAAATCCATTACAAATATATATAGTCATGCAATACAATATGTCACACAAGCAAGATTCAAAAGAAAAGAAAAATATGCTTCAGTTTGCACTCTGAGTCTATCACCTCTCTATCTGGAGGCAAGTAGCATGTTTCATCATGAGTCCTTTGGAATTATAGTTGGGCATTGAGTTGATCAGAGTCCCTAAGCCTTTCAAAGTTTGTTTTTACAATATTGCTGTCACTATGTAAATTATTCCTCGGGTTCTGCTCATTTTACTTTGCGTTAGTTCATACAAAACTTCCTAGGTTTTTCTGAAACCAACTTCTTTATTATTTCTTGTCTTCTTTTTTTGGTGGTAATTGGGGTTAAGCGATTTGCCCAGGGTGACACAGCTAGTAAGTGGCTGAGGTCAGATTTGAACGCAAGTCCTCCTGACTCCAGGGCCAGAGCTCTGTCTACTGTTCCACCTAGCTGCCCCTCTTCCTCATTTCTTGCAGTTCTATAGTAGTCAATCACATTCATACACCAAACTTGTTCAGCCATTTCCAATTGATTGGAATCGTCTCAATTTCCAGCTCTTTGCCACAACAAAAAGAGCTGCTATAAATATTTTTGTACATGGGTGTCGTTTTTGTCTTTCTTTGGCCTTCTTTGGGGCAGAAGATAAGTAGTAGTACTGTTGAGTCACAGTTTCATAGCTTTCAGGGTGTAGTTCAAAATTGCTTTCCAGAATAGTTGGATCAGTTTGCAGTTCTATGAACAGTGTATTAGGGTACCTATTTTCCCCCAGAACCCCAAGCATTTAGGATTTTCTTTTTTTTTTTGAAGGAAGTAAGGAAACCTAGGAATTAGAGGTGGGGAGAGAGAGCATTCCAGAAATAGAGGATGAGGGACAGTCATTGCAAATACAGGGAGCCAAGAAATGAAGTATCATATGTGAAAAACAGCAAATAAGCTAGAATGATGCCAATCAGGGAGTGAGTTTTAGTGTGTAAGAGGACTGGAAAAGCAGGAAGACCATCAATTTGTGAAGGGCTTTAAATATAAAACCTGAAATCCAGGAAGACTGTGCCCAAGATCACACAGATGGCAAGTTCTAGAGCCCAAAATTCTGTGGTTATTTGGAACCATCTATTAAAATAATTTTATTGGTATTATTGTTCAGTCATTTCAGACTCTTCATGACTCCATTTGGGGTTTTCTTGGCAAAGATATTGGAGTGGTTTGTCATTTCCTTCTCCAGCTCATTTTACAGATGAGAAAACTAAGTCAAACAGGTACTTGCCCAGGGTCACACAGCTAGTAAATGTCTGAGGCCATATTTGAATTCATGAAGATGAGTCTTTCTGACTCCAGGCCTGACACACTCGATGCACTATGGTGCCACCTAGTTGCTCTTTTTTTGCTATACATAGCCGACATATTTCTTTGAGAGGCAGGGTGGTAACATGGATAGTGAAACAGTCTCTGAGGCAGAAAGACCCGGGTTCAAGTTCTACCTCTTTTATATACTGGCTATGTGACCCTGGGCAAGTCATTTAACCTCTTATTGTCCTCACCTGCCTATTTGTAAAGATTTTCCTCACTGGGAGTTACTTAAACCAGTAAATTCATAGGTTGGGTTCCCCTAAAATGAAACGTACTTTAAATAACACTTAACCCAAGATTCACCTCCTTGTAAAGCACACCAGCACCATTAATAACTTTTCTCTAAATACAACCCTTCAGCCAGTTGTACACTGAAAGCATCTCTCCGGTCTATTAATGAGCATGTTGTATTAAAAAAAAAGGAAGTGAAAGCCTTATTAAAGTGGAAATAGATTGCATCTCTTGCTTCCTCTTGATCTAACAGGCCTGTCTCCTTGTCATAGAAAATTAAATTTGTTTGACAGGACTTAATCTTTGTGATGTCATGTCAGTTGCTAACCAGGACACTGCTCTATTCAATGTGCTTGAAAATTAATTTTATGATGAATTTTTTTCCTGATCAGTACTTCTCCATATGCAAGGAATTTGGATCATGGTGGGCACATATATCTGTGATTGAGAAAAAAAGTTTCGTACTTAGACAAGATCTGTTTCTTACAATATACTATTCTTTTTGAAGAGTATTGGTCAGTATCTTTTCTCACCCCCTAAAGAGCAGTGAAAACTTGATAGATGTCCAGCTGAATGTTTTTATAACTATAGAATGAGAATTGAGAACTGATAGTTTGGATTTATCCCTTTCAAAGCTGAAATTTGTCATTTAGTTGTGGCCCCATTTAAGGTTTTCTTGGCAAAGATACTGGAAAGGTTTGCCATTTCCTTCTCCAGCTCATTTTACAGATGGGGAAACTGAGGCAAACAGAGTTAATTAACTTGCCCAAGGTCACACAGCTAGTGAGTGTCTCAGGCTGGATTTGAACTCAGGAAGATGAGTCTTCCTGACTTCAGGCCCAGTGCTCTATTCATGGCGCTACCTAGTTAGCCCTAAGCAGGGCACAACAATGAGGCACCAACATGGGGGGATGTTTCCAATTCTTTGCAGTTCTCTAAAACCCTATGCCATGTGGTCTGACCACTGTTCTCCCTTGCCTACATCTGGGCCTCTCATTCCCATGGTGTCCCTCATTTCCCCATAGTTAGTCTCTCCACATTTGCTATCTCTCCCACCTCTGCCTCCTCCCAGAAATGAAGGAATCAGGGATGATGGATCTGAGAGATGGGCTGCCCACTTCTCTGCAAGTGACCAAGAAAGACTATCTTCTATAGCTTACCACATAACCCTCCACCCCCTCTCAAATAAATTTATCCCAGGTATAAAGATTACTAGTTGCATTTCTGATTCCAGACTTCTTATTAAACAAATTGTATGGTCATGGAACTCAGCTTAATAAAAAAGCATGTTGGACTCACATTCAGAAGACTTGTATTTGAATCCCACTTTTGCTGCTTCCTAGATGTGTGACCCTGGGCAAGTCATTTACAATCTCTGGACCTGGGGTTCCTCATTTGAAAAATGAGGGTGTCGGACATGTGTCTTTTGGCTCTTTTCCTATGACCTTGTGAGCCATTTTGCGGTTCTATCCTTCAAGTTTCATGTTTATAATTATATTTCATGTTTACCAGGAAGGAATGCTCCATGCATTAGCTCCAAGAATTTAACTATATCTTTAAGATAATTTTCTTTTCAATCAGCCCATTCTTGCCACTGTGAATTTCTTTATTTCTAGATATCTCTATAGCTATGTAACTCAGTGGCTAGAGCATTAGACTTGAAATCAAGAAGACCTGAGTTCAAATGCTGCCTCAGAAATTTAGTAGCTGTGTAATTCTGGGCAAGCCACTTAATATTTCCATGCCTCAATTTCCTAATCTGTAAAACAGAGATAATAATAGCATCTACTTCCTGTAGTTGTGAGAGTCAGATGAGTTAACTTACATAAATCACTTTTCAGATCTTAAGATACTATATAAATGCTGTGGTGGTTTTTCTTGTTCTTGTTACATATTCAACTAAAGAGATCCTTGGATTTCCAGTTCCAACCTCAGACCCATCTCCAAGTCAGACCCACCCCGACCTCCAAACCAGGGGAGATATAATCCACAAGAAACAAAAGTTCAGAGAAAGAAAAGATTTTTCATGGCTTGTTTAGAAAATTTTCTCAACCTGCTGTTTTGCTTTGCCTATGGAGACATGTCCTAACATTTCAGCGACAATTGAACTCATGTGACACATTGGCTATTTAAGAGAAAATCCTTTCAGGTCTCCTCAGAGTGAGGAGAAATCACTGCATTGATGGATGTGTGCTGTGTCAGATATCACCATGACACTGTATTGCGGAGTACAGTGGCTGCCCCCTCCTCACCCAGTCATTTCTGTTATAAAGAAAACACTGGACCAAGTGTTATTTTCCCTCCCCCAGAGCCTAATGTGTTTAACCAACCTGGGGTGGGGACACATTTGGAGTGGGTGCTTTTGTGTCTTTGGGAGGGGGTGGTGTACGTGGGGAGGAGGAGGAGTAGACAAAAGTGGTCTGCAAGCCAAGAGGATTCTTTCTCTTGGTAGTGAATGAATTCTTCACCCCATGAGGAGCCATCACTTTCCATAGACGGAGATGGGAGGAAAGGATTTCCCCCTCAACACACAAATGAGATTTTGGATCCACTGTGCCATTGAAGAGCCATCTCAGGACACCATTGCTACTTGAGCTCCTTGCTAAAGGAAGCTCTCAGCTTCCTAATTAGCTTTGAAATTTGCTGGAGGGGTCCCTATTGAGACTGGAGAAAGTGTCAATTACTCTCAAGAAGCTCACCTGAGTTTCCCAGGGGAAGGTTCTTTGTTTCTTTTTCTTTTTTAGTGTTTAGGTTTGTTTTTGTTTTTCTTTCTGTAAGCCTCTGCAGCATTAAAAGGCCAGATACACATCAGTCTACTTGAATTTCTCTGGAAATTCAATTTAATTAAATTCCACAAGCATTTATTGATTTTCTGCTATGTTCTAGGCATTGATCGAAGTACTAGGGATAAAATGATGCAAAAAGAAGCAGTCCTTGCTCTCGAGGAGATTATAGTCTACCGAAGGGAAGCAACATGTTCACTGATACATACACACACACATACATGTGTGTGTGTATGTATGTGTATACACACACATGCAAGTGTGTCTGGAATAATTGCAAAGTAATTTGTGTAGAAAGAGGAAATTAACCCCTTTTTCTGGGGACCAGGCAATGCTTTCTGTAGAAGATGGTACCTGAACTGCACTCTCAGTGAAACTAAGAATTTTAAGCCAAGGCGAAGTGAAATGCATTCTAACTGACAGGGAAACAGCCTATGGAAGAGAGTAGATACAGCAGGTCGGTCGATGCATATGGAACAGCAAATAGGCCAATTTGGATGGAACATAGAAAGTGTGAAATGGAATAATGTACATTCAGCCTGCAAAGAGGTTGGAACCATATGGGGATGAGCTTTAAATACCAAAGAAGTAGGTAAGGAGTCTGTGCTCTATGATATAAGGAATATTGGCCCTGGTATCATAAGACCTGGATTCAAATTCTCCCTCTGGCGTTTTGTGTGTGACTACACACAGGTCACTTCAACTCCTGGATCTCAGTTTCCTCAACAGTAAGATGTAAAGGTTAAACTAGATGCCTTCTGAGTTCCCTTCTAGGTCATTGTCTTGTTTTAGCCTAAAGGCAATAGGGAGCTTCGCTCATCAAAATATGACCTCCTTGAGAATAAGGTTGTTTTTTTTTTTTGTAATTGTATCCTCAGTGCCTAGCCCAGTATCTGGTGTATAAGAGGAGCCTGATAAATACATACATGTTGATTAATTAATTCTTGAGCTGGAGAGGAATATAGTCAGGCCTCTGCCTTAGGGTTATCACTTTGGAAGTTATCTGAAGGATAAAATGCAAAAAGGAAAGAATAGATATAAGGAGACAAATTAGAAAGCTATTGCTATAGTCAAAGTGAATGTGACCAAAGTCTGAGCTAGGATGCTGATTGCCTAAGTGGAGAGAAGGGTATGGATAGGAGAGCTGTGCTGAATTTTTTTTTGCCTGTTGATCTCATTGGCTTGAGAGAGGGTAAAGATTCAAGCATGACGCCAATATTACAATATTCAGGTGGCTGAAACAGGGAAGAAGTTAGTAGATAAAAAAACAGAGATTGGAAATTTAAAAAAGAGACGGGGTGATTGGAAGGGTGGTTTCCTAGACAAGATTGGAAGAATGGCATCAAGAACGCAGGTAAGGGGCAACAGAAGGAACATCTATCTCTTCTAAGATTGGAACATGGAAGGAGAGAGTAGGGGATTATGGGAATGGGATACTAAGTGAGGAGGAGTGAGAGCTCCTGATGGATGACTTCAGTTTCTCCAGTACGATATGATGTGAGCTCCTCTGCTAACAGGAGACCTAGAGAAGAAGGCAGGGGTGGGCTACAAAAGGAATTAAGCGAAAAGAACTCTGGAAGGAACAGAATGCCTTCCAGGGTTTGCAGCTAGCCCTTGCTATGCCATTGCCCTATGGTTCAGTTAAGAACTAGCACTGAACCTACTGGTAATTTCCCATAGCACTATCCTCAGAGTTAAGGCACTTTCCTTCAAAGCACTGTGCCTAAAACATCCTTCAGTTACTCTACACCTCAATTCTCATCTTAGAAGATGGCTGATATCCTTACAATACCTTACCACCACACCCCCTCTCAAGAACAGTTGTCAGAGGTATAGTATATAGTATAGTAGTTAGTAAACAAACATTTATTAAATACCTATTATGGACCACTCACAATGCTAAGCTCTGGGGATACAAAAAAGACAAAAACAGTCTCTGCACTCAAATAACGCACAGCTTAACGAGGGAGAAAACATGAAAACAACTATGAAAACAAGATGTGGATAGATCAACAGGGGAGGCACTAGCATTAAGGGGAAATAAGAAAAGGCTTATTCTTGAAGAAGGTGAGATTTTAGCTAGGAATTTTTTAAAGGAAGCCAGGGAGGTCAGGAGCCAGAGTTGAGGAGGGAGAGGGTTCTAAATATGGGTAACAATCAATGAAAATGCTTGGAGTTGAAAGATGGAATGTAATTTGTGAGATACAGCATAGAGGCCAATGATAGTGGATTACAGAGTATATGGAGCGGGATAAGGTAAAAGAAAGCTGGAAAGAGCAAAAAAAGACCTAATTAAAAGGGATAATCAGAGAAACTACATTTTGCCAAAAGGTGCCACAGACAATGAAGCAATATGAAAAAAATGTTTACAGCAAGTTTCTTTGATAAAGGCCTCATTTCTCAAACATATACTGAATATAGAACTGAGTCAAATTTATAAAAATAAGAGCCATTTCCCAAATGATAAAGTCAAAGATATGAACAGGCAGTTTTCAGAAGAAAAAAAATCAAAGTTATCTATAGACTTGTGGAAAAAATACTCTCTACATTGCTATTGATTAGAGAAAGGCAGATTAAAAGAACTCTGAGGTACCACCTCACTCCTATCAGAAATGACAAATGCTAGAGGGGACGAGGGAAAAACAGATGTATTAGTGAATTTTTAGTGGAACAGTGATCTGGTCCGAAAATTCTGGAGGATAATTTGGAACTAGGCCCAAAGGGGTATAAAACTATGCATACCCTTTCACTTAGAAACACCACTACTAGATCTGTATCCCAAAGAGATTAAAAACAAGGAAAAGGACTTATATGTACAAAAACCTTTATAGCAGCTCTTTTTGTGGTGACAAAGATTTGGAAATTGAGGAAATGCTCATCAATCTGAGAATGGCTAAACAAGTTGTGACATATGATTATGATGGAGTATTATTGTGTATTGTGTATTGTAGAAATGACAAAGAGGATGGTTTCAGAAAAAAACATGGCAAAACCTATATAAACTGATGCAAAGTGCATCAAGAAAAAAGCAGGAGACCTTCTGGGCAGGGGAAAAAAGAATAACTTATTATCAGTTCTATATTTATTGAATAAGCTTTCCAAATGTTTGGGAATATTAATAATGCCTTTATTGATTATTAGAAAGTTTTGGACTCCATTTCAAATTCATGACTTATTCATGAACTGCAAATACACCAAATAGACCCTAGTGTGGTGAGAGAATTTGATGTTAACATGTGAAACAATTTTTTGCTTTCAAACATGCCACAAACACAATAATATCAGAGAGAGCTGATGTAAAATGTGACATTTTTTTAAGGGATAGGGTATAAGCCAATTATGGTTCTGTCTACCTTCAAATCTATTATTACCCATCCTAAATAGAGCTATGTATGGCTTCCAAATGAAAGAGGGCAGCAAATCAAAATATCTTATTAACAAGTTGATACGTATGGAAGACATCAAGCTATGTGATTCCATTGAAAAATAAATCCAACAGGTCTTTCATTTTGTGAAATCTTTCTGCAATGATACAAAAATGTTATTTGGATTTTATGAGTGCAAAATTCTTAGTATACTCCAAGGGAAAATAGAGACTAAATCAGACTTCGAATCAATCTGTAGGTCAAATTGAACCAATGGATGTAGCCAGTAGTTACAAATATCCTGATCTCTTCCAGGCAAGATGCATCAGGCATAAAGTTATCCAGGAGAAAGCTGTAGATAGAAATGAATACCTTGAAATCAAAGCTCAGTTGAAAGAAGACATTTAGATCAATAAACTCTTGTGTAATATCAGTTTTAATGTATACATTGGGAATTGTAAATGAGTCATAACAAGTTTTAACTTTAACAAAATATCCTAAGAAAAACCTGTACAATGTTAGTGAAACACTGTAGCCGTCACTTGAAGGTAGCTATGTAAACATTAATGCTTCCTCTCTGAAAAGGAGGAATTAAAAATTTGGCTGTTTCTGGAATAATCTGATGCCACTTTACTGAGTAATATTAATTAGACCGATAGCAGATACCTACCACTGGATTTGTCAAAAACTATTTACCTGGGGATAGGATCTATAAAATGGCTAAGATCTAAGAGTAGAATCAAAATTTCATTTACACAAGCTCAGCTAAGAAGCATAAAGTAAATAACTGAGTCATGTGAATTTGTTTGTGTAAATAAAAGGTTTTGTGAAGGCCATTCTGGACCAGATTTTTGACACCAGAAATTAGAGAGGGGTTGTTCTGAAGGAACTTGGAATTAGTGATAAATGCGGATTATTAAAGGAAATATTAAAAACTAGCAACACATCATAGCAGGTTGGAAAAATTTAATGCCTACTGAATACCTAGTAAGACATGACTTGATAGATATAACTATACATTAGAAGCTCAGCATCTTTCATGGAATCACAGAAAATAAAGCCCCTTACTACAAAAATAGGCATCAAAATAACCCAGAAAACTCAACCAATAAATGATGCTAGAACATAAGAATCATAACAGGGCCAACTGTTCTCCACAATCTCCAAGATATTATATAGGTCCATAAAAACTTTAGAACAATATTTTTAAAAGATCAACATACTAAATATTCATAATCTCCAAAAACCATTGAATGAAAAACTGTTACATATAGATTAACCTTCCAGAAGATATCAAAATCATGTTAGAATATGATGAGGTACATATTATCCCCATCATCTTGTCTGCTCCTGGAGTTTTGCAAAGGATGTTTCAATAAGCCAAGAGAAGATGAGCCTGCATCCTGATACTTTTATTAAACTACAGAAAGCATCTATTTCATCCACATATGCAATAGTTTACAGAATATTAAATATAAAAGAATAATAGGATGACCATTTGTCTCAGAACTATTTCTTTCTGAATTCCATTGAACCAAAAAAGAACTATTTTTTCTATGATAAAAATAATACCTGACATTTATATAGCATTTTGATGTTTGCAAAGCATTATATATATACATATATGTATATAAGTATACATATATACCTATATAAGTATGCATAAGTATATACATATATGTATATATACATCTATAAATACACACATATATATGTATATACATATATAAGCATATACATATATGTGTATAATTATATACATATATGTATGTAAATATATGTATATAAATATATACATATATATGTATATATATTACCTTATTTGATTGTCACAACTATCCTACAAGGCAGGATCCTGTTATCATCCTCATTTTACAAATAAAAGGCAGTAAATGCACAGTGGATAAAGAGCTGGCCTCAGAAGAAGGAAGTAAGCATTTCTAAAGTGCCCGTTAGGTGCCAGGCATTTTGTGAATATTACCTCACTTTATCCTCACAATGACTCTACAAGGTATGTGCTATTATTATCTCCATTTTACATTTGAGGAAACTGAGGCAAACAGAAGTTGTGACTTGCCCAAGGTCACTCAACTAAGAGGTTTTTGAAGTCAGAATTGAGTTCACATCTTCCTGACTTTAGGTCCAGGGCTCTTTTCACTGTATCATCTAGTTGCCTTAGAATTCGGAAGATCTGGGTTCAAATCCTGTGTATTGGCTGCGTGAACCTGTTAAGTAACAACCTTTCAGTGAGTCAGGCAGAACAGTTGAAATCTGGTAGAGGGTGTTTCCACACTGAGAGTTCCCTTTAATTAGTGAAGTCACATGCACAATTCAACACTTCTGCCCAACAACAACAAATGCTTTTAATTTGAAAGTAAGCTCCTTGAAGACGTAATTTCTGTTTCTACATCCCCAGGATCTAGCGCGGCACCTTGCATACAGTAGATGTTCCACGAATGCTTGTTGAATAACAGAGGTTACAGAACTTTCCCAGGGTCGTGGACCTAGTCAGTGTCTATCACTTGTTAAGAGGGCTCTGTGATGGTCCCTGAAGGCAGAAGAGGTGTCCTTATGAAATTGTTGTTTAAAATAATAATATGGCTATGCAGGGAAATGTAATATATGGACCTGCATGCTAATGTTTTCATCAGCACTTCCATACTTGCCATTTGTTGCCGATACACACCCTAACAAACTTAAGATTCCCTTTTAGGTTTATCCTAAATTTTCTCAGGCCTTTGACTTGTTACTATGGACGTAATTATCTTTGTGACCATTATTATCATCTTTGCAACTATCGTTCTTATCCTTATTAATTCGTGTGTTAAGATAATCTTCACTGAAAAGCCTATTTGATCAAGTGAAGGCTATTGGGTGGAAAGTTCGTCCCATGAGCACTTTGAATTTGTTTTTTCTTCATTTTAATTTTTGCCATTTCTTCTTTCTTCCTCTCAGCCACCCAGAGGCACTGCATCTTAATTGGCAGGCATGTTAACAGCAACTGACTATCTGGAGACCTTGACAGCTTGGGCAATCCATGTTTAATTTAACATTTTATCTCCCTGGCAGGAACCCAGTGGTGGGCAGCGAGCCTAGTAGTGTAGCGCATGGGAAGAGAAGATAAGTCAACTCCTGTAACCAGAAGAGAGATACTTGGATCTTCTGTGCCCAAGGCCAGTGACCCAGACTTGGGTCATTTCCATGGCCTGAATTCAGTAGGTCAGAATGGCTTCTCTGAGCTCCATTTTGGCCTTTGCTGGGCAGACTGTGGTCACAGATACGGAGGCACATGAGTCCAATCAGTTCCACCTCACTTACTGTTGCAGACTTCCAGCCTGGGGACTGTGGGATGTGTGTGACTCTCCTTCCGCCAACGTGGCAGGAGTGGTGGTGAAGAATCACTGGACATCCATTCATGAAACAATGGTCTGGAAAGAATAATTCTACCAGATACCGAGATGAAGGCCTTAGCAGCCAGGTATAAACGCACCTCCAATTTGTTTTCTTTTTTAAACCACTAGGCCACTTTGAACTAGCTTGAAAGAGGGTGACAATCATGGAGTACACATCTAAGCCAAATAAAATAGAAACTAATGGATAGACTTAGCAACAATCATTGGTTATTTGTAAGTACATTCACAATCAATTGACAGATTTTTTTAACTTAATCTTTAGTCAATCAATTATCATTTATGAAACACCTACTATGTGCAATAATTTGGGATATGAGACAAAATCTGCTACTTCCTAAAAACACGAATATTGCAATCTTACTTTCCTTTTGCACTCAACTCACATCATAATGCCTGAAATTTAGAACAAATTGTTATTGTTAGATGAAAGTAAAATTATTTATTTCAAATTATATTTTTAGGTTTGAGGAGTTCATGGGACCTTCAGAATCTTAAAGATAAACTGTTTCCTCTCCTCTATCCCAGTGTCCTTTGCTACCAGAACACAACCATTTCATCTTTACTAGTTGGATGACCTCCACAGTAGAGGCAGACAAATCCCTGTGATACTAGATCACTGATCAGCAATTCCAGAAGCAGAATATCACCCGTATTCTATCCGTTCTCTAGTCCCTCTACCCCTGACAGACTCAGAAAAGCCATAAAGATCACGCTTCTTCACGGGTCAATTGATAATTGCCACATAAGGTAGAGTAACACTGCAAAGAGTTGCTTCTCCTCCATTCACTCTATTCTTCAGATTCTTTTAAACATTTGCTTAACAATACACATCTAACAGCTTGTTTATTGATTGCTTAAAGGCCTACTGCTTTCTCTTTCCCTTAAAGACTTAGTTTGATCTCCATTATCTCTCACATTTATGATACAGAGTTGGCACAATGAATGATATGCTGGACTTGGAATAAGGAAGGCCTGAGTTGGAACCCTGCCTCATTCACTTACTTGCTATGTGACTCAGTTTCCTCATCTGTAAAGTCAGGATAATAATAGCATCTGCTTCACAGGGTTGCTGTGAGGATGAAATGAAAAAAAATATGTAAAGTGTTTTGCAAGCCATAAGACTCCATATAAATTCTGGCTATTAGTTATTTACTTTGTGTGATTTATATTAAAAAGTTTCATAGCCTCACTGAATTTAAAGGCTTAGGAGTAGATTTCCTACATGTATAGCATATATGTTATAATAAGCCCATCTTTTATTGCTGTTGATTAATTCTCTTATTATTTCTCTTAACCCAGGTTATAAGGCATAGGATATACTTGGAGATTTTCTAAAAATTACATTATTTCTCTAATTAATCTATTGTCTCAGAGTTCCTGTTCTAATTTATTATATAACACTTAAACGAACTAGAGAAACATCTTTTGTTAATAAGCCTTTGCTCATTTCTCTCTGCACATGTCTCAAACTCCCTAATTTCATAGGCTCAAATAAAAAGTGAAAATATTGTTTCAATTATTTATTAATAGTGTACCAAATAATAAACCAATGACAAATAATTATTTACGGTGTAGTCACCTCTAACCAGCATTGATGCTGCTGCTGACTTTTCTTCAATGTCATCTATCCCATTCTTTCTCCCTTCTTATCACCTCCCCCTACCCCAACCACACATTGATTTATTCATCTTTCTATACCCTACACACTCAACCTTTTACTCCACTAGGTGATTCTTGCTTTGAACTAAAGATGCTCCACATTCTAGACAAACCAAGACACTCATTGTTTAATCTTTAAAATTGTTCTTCTGAGTGTCTGGGGACTAAATGAACTAAATGACACCTTAACACCACTCTATGACAGTTCTGTTTTTTTAATTATAAATTTATTTTTCATTTTTAGTTTATAGCACTGAGTTCCACATTTTTTTTGATTCCAAATTTTCTCTCTCTCCCTTTCCTCCCCCTCTCCACCAAGATGGCATGTAATCCAATGTAGGTTCTACATATACCTTCACATTGAATTTATTTACATAGTAGTCCAATTGTAAAGAAGAATTATAACCAATGGAATGAATCATAAGAAAGAAGAGACAAAACCAAAAAAGAAGGAAAAAAATAGAGTAAATAGTTTACCTCAATCTGCATTCAGACTCCGTAATTCTTTCTCCAGATGTGCATAGCTTTTTCTATCATGAGTATTCTGGAGCTGTCTTTGAACCTTGCATTGATGAGAGGAGTCAAGTCTAGCAAAGTTAGTCCTTACAGATACCTGTATCATCTGTAATGTTCTGTAGTCATGTATAATGTTCTCCTGCTTCTGCTCCCCTCACTTAGCATCAGTTCATATAAGTCTTTCCAGGTTATAATGAAGTCTGTCTGATCCTCATTCCTTATAATGCAGTAGTATCCCATTACATTCATATACCACAATTAGTTTAGCCATTCCCCAATTGATGGGCATCCCCTTGATTTCCAATTCTTTGCCACCACAAAAAGAGCTACTATAAATATTTTTGTACATACAGGTCCATTTCCCACTTGTGTGATCTCTTTGGGATACCGCCCTAGAAATGGCAGCTGTTTTTGCCATTCTGTATCTAGCATTGAGAAGTAACCCTTCCTAATATGCTTTAAGGTAAAAATTATCACTAAATTTATCAATATGGAAGAATTAACCATTAAGACATTGCCATAGAATTGAGGTTTTGTAAGAGGAATTCCCTAAACCCACCCTCTTTCTTTGGTACTTCCTTTACCTCCCGCTACTTTTACCTCCCCTTCTAATAAATATGAATGGAGAAATAGGATTCAGTAGTTACATTTACCCAATTTACTTTGTGCAATTGCAAATTGTAGGATATCATTAGACCTAGTGCTTTCTGTCTTTTATAGAAAGCTATATAGTTCAGAAGATAGAGCCCTGTAGTCAGGAGGACCTGAGTTCAAATACTGTCTGAAATACTAGCTATGTGACCCTGGGCAAATCACTTAACCTCTGCCTGCTTCAGTTTCCTCATTTGTGAAATGGGGATCATAATAGCAACTGGCTCCCAGAGGACAAAGTGAGATATTTTGTGAAGCACTTTGCAAATGTTAGAGCACTATATAATTGCTGTCACATAGTCCCATCAAGCAGTTATGAAACTTGGCCATCTTCCCCACCAACGTTGGGGAGGAGGGGAGAATAATCAAAGATCCTAAGGAGAGCCAATGGACATACCCAGGAGGCTGTAGATGCAAAGAGTTAAACTGCTCAGCCTGTTCCCCTGGGGCAGGGTTTAAGCAGAAGTAAGAATCTGACTTAACCACCAAACTGTCAGACAGTGACCAAGATGATATCTGAAATCCTGTGAACTTCCCTGCCAGCTCTTTCTGTCTGGGGTCCTTTGGTTTTTATTTTCGCTTTTTGTGTTTGGAGTTGTTGCTGTTTTTCAGGGCAAGAGACTAAATGGATATTATTTACTGGGATCTTGAATAATTGGGTAAAGCTGGACTAAGTCAGGATAGCAGCTGCTAGCCCTGTCTGCACACACATGCCAACCAATCAGGCTGCTTAGAAACTCAGACACTCTTGGCCTGAAATTGGTCCTGCCCCTAGGTGGGATTCTGGAACCAATCCTCTGAACACATGAGCTTGGTGTATTGGGGCTGGCAGAGAGTACTTTGATTTCATCTCCCATGTACAGGTGGTCATTAATTTCCTCAGTGGACAAAGGAGTGCAGTTCAGACAATGGGGATCTGCCCAAGTCCCCTCCTATTCCTAATGGCTGAATGATCTAATATGGACTGCACAGATGGAGAAAATCACCCTTATCAGACGAAACAATTGGGATAAAGACACATAAGGATGGCCCTAAAACTTGCCCAGTGTCTCTGCTTGAGATGAGGGAGGAGAAAAAGCTGGCGACTACTGATCTTGAGGTCTCCTCTCTCCTAATTGCATTTCCTTTTCTTTATTCTACTACCCATTTTTAGTCCTTTGTTGTATTTAGTATTACCTATTAGGGATTAATATAGTGTTTGTGCTTTAAAAAAAATTGCTTCTTTTCTGCTTTTGCCCCTTTATGGCTAAAGTGAAAAAAAATGTCCCCAGAGTATTGGCCACTTTAGCAAGATAAATATCTCTTTTGCTTTGACTGCACTGAGGGTGACAGGGCACAGCTGTAGTGATTCCCCATGAGAGGAGGTTGGATTGGGCTGGTATGTATCTAGAAGGAGATTAAAAGAGGAACTTGGCTCATTTCTGTCTCCTGACGTTTAACCGTAAATGTTACCCAAACCCTCCTGAATTTTTCTTTGGCCTGGTAAGACTGAGTCTCTACTGGCAATAGAGAATAGGGGCAATTTTCCAGAAGTTTCAAGCAGTCTTAATACTCCAGCCATAATAGAACCTGTTTTTACCATTGACTAACTGAAAGTCTCCTTTTAGTGTCCTCTGTGATGAAAGGTCAGAAACATTTATGCCATGGATATTTGTAAGTTACCATAGGATATACCAATCACGTCCACCTTTCTCCATCTATGCTACTCCACTTAGATACTGAATTAGATTTCCCAATCCCTTTAGCTCCTCTATCTCAGTTTACTTCACAGTATTTTAAAGGGATCTTGGGGTCCCTCGGTCTGCGGTCCTTTAGTTTTTATTTTCACTTTTTGTGTTTGGAGTTTTTGCTGTTTTTCAGGGCAGGAGATCGAATGGATATTATTTACTGGGATCTTGAATAATTGGGTAAAACTGGACTAAGTCAGGATAGCAGGGATCACAGGGATCTTGGAGTTGATCTAATCCAAGAAATGCTTAATCTGGAGCTTGTGAATTTTGAAAAATATTTCAATAACTGTATTTCAATGTAATTAGTTTGCCTTGTAATCCTTTGTATTTTATTTTATGTATTTAAAAATATTCTGAGAAGGGGTTCGTAGGTTTCACCAGATTGCCGGAGGTGTTCAGGGCACAGAAAAGGTAAGAACTCCCTAATGTTATCCGACCTCATTATAGAGGTAAGGAAGCAAAGGCCCAGATAAGTTGGAACTTAACTACTGTCACACAAGTAAGAGCCAAATTCTCTGGCTCCAAATTCTGGACTTTTTTCATTGCACTAACGGAATTTTAAAAATTTACTCTTTAACTCAAGTAAAATAAATATTAACAAAAGAGAAATGCATGGTACTTATGGATTTGTGTAAGATAGAAA
The DNA here is from genome assembly GCA_028646595.1 of Phalanger gymnotis. Classification (NCBI taxonomy): domain Eukaryota; kingdom Metazoa; phylum Chordata; class Mammalia; order Diprotodontia; family Phalangeridae; genus Phalanger; species Phalanger gymnotis. The sequence continues at coordinate 131,564,649 of CM053626.1, read as the reverse complement.
TAAAGAGTAAATAGAATACATGTGTTTGTGTACCACCATTGATGATAGGCTTTATTTAAAATACAAGTATTATGTGAAGTGTATACACACACACACACACACACACACACACACACACACACAAAGAGAAAGAGAGAGAGAGAAAGAGAGAGAGAGAGAGAGAGAGAGAGAGAGAAAGAGAGAGAGAGAGAGAGAGAGAGAGAGAGACATGGAGCACCACAAAGAGACATTTATTGCTCTTGTTTTTCAGTCAACACTTGTGACTCCATTTGGGGATTTCTTGGCAAAGATACTGGAGTGGTTTGCCATTTCCTTCTTTAACTCACTTTACAGATAAGGAAATTGAGGCAAACATGATTGAGTGACTTGCCCTAGGTCACACAGCTAATAAGTATCTGGGGCCAGATTTTGACTCAGGAAGATGAGTCTTCCTGGCTCTGGGCCTGTGCTCTATCCACGATGCCACCCAGCTGCCCTACCTTTGATTACTTCGGGATATGAGGGCTGCCCTTAGCAATGCAAATCACTTAAGCTTTCCTATTCTACTCTGTTATTTCTCATCTTCCCTCCTCCATTACCATGTTAATTCCTTTATAAGACTTTGTTTTTATAAAGTTCAGGCAGCTACATCTTTTAAAAAATATTTAAATACATTTTTAATAATAATAAATACATTTTAAAAATGTATTTCTGTTAAAATATATTTAAGTACACAGATCTTTGATGCACCAGCTTGGTCTGCTTGTTGAAAAATCCAGTGTGGGTTTAGCTGCTAATAATTAATATATTAACTGATCTGGAAAAAAACTCTTCAACTGTATGTATGTATACATGTGTCAGAAGACAAAAAAAATCTGTTTATCTGATAAGCTTAAAACAAGAGAATTGATTCCATCCACTTTTTAGGGAAGTGGCACACTAGGCAGATTATCACCTTATTTTCAGCACTTGAAAGTCACCTGCTGGGCCGCAGGAGAATGCAGGGCAGGGCACAAGGACTGAGAGAAGGGATTCAGAAGCCGGTGTAGTGATGAGAGCTAGTGGAGCTCTTTTTCAGGAAGGGTAACCTAATGGTGTGAGGGTCTTGGCAGGCAGACCATGTGAGGTGAACTCCTCGCTGAGCTACCCTTTCCTGCTCTGCGTCAACTGCTTCGCCTCATTTGGCGAAATTATTTTACTCCCTTAGGCTCAATTAAGCGATCCAGGAGGCAGGTACAGCACAGTACCAGTTTCACTGCAAGGCTGAAGGCTCATTTGTTGAGTGTGCATTAAGCATTTGGGGATTTTAGAAAGGAGGTTGGCTTTGATCGCTATTGCAGGGTCTCCTTATTAATTAAAGCACCCACAGTGTGCTGGGTACTGTACCTATCATTACACAATTATTTAATTGGCATGGACCCTGTAGAGACTTTTTGAGCTCCTTTCTGGCTAAAATAGCACATCAGAGTACCTGTGGATATATATATCAATATAAAAATGAGGGGTAAAGTGTTTGTGCCTTTATATTACTGGGCATTATTGATTTTACGAATGGGATAGAAAATGCTTGTCTTCTAGAAAGATGGCACTCCTGAGTCACAACCAAATAATAAGTGCATTCCTGTTTGAGCCTTTCCTCCCTAGCAGTGATGAACAGTACTGAAGTATTCACCCTTTTCCCTCTTACCATTGGGTGCAATGGTACATATCTGTGAATTGGTTGTCTGGAATTGCCAACATCGCCTATCCATATCTGTGAAACAAAATTGGGTACAGCTCGTTGAGACCCCCCTTGATTTCATTATAACATAGTAGATATAATGCTTGACTTGGAGGCAGAAAGACCTAAGTTCAAATCCTACCTTTGACATTTATCTTCAGGGTGATTCTGGGCACGTTGCTAAATGTGTCTGAACCTCAGTTTCCTTAGCTGTAAAGTGTTGACATAGGCCATGTGATATAGTGGATAGAGAGCTTGGCTCAAAGTCAGAAAGTTCTGCTTCTGATACACAATGGATACGTGGCCTTGGGCAAGTCACTTCACTTCTCAATGCCTTTAACAACTCTCTAAGCCTATAAAGTAAAGGGAAGGGACAATCTGCATTAGGAGAGGGAGTTTCCTAAACTGAAGTTCCATAAACCAATGAAATCATAGATCCAGTCCCAAATCCCAGTCTTCTATTAGTTATATAATATAATAATATTGTTATGTTAGATATTATATATTTAAATAAAATAAGATATGATATGATATAATACAACATAATATCGTATTGTGTTATATTTATTATATCATATCATATCATATCATATTATATTATATTGTATTGTATTATATTATATTATCATATAATGTAATGTAATACAATATAATACAATATAATGTGTAATGTAATGTAACAACATAATATAACTTTTTTCTGAAATCTTTCCTGCTCATTAGTAGTTCCCAAGCCAAAGATAAAGGGATTTTATACATCCCCTTCTATACTGAAATATCAAAACAATGGGTTGATTTAGGAGTTGACACATCGTACAGTATGTTTTCTAGACCTTTCAAGATATGTCTCCTATCTTCTAGGAACTTACACTTCGAAGAGCTATGGGCAAATATATAATCCACTTAAACTTAAAGATTTGCCTGGCCTAGGGATTTACCTATTAAATTTTGGCCAAGCCATCTCTCTCAACATGTGGGATGATTCTCTAAATCCTAACCCTCCTCCTGAGTTCTTCTCATCTGGGGCAGAAACATTTCTTAATCATTTAGAGCTGTCCAAAAATGGAATGGGCTGTCGTTGATACTTAATGAATTCCTTATCCCTGGAAATCATAAAACAGAGTCTGGATGACCACACAGTCATACACTTAGAGCTAGAGGGTCCTTTAAAGATTAGTGAATCCAGCCCCATTCTTTTACAGATGAAGACTTGCCTATGATGGGGAGTAAATGATATAACTGGGATTCAAACCCAACTCCTCTGGCTCCAGATCTCATGCTCTTTCTGTTGACCTGCTACACCTTATTGTTGAAGGGCCTCCTGCTTCTGGCCTCTGCTGAATCACAATCTCCCTATACCCTGTGCTGTACCCTTGGATTTTTCTGTTAGTGTACCATAAGTGTATGGGTTTTTTTTCTTTATTATAAATTATTGCTATTTACTATTATATTATTTGTTATATTAATAGCAATGACATTATATAGTATTAATTACTATTAATAATAGCATATCTTATTATATTATAATAATATATTGATATATTATATTGGTATTATTCTGACTGCTACTAGATTTCCTCTTAGCCATGCAAATCACGTCACAAGCCAAACCTTTACTCACCATACAAAAGTCACCCCCGCATCAACCTTATGGTTCTCCTCTGTCCATCTTCGTCTTGCTCTCCCTCATCCCATGATGACAGTCTTGTAGTAGCAGAACTACTGTTGATGGATTTGATGTGTGAAAATAAAATAAATAATGAAATATGCCAATCATCGATAGGCATTTACTAAGAGGATGCTATGTGTCAGGCATTATGTTAAATGCTAGAGATACAAAAGAAAGCAAAAACAATTCCTGCCCTCAAAGAGGTCACATTCTAATGCTGGAGACAATATGTGAATAATTAGGTACATATCAGATATATGCCAGGTAAATGGGAGGTAATTTCTAAGGGAAGACAAAACGGGATGCGTATATGGGGAGGGGTATTGTACAGAATGAAAAGTCTCCTTTAGAAGATGGGCTTTGAACTGTGTCTCCATGGAATCCAAAGAAGCTAGGAGTTAGAGGTAAGGAGAGCAGGAGTGAACAACCGGTGAAAAAACATGGAGTTGGGAGATCTAGTGTCCTGTATGAGGTATGCTAAGAAGACTAGTGTAGCTGGATCATAGAGTACATGGAGGAGATTAAGGCATAAGAAAATTGTAAAGGTGGGAAGGGAGTAGATTGTGAGGGGCTTTAACTACTAAATAGAGATTTTATTCATTTGATCATGGAGGCAATGGAAAGCCAATAGATTTTATTGAGTAGGGGCAGGGAAATGTGATCAGATCTATATTTAAATTTTGAGGACTTCTCCCTTCCTGACCTCCCCTTCCTCCATTATATTACAATACCTTACTTGTTATTCTGATGCTCCATTTTAAATTCTTGGAATTAGATCAGAAAACTGCATATGATAACTACAGCAATCAGTGTTAAGGCAGCTGTCGAGGAGAAAGTTTCAGCTCCAGCAAGACCATCATGTTGGTTGTGTCTCTTTCTCTCTTAAAGCAGCCTTCCTTTGGCTGATGGCCCAGGAAGCTATTTATAATTCAATAAAAATTAAGGCGACTTTTGGAAATGATTTACTGACACAATAGATTGGATGTGTCATTCATTTTGTTGCTGATTTTAATTCTTTTGCACTCTTTGAAAATTCTGAAGGGTTTGAGGAAGCATATGTTACTTGAGTGAAGTGGCTTTCCCTCAATGGAGTACTTGGGAAAGATCCCAAAAATGAGAACAGTCTGTAGCATCACTCGAAAAGCTCTGGGAAAGTGATGGTCATATTTCTAGCAGTAATATGAAGTCTTGAGAGAAGTCCATTGTAGAAATTGAGTATATTGTATTAACAGGAAAAAGAAGCAATGTGGCGTAATGGGTGGTTGGTAAACCTCAGTCAGAAGACCTGTGTATACCTCCTGTTACTGATCTAAATCTTGGTTTGTGTCTCTAGGTGAATCATTTAACCTCTCAATGGCCCCTGGTAACTCTCTAAGGCTAAAAATTATAAATGAGTTGTTGTTTTGCCTTGGTAGAGGTAGTTTTCACCTTGGGGAACTCTCTACACCAATGCTATCACAAGTCTGGACAAAGGTAAAAACAGATAGGGAGCTGGCTTCTGGCATACAACTGGGCACTCAGAGTTAAGACAAATGTCTGTAAAGGCTTATTAGTTTGCAATCATCCCACTCCACTCCCTAATTTTCTATTCCATTAGTAAGGATGTATTTGCTCGGATTACATCTGCCAATCTACATGTTGTATAGTAGCTCTTTGGGTAATGGGTTTTGGAGTTTTTGTCCATTTTTTTGTTTTCTTCAGACTGGCTCTCCCCATCTCAACTAGGCTGGAAGTGTGGTGGCTGCTCCACTCATGGGCCTGATCCCAGTGCTGGATAGCGTAGAAGTTTTAACCTGCTCTTCCAGCCTGGAGAGTTCACCACTTCAGAGGCAGCCTGGTGGCCCTCCATTGCAGTGGGTTCACCATCTTGCTGCTCAATTTAGTACAGACACCCAATCAGCTTTGCCCTACTTCTTCACACATGGAATGGGCATAAAGATATCAGTACTATCAACTCATAAGAAAAACACTTTGTAAAATGTGCTATTTTATGCATACCTCTTCTCCTCTGGTATACTGTACAGTCTTTGAGAGCATTATCTACTTATTCATTCATTAAACCTTTTCTGGGGGCCTTTTCTAGACCATTCAACCAGCAAGCATTTATTAACTATCTTCTTCTCCATGTGCCACTGTACTAAGCACAGACGATACAGAAACAAAAGTGGAGTGGTCCCAAACCTCAGACGGTTCATATTCTATCCAATGTGCCATGTAAAAGATTGTAGGAAGGGTCAATGGTAACTAGGTATTCTGACTTAAAAGTACTTCTAATATGACAGGGATACAATTATCTTGATGAGTTATGCTAGGAATTAGCACTGGAAGAGAACTTAGAGAATACATAAGCTAACCTCTTAATTCTATCGAGTGGGAAACCAAAATAGAGAAATGAAGGGGCTTTTCCATGGTCATAGGGATAGTAAATCCTTGAGTTAAGACTTAAATCAAGGTTGTCTGATTCCAAAATCCAGTGCCTTTGCTAATCACAACATTGCCTCCTGTCATATACGAAGACTACGAAAGAGATACAAAACAAGAGACCTAGTAGCGTAAAGGAGAGAGAGGTTATTTCTGTCTGGGAGAATAATGGCAGACTTCTTGGAGGAGGTGTAATTTGAGATAAATGAAAAATAATGGATAGAAATGCAATAGGCAGAGATGGGGAGGAAGGGTACTCCAAATAAAGGGAACAGAGTGAGCCAAGTCATAAGTCAGGAAAGCACAAATTGTGTTTAGAAAACATTGAATAGTTTGGCTAGGGTATAGTGTGAATGAAGGGGAATCAAAGAAGATAAAGACAGACAGGTGAATTGTGGAAGCAGTCTATCCCCTGCAATATCTAGAATGAGGCCTTTAACAGAATAGATACTCAATAAATATAGGGGGAGTGTATGGGGGGAAATAATTATTTATGTAGAGTCTACTATGTACCAAGCACTGCTGAACTCTCTCTTTTTTAACGAGTATTATCTCATTCAAATCTCACAACAACCCTGAGAGGTAGGTGCTATCATTATCCCCATTTTACAGACCAGAAAATAGGCAAAACAGAGGTTAAATGACATACCCAGGGTCCCAAAGCTAGTAAGTGTCTGAGGCCAGATTTGAACTTAGGTTTTCCTGACTCCAGACCCAAGTCTCTCTCTACTGTACCACCTCTAAACGGTACTCTAAATGAGTACCTGCCTCTAAATGTGAATGAATAAATTTTCTCTTATTTTCTGCTTATTTCAAGCATGTGTAGCTTGTCATCCTAAGTGAAGTCTGAACTCCTGGAGCCTGGGGACCATTTCTACATATTCCCTATGTGCCCTGTTCAACACTACAAATGCTTATCCTGCCCAGTGAATTGAGTGAGTGAATGTAGAAGTGAAAGAATGAAAGAAAGCACCTGTCTCTTTGGAAGGATCAGCCCACAAAAGAGAGAGTCTCTAAGAGGACCCACCTTTTTTCTTCCTTACCATTAGCCACCCTTGCTAACATAATTTTTCTTGCAACTACAAGGTGATGAAAAGATGAGCAGAATACTGATTTTGCACTGAAAATCTAATTCACTTTTAGAACCGGATAAAGAAAACACAGTACAACAAAAACCCATGTTTATTAGGCTCTCTATTAATTGAGTTAGAGCCAGTGAGAGCTTGCTGGGATAAAACAGAGTCATTGAGATGATATGTGCAGAAAATCAACAGCTTTTCTCTCTTCTGCTTATTCTGTCTCAGTAACCTCACAGAACCATAAAAATGTGGGGTGATGACATTCATGTCAACATTTTTAGTATAGTATTACTGTATTCATCGTTTTTGATGAGCCTTTGTGTAAAAATATAAGAGCTGGGTGAAAGGCAATTGTATCTTGGACATTTTTCTTGTTTATTCTGTCCTGGAGATAGAATATTCTTTCCTAGGAGTCACAGTGAATAGAGCGCTGGCCCTGGAGCAAGGAAGACCTGAGTTCAAATCCAGACTTAAACATTTGCTTGTTCTGGGACCCTGGGCAAGTGATTTCATCTGTTTACCTCAGTTTTCTCAACTGTAAAAATGAGGATAATCACAGTTTGTGCCTCGTAGGGTTGTTGTGAGGTTCCAGTGAGATAATAATTGTAAAACATTTAGCACAGTGTCTGGCATGTAGTGGCCTATTCACTGAATGAGCGTTACCTCGCTCAAAGTGAGAACCTGAAAAGGCCTTAGCCGAAAAGAGCCAGGGTCTCCCATTGCATCCTGGGTCATCTCCAGTCATTCTGATGCATATCTGGTCACTGGACCCAGATGGCTCTGGAGGAGAAAATGAGGCTGGTGACCTTGCGCAGCCCTCCCTCACTCAAATCAAAGTCAACTGCTAGTCATGTCATCATTTCCCTGATGTCATGGTCCTCTTAGAGAATGAAGAACAAACACACAACAACAACAATGCTATGTAAATGTTTTTTAAATCCCTTCCCTTCCTATTCAGTGCATATTGTCTAATACAGTGTTTCCCAAACTATGTTCCTTGAAATTCCGGTGTTCTGTGCAAGGTGAGAGGCTCTGTGGCAAAATTTAAACTTTAATTATATTTTCACTCTAAAATATGAAATATAACATTATGCACATGCAACCCATGGCCCAGAACTGAAGCTTCAGGTTTATGCAAATCAAACTTGGTTGGAGGCAGGACTTCTCTCTCTGTCTCTCTCTCTGTCTCTGTCTCTCTGTCTCTCTCTGTTTCTCTCTCTCTCTCTCTCAATCTCTCTCTCTCTCTCTCTCTCTCTCTCTCTCTTTTCTATCTCTCACCCCCTTCCTTTTTTCCCACTACCCCAATGTCTCTTTTTCATGCCTCCATCAGGTGATTTCAGAATTTATTCATATCTACATCTTTACAACAAAAGAAAAATGTTTCCCAGCTCCCATGCAAGCATTTAACAAAGCTTTAACAAAGCGTTAAATACAGCATAGGTTTCATTTTACCTAACCAGGAACAAAAAATTCTAAGGACTCACACCCAAGCACAGAAACATCCAAGACCACTCTCAACTCAGAGATTAATACAATGTTCCCAAGCAGTACTCTCTGGAGCTGGGTTAATGCCTACTGTGTTGCACTAAACCTCCCCCCAAAACATACAAAATCAAGGGGAAAGACTGTAATTTCTGGACAGTCAGACAATTCACCAATATGATGAACCCAACATCTCAGGGATCTATATTTAACATCTCTCCACTCAAAGAAAAGGCCTTCTGAGTCAATAGAAGGCTTGTGAGAACAAATGAAAGACAAATTCTAGGTTTATTCCTCCTCATGTCTCTGTCTTTTGCCACTCTTTAGTTCCAGCTTGGTATAGGGACTTAGTGTGGTCCAGGAACTCCTATGTAGTTCCATCACTATGCATATGATTTCCCAGTGCTTCACTGTAAGGTTTATGAGATTACATAGCTGTGTTTCTGACTAGGTCCTTCTGTTTAGCCTTCCAGCTTATGTTCTCTCTTTGTATTCCTACATCTCAGCTTTCGTTTTTGTAGTTCAAATACAAAGGTAGCCCATATGTCTGAACAGGGCATGAATCAATCAAGCATTTTTAATATGCCATCATCGGGATGATGTAAGGGATGGTACAAGACAAGACTCACACCTCATTGGGAAGTTATCTTTGACAAGGGAATATCATACCTTAATGAGACATCAAGTCTAAACAAAGTAATGCTTAGTTGGAGACAATGAGGGGAACAACTCCTACATAGGTATAGATCAAAAAATTGTGTATTTCCGGCAGCATTTTTTCCCATAAACTTAATTTCCTTCCAAATTTTCATGATCTTCCCTTTTTCCTAAGAGTATTCCATGCCTATCTCCCCAAAATCCTATTAATATTTTTCAAGCCTTAGAATGCTCTAAGGATAAATTAATTTGGGAAATATTGGCCAAATGACTCAAAAATGCAGTTTAATAGACTTGTTTAATAGGGGAAAAGGTAAATTCTTAAAACTAAAGCAAGTGATACTTACTTTGATTCCTGGTAAAAATTCTAGAATACATTATTAAAGTATACTTTGTAAATCCTTATAAAGGGAAGCAGTGGTCACTGCATGCCCCCATGGGTTTATCAAGAACAGGTCATGCCAAACTAATACCGTTTTTTGGACAGTTACTAGACAGGCAGATGAAGAGGAATCCAGGGGCACAGTATTCCTGGATTTTAGTGAGTGATTTAACAAAATACCCTTCTAGATACTATGAAGAGATATGGGCTAGATCAGGGGTTCTTAATATGGGTATCTATGAATAGATTTCAGGGGGTTCATGAATTTGGATGGGAAAAAATATACCTTTATTTTTACTAATTTCTTACTGAAAGTATTTCCTTTAATTGTTTAAAAACATTATTCTGAGAAGGGGTTCATAGGTTTCACAAGACTGACACAAGGAGTCTGTGTAACATCAGGAAGATCTGAGTTCAAATGCAGACTCAGATGCTAACTGTGTGACCCTGGGCAAGTTACTTAACCTCTGTTTGCCTCAGTTTCTTCTTCTGAAAAATAGAGATCATAGTAGCACCTACCTCCCAGGGTTATTGTGAGAGTCAAATAAGATCATATTTGTAAAGCACTTAACCTAGTGCTTGGCACATAATGAACAATAAATGCTCGTTTCTTTCCTTCCTCCTTGGAGAATACAATATTTCTGTTTAGCTTAGTTATCAATGAATTCTAAAGGCAGAGAGGATATACTTATCACATTTGCAGATTATAATAGCAGCGTAGATTAGCTGACACGTTGAATTATAGAATGACGATTAAAAAATGATCTTCATGAGTTGGAATGTTGGAATGCAGTTAACATGTTGAAATTTACTAGGGATGGAAGGAAATTCTTATGCCCAGTTTCAAAAATTCAACCATATAAGTCTAGGATTGGGATTGTGGGACATGACAGATGTTTTATGTAAAATAGATCTGACCCACAGCTCAATGTGAGTGAAGAAACACAATTAGCCATAAAAGCTAATTTGATTTTTAAGATATATTAATAGAAAGAAGTATAATGCCTAGAGTTAGAATCATAGCCTGCCCTGGTCAGACCATATCCAGGGTACTTTGTTCAGTTCTTGGTGTCTTGTTGTAGGAAGGACTTTGGTAATCAGGAGAAGGTCCAGAGGAAGTTGATAATGGTATTAAAGAGAGTACATCATGTGAAAATGGATTGAAGGAAATTGGGTTGTTTAGCCTAGAAAAAAGATTGGGGAGGGAGGGATATGATAACTACCACCTAGGAAAGGAGTTAGATTTCTTTTGTTTGGTCTCAGAGAGCAGAACTAGGACCCATGGGTGGAAAATGCAGAGGCAGATTTAGGTTCAATGCAAAAGCAAAAATTTCCTTAAGACTAGGGCTGTCCAAAAGTGGAATGAGGTGACCGAAAAGGCAATGACCCCATCAATGGGGCTCTTCTAGTTGGAGAGTCAATGACCATTTATCAGGGATGTAAGAGATTCTTGTTCAGTTATGAATTGACATAATAAATAATAATTATTATTATTTACGTAGATTTTCATGTGAAATACTTTACATGACATTGAATCTAATCTTCCAAACTTTGAAGTAGATGTCAAGTATGTCTAAGTCAGGCTTTGAACTGTCTTCCTTTCTCCAGGTTAGACCAAATGACTTCAGAGTCCCCTCCCAAATCTGAGAGTCTGACTCTAACGATAGAGTTGAAGGAGCACAGCAGATAGGAGCATGATTAATCAATCGACAAGCATTTATTAAGTGTTTACTGTGTAGTAGGCACTGTTGGATATGCTGAGAATACAAAGAAATCAGAAAAACAGAGCCTGTGTTCTGGGGGCTCCCATGCTAATGAGAGAGACAGCATTTACTTAAGTAGGTATATACAAAACATATACAGATTTGATGAGAGGTAATTTCAGTTAGAAGACTCCGGCACCTGGTTGGGTGTGTGGAGTTCGGAGGACTGGAGGAAAGGACTCCGGCAGAAGAAGGGATTTGAGCCTAACATAAAGGAGGCCAGGCAAATATTAAGAGGCAGAGATGGGAGGGCGAGAATTCCAAGCATGGTGCTTGGCACATGGACTTGGACAGTCCGGGCAAAAGCAAAGACACAGGATGAGGACTCTTTTATTTTTTGCCCCAAACCTCTACCTCTCACTGGGTATCTTATATTTGGTAAGATAGCACTTCAACTCTTCAACAATCCCAAGTTTGTCAGAGAAGCTCCAAAAGATTGAAACGTATTTTCATTTGAAAGAAAATGCAGCCCTTCCTTTAAACATCCAATTGCTAATAACCGAAGTGTGAAATCCAGCTGTTACCATACAAGCCTAGGCCTCTTCTTTGCTCAGAGCTGGTAGATCCATCTTGCATAATTACTGTGCTTGTTTCTCTGTTTTAACTACTTCTCTGGTATTTTCTTTCATGGTTAATTGCTTCTTTTGCATATAGTTTCACCATAATTAGGGAGGGGGAAGGGGACATGCACTTCTAAGGCAATTTCCTAAAAATCTCAGCCCCTCACACTACCCTGAAAGCCATTTCTGGGGGTACCAAGATCTCTGGACTGGAGAGACAAATGACTGTTAACTGTGCCTCTTCAAGGCAGGGCTAGTTACCTCCTTTCCTTTCCCCTCCCCATCCCCGACCCCACAGTCTCCACCCTCTGTGGTCAGGACTTTGTACAAGAAGGAAACTGTTTGCTTCCATCCACTCTACTAAAAACCTCAGCCACCACTGACCTTAAATGAACCCTTTGTGAAAGCAACTAGAATACAGCGAGGCGAGAAACAGCATGCAGCTTTCCTGGGTTCTTATATAACTAAATCAGCTATATCGGGAGCTTTTCATTAGTCTAAATTACAGATTTACGGGTATACTTTGTGGGCCATGTGCCATCTTCTTGCCCCGTTCTCTTCACCCTCCAGCGGCTTTGTGTTGTAAGCAGCCTCTTCAAATAGCTTTCTGTTGGTTCTGGCTAACACTTTCTGCGTGTAGCATTCCTTCACTGTCCATGAGTCTGGGAATGCAATCTGACCTTGACCTTTGACCCTGGAGAGTCCACCATAGGCTTGAAAACTGGTTCTGCCTATCAGGGAAAGAGGAAATCTCTTCCTCAGGCCCCCTCACCCTGGATATAATCAGACAGGGAAGATTTACAAAGTATGCCCTCATCTGAAGTGGCAGAAGGGAAGTCCAATTTCGACTATCAAAGGCCTGATGTCCTACGGAAACGTTTTAGGTAAGCAAGTGAAATGGAGCAATGAAAGTCCCTTACCTGAGGAAGATGTGTCTTTGCCTATGTACGTATGTACGTATGTATGTATGAAGTATGTATTATATATGTCCCATGATTTTATTGGTTACGGGTACAGATTAGCAACTCCTCTACAACATAGTGTCTTAGAGGGTTACCTGGGGCGCTAAAAGGTTAAATGTTTTGCCCGAGGTAAATAAGCCAGTATATGTTACAGGTGAGACTTGAATTCAGGTGTTCTCTGAGTGTATCCCTCCATCCGATGTCCGAATCTGCCATGTCTATATCTATCTATATTTATTCTATAGGTATATGTGAGTGTGTATATGTATAGAAATACATATGTATATATACACTTTTTTAACCAGATTTGTGATTTCATTGCTATAGATAACTTACTATATTTTGCGGTTGTTTAGTCATAGTCGTATCTGACTCTTTGTGACCCCATTTGGGGTTTTCTTGGCAAAGATACTGGAGTGGTTTGCCATTTCCTTCTTCAGCTCATTTTACAGATGAGGAAACTGAGGCAAACAAGGTTAAGTGACTTACCCAGGGTCACACATCCGAGACCAGATTTGAACTTGGGTCTTCCTGATTCCATGCCTGGTGCTCTATCCACTGTGCCATCTAGCTGCTCAAGAGACTCTCTATATGGATATAGATATAGACATTTGTTGGAGGGAGTGAAGAGAAAGAGGAGAAGTGGGGAGATGAGTCATTGTTTTTCCCTTTTACATTCCTAAAATAAATATATTACTTCCTAGCATCATACATCTCATCTAGTGAATCTTTCTCAACGTCATGCCACACCCACAAGAGACAATTACTAAGATGATTTTTTTCTTTACAGACTCTGGCATTTTTATGAATCAGATAACAACCATATATAATATTATTCTAACCATTCACGATCAGAAGAATAATTATTTTGGCGGGGCAAAGAACAATTAGGTAGGCCATTTATACTCATTTGTTTTTCTTGAAATGCCACTAATAATTTTGTATCAATATTAAATCTCTTCTTTCTGATGATTATTTTCTCACTCAGAAAGGAAAACAGCCAGAAAGTACCTATAGACAGAGAATCTGGGTTTAATTCCAAACTTTGCCATTTAATACCCATAAGACCTTGAGTAAGTTATTTAACCTTAGTTTTATTATCTGTAAAATGGACTCTGCAGTATCTTCCCATTCTAAATCTATGATCCAATAACTAGAACTTAGAACAAAGTGGTAAGGTTATACACCTCAGGAGCAGGTAATACCTCTATTAACTAAACAGGAGGGGTGGAACAATTTGATGGTTTGGGTGTTATCCAGGAATCAGTATTCATGGTTAAAAAGTGAATAAAAAGTCAGTGGGATTCCATGGTGGTAGCTAGTGAAAATAGCTTGTAGTCAAACTCTAGCTTATTGTGGAAATCAATAGTCTACGGGAAGCCACTGACAAAAAATTTTTAGCAGAGAAGTGACATCCCCAGATCTATGTATTTCCATAATTGCATAAGGAAAATTAGCCTAGCTAGGTGAAACTAAGCATTGGGGAGAACATGGTTCAAAATGCCAGAAGTTATAAAGAAAAATGTGACTTAAAGAGGGTTAGAAAGTGAGAGAAGTAAAAAGATAAGGTGTGTTCAAAGAAAGTCTCCCCTTTTAGATCATAAGCTCCTCAAGGGCAGGAACTGTCATTCTTTTTATTAGTTGTGTCCTTAGTGCATAGCATAGTGCCTGGCATGTGGTAAGTGCTTCATAAATGTTTATTAGATGGAATTAGATTTGATTGAGTGAAATTTCAACATTCAAGATCTTGGAAGTGATGAAATTCTAACAGATAATGAGGTTTAAGGTGTGACCACATTCATATTTAACTGAATTGAGATAGAGAAGGAGGTTCTGGGGCTTGCAGTAGTAGAGAGTGGTCGTATCATCAGACAGGTTTTTTCAGCATGAATGTAGATGACTTCACATATGATATCAAGGGACAAGATCGAGAGGAGGACCATGAGCCTAAAGACTTTCAGAAAATAATGAGAATAAATGGAAGATTGGTAGATGAGGATGAGAGGAGGGTAGTGTAAATAGATTTCATGGACTTCAAAAGAAGTAAAGCAAGTAGCAGTGAAGCGTGAAGGGTAGGCCAACTCCTCCTCTTGTCCCGAATTGAGGTGAGTAAAAGGATTGGCTTCTAATCGATGTGTTTGCAAAGGATTTGGTGACATTGGGTTCCAGGTAAGCTGCGGAGTTATAAGTAGTGTTGAAGAAAAAATTTTAAGAACATGAGACAGTTTGTTGATGAAAAAATGTCTCTAAGGAAAAAAAAAACCAGAGTGGGTTTGGAGGCGGTTCAACCAATTGGAGTGTCCTGGGAAGAAGCAGAATTGATTAGAATAGGGGTGTTAACTCAAGAACAGGTAGTAAGGGTAAGCTGACAGTCAAAGATGATGTGACTGGATGACCTGCCCTATGGAATCAGTGAAATTAATAGAGTATGCACAGAGTTAATCCAACCTAGAGTCTGAAATGAGTCTGTGGAAATCTCTCCTCATACTGATCTTTTCCTTAATGGCTAGAGTAGAGTTCATAGGAAAATAGAAATGGAAATTCACAGGATCATGGACCTTAGAGGCCATGTATTCTTATGCCCTCATTTCACAGATAAGGAAACTGAGGCATGGGGAAATTAAATGACTTGTCCAAGAGTTGACCATAGGTACTAAGTATTGGAGGCTAGATTTGAAACCAAGTGCCTTGACTCCAAAACCACTGTTCTTCCCATTGTACCAAAATTTCTGGGCATCTAGGTGGTGCAGTGGATAGAGCACCAGGCCTGGAGTCAGGAAGACTTAATTTCCCGAGTTCAAATCCAGTCTCAGACACTTACTAGCTGTGTGACCCTAGGCAAGTCACTTAACCCCGTTTGCCTCAGTTTCCTCATCTGTAAAATGAGCTGGAGAAAAAATGAGCTGGGGAAGGAAATGGCAAACTATTCTCTTATCTTTGCCAAAAAATTCCAAATGGGGTCATGAAGAGTTGGACGCAACTGAAGAATGACTGAACAACTGAACCAGAATTTCTAGGCCTTTGGACAGAAAGAGCAACATCAAGAAACCAATGTGGGGTGGGTGGAGGAAGGAGGACAAAGAAGACTTTAGGGCATTTTGACATTGAAAAGAAGCTAATTGCATCTTAGTAATATGCAAATTAGCACCTTGCTTTTGAGTCCACAGTTTAAGCATTTTTGGCATATAGTAATTGGGTTAGGATAACTGCTTACAATGAATGGATTAACTTTGCCCACAAAGGCAAAGTTCTGAGACAGAGAAGTAAAGATCGTTGGGTCCGAAATGAAATAAAGGAAATTCTATGAGTTTCCTCTGCTTAGCGTCCCACAGTGCTATGACTGAAATATCTGCTTCTGCTTCCATGCTTCTGTGGATATTCATCAGCAGAGGGGCTTCTTTGGCAAGTGCAGATGTCAACCCACTCCACCTTCTCATCCTCTGTAATTATTGTCCATTACTTTTCTGTAAAGCTTCCATGTTGAATCTACCCAACATGCTGGAATCCTTCTTCTAGGTCTTTTAATATTAAATTTATATATTCATAATATATGCATCACATGTAACCTGTTATATTATAAAATAGTATGGTGTGATTACAAATATATTATAAATATGCATAAATATAGGATTATAAATATAAATAATTATAAAATAATGTGTTGATATAATATGCATTTTTCTGGACCTGTGGTTATATGGGTCCAGGGAATTACTGGTAAGGAAACTTCCTCAAAGAGTATGAATTCACAAATATTCTGAGCTGCCTGGGCCACTGAGAGAAGTTAAGAGACTTGCTTAGTCTCCCAAAAGTAGCAAGAGTCAGAGGAAAGCCTTAGAACCCAAGTCCTTCAGACTCTTGAGCCTGACTGTCTATTCACTGCACCAAGTTATCTCTCACTAAATATAATGAAATAATGAAAGTGCAAATAGACAATACTCATGAGAATATATGCTTTTTGAGGCCAAGGACTATTTTTTGCATTTTTTTCCTTTTTATCCTTAGCACAGTGACTGGCACCTTCGCTTACTTAATTTGGGCAGCTAGGCGGCAAAGTGGATAGAGCACCAGACCTGGAGTCAGGAAGACTTAATTTCCTGAGTTCAAATCCAGCCTCAGACACTTATTAGCTGTATGACCCTGGGCAAGTTACTTAATCCTGCTTACCTCAGTTTCCTCATCTGTAAAATGAGCTAGAAAAGAAAATGGCAAACCACTTCAGTTATCTTTGCCAAGAAAAATCTAAATGGGATCATGAAGAGTTGGACGTGACTGAACAACAACAAAATAAGTACTTAATAAATGATTATTTTATTGACTGAATACATAAATAGATAGGTTCAAGAAGGATTTTGATATCAATAACAGGTCACTAATGTAGGAAGGATTTGGGGAACAGCCTTAATCTTTTTGACACTGATAGTATAGAGGACAATTACATCTTCCCATAAGCCTTCCCTTGATGCTGTTAGAGAGCTGCACTGCATGGATCATGGGTTTAACTTGGAATTATAATTCTGATGTTATGGAAATAAGAAAATAAGAAAGGGAATGAAGAAGAATGATAGCAAAAGGAAGAAAATCATAGGAGAGTCTTCTTTAAAAATTTTCCATATAGGAAGTAGAGAATAAATACTTTTTAAAAATGTATACATTTATTCATAGAATTACACTTCAGCTCTACATTTTCATTTTCACTTAGTGAAAACTACAAACGTGGAGATTTGCTCATCTATGAAGGCAAACGCACTGGGTGCCACTTGAATGAGGTGAACTTCCTTCTCTTCTAGAACTATGACACATTAAAGAATTCTCATTCTTTTCCTAAATCCCCATTAATTGCATAATTGTTATGATGTCCAAATAACAGATCCATTAATAAGTTAGAGATATTAAAATGTATGTCCAATGGAGTATGCCAGTTTGGGTTTTGAGACTGGTAAAGTCTTGAGTCTTTACCTCCACTAGAAAAGATGATTATCATATGAAACAAAGCTTTCTGGATCTTCAGTCAACATTTATTTAGCTCCTACTTTGTGCTTGATTTATTCCTCAACATGAAACCAAAACAGACTGATGAGAGAGAGAGAAAGAGAGAGAGAGACAGAGACAGAGACAGAGAGACAGAGAGAGAGAGAGAGACAGAGACAGAGACAGACAGAGACAGACAGAGACAGAGACAGAGAGACAGAGACAGAAAAAGGAGAAAAAGAGAGGGGTGGAGAATAGAAGAAGGAGTCCAAGTCAAAGAGATAGAGACAGAGAGAAAAGAGAAAGAGAGAGCGATACTTCCATGATAGTCTCTGGCTTTTGAGAGACACAGACAATCTCAACAGATTTTTCCAGCCAGTATTCATGTCTATATCCGTAATGCTCCAAGACCTTTTTCAACCAAATAAATCAGTGACACATGAAATCTAATTAAAGGGCAATTTAGACGTTTGTAGCTCCTCACAATATATTTGAACAATGATCAGTCCACAAGCTAAACAGTTGAATACAGTTTGCATTAAAGTTTTTCCCCCCATTTAAAAATATGTGACTAATTATTGTAATCATCATCAGTTAATATGCATGCATGTCCCTTTGTGTCATGCAAATTTGTTACCAACCTAGCATGAAGAAGTTACAGAGAAATTACTGACAAGACAAAAGACAAGCAATTGCGAACATGTTTTATTTTGAGCATAAAAGACCCTCAACTTTTGATTCCTCTCAGTTCTTTCACCCTGAAATATGCTGTGCTGGTTCCCCCCCCCCAAGCAATACTGCAGAAAAAGTGGTTACACCTAAGTATGTTCTATAAATATACTCCATGCTATGAAAGCGAATGGTAGCAATGAAATGCCTATTACAATGGCCTATTTCTTCCTCTGAGAATTGTTCTGCTGTAACAAATATTTCCATTTTCTGTTTTTGCTGTTGTTTGTTCCACAAGGAGGATTTCCTTATTCTCAAAGCCTAATTTAATCCATTTTGATTTCTGAGGTTGTTTTTTTAAAGTATCTACTCATCCTTTATAGTGGTAAAAGAAAAAATACAGGGATGACTGCCTTGTATTTTCCAGCTAGGGACGGGAGAACTTTCATCCAGAAGTGAGAAGAGAGCTCAGACTTCACAGCTGCCCCATCTTTTTTCCTTCACATTGGCAACCTCAAGCAAAGCCTGTTCTTTAAGCCAGGGAAACACAATGTTCACACACACACACACAAAATGGTTGTGCTCTTTAAATAGATACAAAATGCAATATGAGTATATGAGAGTAGTAGAGATCATCTTGGAAATAGTCTAAGCCCAAGAGCTTTCCCTCTGCCTATATCTCGTATATACATTTTTAAAGGGTGTCTGCCATTTTCTTGAGTTTAATGTACCCTATTTTGAAATTGAGGGTCTTTCTTCATTTAATGTTATGCTAGAGTTTATCCTATTCTGACAATGCTACATCTCAGAAATTTGTTGTAAGTTTCTGGAAAGGCAGGTTCTAGAACAAATTCTGGAAACCAATGATATAACTTAATTTGGCATAACTTACTTTCAAAAGATACACAGATTCTCAAAAAATGAGTAATCATTTTTTCCAGCATAAATTCAAGAAATGGTAACAGCTCATGGGGTGGATATGATTTTCTTAATGCTCACTAAAATTTAGAGCAGCTTATTTTTTTAAAGGGGGACTTCTAAACCCACAACCACAATTTTTTTCTTCTGTCTTAACCCTTTTATTAAAGACTTCTGTGAACTAATATAAACATTAGATCGGGTTTCATCCTACTATGAGTGAAAACAGACTTTAAGAAAATTTCCCCTGAAGATTTTCTCATTGGATGACTTAAATCCAAATTTATACAATCTTAAAGGCAAGTTTATCTCAAGTGTCCAGTGTCTTCTAGGAGGATCCTTTGCCAATCATATAATAATTATCCTTAATGTTTTTTTGTTTTATTGATGTACTTTTATATTATAAGCATTTACCAATTACTTGTACTTCATGAGAGATCTCTCGTAATGCCCTTAAGTAACATCTTAGTGGTCTTCCAACTGTGGATTTTTTTTTCAGTAGAAATGCTGTGTGATCCATTCTGTATATACTGCACATAGCTTGCTTCAAGCCTTTTTCTGATGTCTGCCTGGAAACTGTCCCTGTATTTCTGATACTCCCTGAGTCTTCTCCAAAACTTTCGGCTGTTCTCTTCAGTTTGCCACTGGTATACTCATACCATACAGCTGCTTCCCTGGCATGGATTATACAGACATTCAGTAACCCTAGACTAATGGGAGTATGCCATTTATCCAAGATAGTTGACTATTTCTCACAATAGAGCTTGGCATAGCAGAGTACCTTATGTACATGATGGAAAGACTTACTGGGTTAATCATCATCATTTCTGCACTTTTTCATCCTCATATTAAGATGAGAGACTACGCAATTCACTAAATAATATGTTTCAAATTTGTCTTAATAAGTATTACAATCAGAAACAGTGAGGGATAAACTTTCAAAGCCAGGCCCCTAAGATTTAGCTGTGTGAAGTATTCCCATTAATAGCAATACAAGTGGTAGTGCCTCATCCAGGCTTTTAAAAGCTGGGCTGCTAAGGGGGCCTAGAGAACCTTTCATTATGGCCTCTAAAGCTTTACTCTGCTCCTCTCTGGGATCTTTTATAGAAAGTGTTATTTTTTGAAATCTTTTTTTAAAAGCTACATCACAAAAAGATGCTACTAAAATGAAATGGCCTAAACCGGCAAAAAAAAAAAAATCAGAAAGTCTGATGTTAAACTAGAAAATTGGTAATCTGGTTAAAGTTTAGTACCAACTGAAAGAAAGAGTAAATTGCATTATGGGGCAGCAGCAATAGGAGTGACTTTGAATCTAGAGTTTCTTCTGCTATTTCTGTCTGTGTAATATTGGATTTTTTTCTTTTGGCCATCCTGGACCTCAGTATCTAAAAGTCCATTTAGAAGCCACTCTTTTTAGAGGCCCTCTACAGTGAAGGGTTGGATTAGATCATTTGAAAGAGTCTTTCCAACTCTGATAGTCTATGTTTCTTATACCTACAGATCCATGCGAGCTTAAGAAAGAAGAATGAACCTAAATGCCAAGACAAATTTTCTTCATAACATCATAAAAAGTGGTTTAAATTGGGAAAAAAATTAAAGGCAAACAGCTTGTTTCATGTACATGGTGCCATAAAAGCTTCCCCTTACCCCCACTAAATTGATTAGATGTTTTAATGCAGTGAGTCAGAAGGACTTGAATTCAAATCCAGCCTCCTTACTAGCTGTGTGACCCTAGGCAAGTCACTTAACCCCTAATTGCTTCAATTCTTTATCTGTTAAATGGAGACACACTGGAGAAGGAAATGGCAAACCACTCCAGTGTCTTTGCCAAGAAAACCTCAAATGGATTCACAAAGAGTTGGACACAACTAGTAGAGGATGACTTCATTTTTGTTTTGTTGAATGTCCCTTTATCATTTAGCAGAGGAGGACCTCACCTAGAATGTCACCTATAAGTTCATGGCGGTAATCAAATTACCATTTGCTTCTCCTTCAAAATATTTAATATTGGCATATGTGGGGTTCCACTTGCCAGTCTTCTGATGTAAATAATCATTACGGTTGGCCCCATTATACAAGGGGCGAAAATGAGAAGACCAAGAGATCAGTCCAGAGTCAAACAGCAGAAACAAGGGTTGGATTAGAACTGGACTCTAAGTACCTGACCACTTGCCCTGTGATCAGAGCGCTGAGGTCTTGGTACTGCGATCAGATTATCATTTTAATTAACTCAGTTTCTAATCTCTAGGTGACTAGGCAAAGGCAACTGTCTTCTGACAACCTTATGAGAAGAACTTTGCTCTTGCCTCCTGGAGGTCTTGCAGATAAGAAATTATCTCTTAAAGTATAAAATCTGCTATTTCTGCTCTGAAGGGACAGATAGAAAACACAGACAGCCTAGCAAGGAACAGGAGGAAGTTGGCAGTGGTTTGTCCTTATTACAGTTGGCACAGGAGTAGTGACTAAGAGAGAGTGTAATGGATTAACCTGACAGCCTGCCTGGGTTTAGAGGTTTGGTGTGCTTTCTCCTCCCTCCTCCCTTGGCCTTCATTGTGTATGCTGTCATGATTATTTTTATTTTTCTTTCTTCATATTTGAATATCAACTTGATTCATATTCCTCACTTTTGGGAAGGTTTTCTAAAGGTTTAATCTCCTCGCCTCTGGGTTAATTAGCTTTTTATTTCTTTCTAAATATTGTTGAGGTCGCTCTGGATTAAAGAAGCTAAATATTCCAAAATTAAATGAATACTCTTGGCTGATTACAATGCTCCATGTTGCTTTATCCTGGTATGTGAAGAACAGCTTTTATGAATGAATATGATGGCTATTTTTAAATGAAAACACTCTATAGTATAAATGCAAAACTCTTCCAAATCTTTTTTGGAGGGGAGAAAGATATATTTCTCTCAAAAGTCTTAAATTAACAAATGAAAACACAGCGTCCAGTGATATTGTTTCCCAAATATGCCTCAAGTCTGTCATAATCTGTTTTTCTGTAACAATAAAAGAAGTGGTTCCAAGTCCCACATCACTATCATTTTCCAGACAAAGGTTATCTGTGCATTATATTCAATACAGAATTTTCAAATTTTGAAACATTTTATTATTACAGTAATGGCTATTGCAGTTTCTAACAGACACCCTGTCAGAGGGTTTAAAAAATGTATGCCTTGGTTCATGCAAAAAAAAAACAAAGGTCAAAACTTTTAAAATGTCACTTCTTCTGCAGTTTTGCATAGAAAATACATTGAAGCAGTGGGAGGGCTCCTTGCCCATAGAAACAGGCTGTAAGGAAAGAATGTGATCCCGCTGCTGTAGTTTCCACTTTCACTGGCAGCTGCGGGCTGAGCAGAAAAGCACTGTGGGAGCCCATTGTTACCCCAGCTGGGTAATAGTTTTCTTATTTTACAGTCAGCAGCCAAGGGGGGTTGGGGTGTCTCAGTAAAGTGCCTGAAAAAAAAATATATATATATATAATTCCCACAAACAGATCACTTTCCCTTCCACTATGAGAAAGAGATCTATAAATCTTTTATTTCAGTTGGATCCCTCTATCGAGGTAATTAAATATGTCAAACAAAAGACAGGATGGTTGGTTTGGGGGTGAAGAGGTTGTCCTTATTTTCCTAACAAACTTCAGCTTTGGGGAAATGTTACACTGAAGATTGTGAAATCCAGAGTGTGGAGAGTGAGTCTCTCAAAGGTTTAGCCATCCATCCCACGGTTGTGTCTTCTCAACACCACCCAAGTGTTTATTTTCCTGTGGAACAAAAGTGAGACTCGAGTGCCAGGTCTTGAACAGTTGAACACATAAGGCTCACACCTTCCATTTTCACTGGGGCTGAATTCCATGTCAAAAGATGCTGTTGGAGTTCTGATGTTAGGATTCTGATTACAAACAGTTTCTAAACTGGGATGAATCTTCAGTAGAGTATGTCTTCAGGACCAAAGTTTAACTATTTCCTGGACTTCAGGATTCTTTTAGCTATAATTTGCCCATCTAGGAAAAAAAAAATATGTTCCCATTGCCATGGAAACCTAAGTTTTAAAGGTGAAAAGTCATTGACCTATCCATTGAGTCTGACATCTCAGTGGCAGTAATTAATATTCTAGAAAGGGAAAGACAGCTGCTAAGAAAGATGAATCCTCAGTTCAGGTGAGTCAGTGAAATTGTTCAAAGCTATTGCCAGGATAAGCTCTCCTCATTTCAAGGCATGAAAGTCACCGAAGGAGTGTCTGATGAAAGCATAACACACATGCACACACATCTCAATCTTTCAAACTGATTGTTTCAAACTAAACACTTGGTTTTGTGCAAAGTCTGGAAGGATATTATTATAGAAAATTAATTGAATTATGAGAGTGTCAAAAGTCTTACCTTCCTATGTTATCACTAACTCTGGAAAATCTTGTAGTTGTGTGTACTTCTCATAGATAGTTTACTTATACTTTTGATAAATCAATGAAGCCAGAGTAAACCAAGGATTTAACAGAAGGTTGAGGATTTCATGGATAATTGAGGGAGCCAAGCAGAAGCATCACTATGAAAATTTGGGAAAGAGTAAGATACACATAAATTAATATATACTTATCTTCTTTGATACTTCATTTTGAAGGATCACTCATCTCATCTCATCTCATCGATATGTATCGCCAATCATCACTCATCCATGTCTGCCCAACCAGTGAGATTCTTGTTCATGTCCTCTCATAAGCCTTCCATATATGTTTGAAAATAAAAATAGGTTACAGTATAAATGCAAAACTCTTCCAAAGCTGTTTGGAGAGGGGAAAGATTTATTATCCACCTCATGTTGGTGACCTTGTTCTGGTTCTCTTCATATTATGTGGCTATCAGTGGACCACATGAGCAACAGAGAGGCATATGGCAGGCATGAATCGGCTACAATACATAACAAAAAAGTTATATGGGAGATAGAGCATAAAGGATGTCATTAGAGAGATGTAAGATGTGACTTAGGGAAAAAAGTGAGGACAATCAAAAATATACTCCACTGAAGAGAGAGAGAGGCAGAGATAGGGAGAGAGAGAAAGGGAGAGAGAGGGACAGGGAGAGAGGGAGAGGGACAGGGACAGGGAGAGAGGAAGAGGGAGAGGGAGAGGGGGAGAGAGAGAAGGGGAGAGGGAGAGGGTGAAAGAGAAAAGGGGAGAGGGAGAGGGTAATAGAGAGAGGAGGAGAGGGAGAGGGAGAGAGGGGGAGGGACAGGGGAGAGAGACTTTGTAATAATGTTACTAGGAAGAAAAATAAACCAATCTCTTTAAATTATCTAATGTTTTGCACATACCTTGCAAGCAGTCATTGCTCAAAAACGGTTTCCTGAATGAATGAGTGCTATAATAATTGTTACAGGAAATTTTTAATGATACTTACATTTCACTTCATCAAGGTAAGGAGTAACTCAAAGAATATTGTAGATAAATATATGGAAGAAACTCACAAAATGGGTATATATATGTATATGTATATATATACATACATTTATATGATCTATTCAAATATTCTATTTTTCAGTTTATATGAAAGTAAAAATAATGGAAATAATATATAAAGAATGAATTATTGGACTATAGAAGCAACTATATTTCAAAACAAAGTAGAAATCTGATTTTTATGTTTTTGCTTTTATATTTCAGGAAGAAGAAACTGTGGTAAACTCTGGTGAAAGGTAGCCACTTGATCATAGAATGCACTAGAGACAAAGGGGGATGCCAGCTATAGTATGATGGGCACCTCAGGTTTGAAGAAAATACATTTCTTTTTAATTTTGCTTTTCAATGAACGAAAGTCTATTTTCTCTCCCTCCCATCTCTCCTCCCAATTCTACATTGAGAAAGACAGAAGAAAACCTTTGTAACAAATATTGATGCATAGTGGAGCAAATTAATTCCTACATTAGCCATATTAAAAAAAATCTTGATCTGCACCTTGAGTCCCTCATCTTTCTGTTAGGAGGTGGGTAGCATGTTTCTGCATGCATCCTCTGGAATTGCGGGTGTCATTGTCTTTATCAGAGTACTTAAGTCTTTCAAAATTGTTTGTCTTATGATGTTGTTATTGTATAAATTATTCTATTGTTTCTACTGACTGCCCTCAATATCAGTTCACATAGTTCTTCCTGGGTTTCTTTGAAACTGTCCTTTTCATTGTTTATTATAGAACAAAACTGTTCCATTATATTCTTATATTCTCATAACTCATATATTCTCATAATTAGTTTGGTAGTTCCCTAATTGATAGATACCCTCTTAGCTTTCAGTTCTTTGTTTCCACACAAAGAGCTACTATGAAAATGTGTGTGTGTATACATGTATAATATATATACATATATGCATATATTATATATGAGTTCCTTCCCCTTTTCTTTGATCTCTTTGTAGATATAGACCTAGCAGTGGTATTACTAGGTCAATGGGTATCCACAATTTAGTCATTTTAGGGGTCACATTTCCAAAGTGCTTCTCAGAATAGTTGGGCCGGTCCAGGTCTCCACAGTGTATTAATATGATTGTTTTTCCCACAGCCACTCTAACATTTGTCACTTTTTTATTGTCAACTTTGTCAATCTGATAGGTACAAAGTAGAGTCTCAGTTGCTTCAATGTGTATTTCTATAAACATTAATTATTTGAAGCAGGTTTTCATATAGCTATTGATACTTTCAATATCTGCCTCTGAAAAACACCTGTTCATATCTTTTGACCATTTATCAATTTGGGGAGTAGCTCTCACTCTTATAAATTTAAATCAGTTCTCTATGTATCAGAAATGGGACCTTTATCAGAAATTTGTTAGAAAGATTTTTCCCAGGTACCTACTTACCTTCTAATTTTAGCTTTGGTTTTGCATGGGCAAAAATTTTTAAATTTATGTGATCAAAATTGTCCATTATATTTTCTGTAATCCCTTCTGTCTTTTGATTGGTCATGGGGAAAATTCATTTCAGAGACTACAGAGAAAGGATAGGTAGGATACCATGACTTTAAATTAAATAAGGGAAGTCAGTCCAAGAGGGATGATAAGCTCTCTAGTGAGAAATTCCAAAGACAGAAACACAAATTATGGTGATATAGTTAGTCTTAACCAGTCACATGGGAAGCTGTTTAAAGAGGCCAATGGGGATACACATGGAACTTAACAAATAACTTTGATTTTTTTTTGAACAATGTACTGCATATAGAAACAAGGCAGGTAACTGAGGATGGACATTAAATAATGGTGCAGTCTTATGATATCGGACATACTACAGCTGAAGTTTATACTTGTGATGTATAAAAAGTTCAAGAGACATAATTTCCAGGAAATCAGTAATTTTATTAATTATAGCTGGCAGGTAATTAATAAAAGGATTGGTCATCTGGCCATCTCTCGTGAAGCAAAGATGGATCATGGCAGCTTCTTGATGCTTATATACCCTTGGAAGAATGTTCCTGACAGGTGGCAATCAATTCTGATTGGTTAACAACTAATGAGAAGAATGAATATCATAATGAGAAGTGGACCTATTCTAATGACGGTCTAGTGATTCTGATCATTCAGACCAACCCCACCTAGAACAAAGTAGCCATACATTCCCAAAGTGAGCTATACTGCTCCTTGGGGGTGCTGGAATAATCTGGGGGAGTAGTAGCATCCTCAAGTGCAAGTGGGGGGCACTGAGTAAAAATAAGGGGGTGGTAGAAGCATAAGGAAAGAAGAGAAGAGAAGAAAATTTTGAAAAACCATTCCTACACACTTCACCTGTTGCATAACAGAGTTAAAATCATAGTTACATTATTTTTCAAATAGACACACAAAATGCAAGTTATAACTGATCAGTGGCAAAGTCTACCAGCAGGTCTTAACAAGCAAGTGTTGGCAAGTGAGCATGTTGCACATGGTTGGGAAGTCCAGTATGCATTGGCAGGAATATGTGCATGTAATGACTTGTTTACAATACAATACTATATGGTTACATGATGCAAGACTGTGTCATCAAAATTTCAATGCAGGAAAAACCCCACAGATTAACAATAAATTGTTACATTTAAGATGTGTCATTTCAAAAACAGATTTTTTTTGAAATGACACAATTTTTTAAAAACTTCTAAAGGGTTAAAGAATGTAGATTTCCAGGGGAGGGGCACTGAATAATTTTTTTTGAAAAGGGGGCAGTAGGCCAAATAAGTTTGGGAACCTCTTATCTAGAAAAAGCAGTTCTACTCAGTCCTGTCTGACTAGAACACAATGGGCTGGATTTCACCTAAACTAAAATCTTTTACCTTTTGATCAAACCCTAACTTTCCCAGTTGGGTGGGGTCTGAACAAGATAGAGGAGAAAATTAATCTAATCTTATTATCAGTAATGTCTTTCAGATGCTGGCTGAATAACCGACATGGAGCTGATTTCTCAATGAGGAAATAGGAAAATTAAAAAATCCTGGTCTTCCTCAATAGTAAATGGTTATTAATATGAGAGAAATAATCATGGCAGCTTCTTGATGCTTATATGATGAGAAATAATCATCTAAGGACAAGAAAGAGGGTTTATGTATATCACAGATAGGAGGATGACTAAGGAAGAGATGGAATAACTACTCCAGGTGAATGGGAAAATGATAATGGATGATAAAGAGCTTTAAACTATTCCATTCTAATTTTGTCTACTTCTACTCTACAGACTTTGCCATAACGCCTAAGCTACCTTCTTCCTCCACCCTTTTCTTCCACAAGTGACCTCCTCCCAGAGCTTCCCTTTTGAGAAAGGACTCAGACCAGTCATCCTTTATTCTCCAGACTTCACTACCATGCTCCTATGCAGTAGTTCTTCCCTCCCCCACCCCCAACCTTCATTGCTTTTCAGTTCTCTTTAAAGTATTATTTTCCCCCATTAGAACAGAAACTCTTTGAGGACAGGAACTTTTTGCTTGTATTTAGCCTCTGTATTTAGCATAGCACCAGGCACCTAGTAAGGGCTTGCTAAATGCTTCTTGACTTGTAGCTAGAGAATGCAGTAGTTAATTAAGCTAGGTATGTTAAATAAAAGAACCACACTCAAGATTACTGTTATATTCAATTAATATAACATATCTATAGAATACTAGATATATCAAAGAAAACAGAAAAGGTACAGTGCCAACATCATTGTGAGCAGG
This sequence comes from Phalanger gymnotis, assembly GCA_028646595.1. NCBI lineage: Eukaryota > Metazoa > Chordata > Mammalia > Diprotodontia > Phalangeridae > Phalanger > Phalanger gymnotis. The sequence continues at coordinate 131,536,263 of CM053626.1, read as the reverse complement.
GCAATTAGGAAGGAATCCGACTAGATCTAAAGCTCTGGATTTGCTTTGAAGTCATTTGATGCAATTGTGTTCTCAAACCCTGAAGCTCAGCTTCTCTAGCCCCTTGTTTCCTTCAAAAACCTCTAGAGATATTCCTTCTCACCCCTAAGTAAAACTGTAGCCCCATACTATAGAGGTTATGTGGAGATCCCTTTTCTTCCTGTGAGCAAAAAGGACAAAAATCTGTGTCAAAACTGAACAACTATAGAAAAGCGTGTAGAAAATCAGCTTATGCCAGAAATCATTTCTTAGTTAATTATGTTGTGACCTGTTTTATGTGCACTCTTCTTTATAAATTAGATGGAATAGCTTTATAATGTGCATAAAATCATTTTAAATGCCACATACATTCACTCAGACTTCTGTGCAGTTGAAAATTTTAATGTGAAAATATGTTTTTATTATTAATAATAATTAATGAGAGGCATCATTGTATAGTGGATCCAGAGTCAGGTAGACCTGACTCTAAGTTTCACATTCCACCTCTGACATTTACTATCCGTGTGATCCTGGGCAAATCACTTAAACTCTTCAAACTTTGGGTTGTACATTGTTAAAATGGGGCTGCTAGGTAGCACAGGGGACAGAGTGCTAACCCTGGAATCAGGAGGACTTGAATTCAAATTCAGTTTTTGACACTGACTAGCTGTGTGACCCTGGGCAAGTCACTTAACTCTGTTTGCCTCAGTTCTTCATCTATACAATGAGCTAGAGAAGGAAATGGCCAAGAAATGGCTAAGAAAACCTCAAATGGGATCATGAAGAGTTGGCGATTAACCAACTGAACAACAACATAATGAGAATAATGGTGCCCATATTATCTAACTCATAGGTTTGCTGTCAGCATCAAATTCCATTTCTTTGGAAACCTTAAAGTGCTGCTTAAATGTTAGCTTTCATAATTATTAGGGGAGGAATGATTATGATTTAGAAGTTAGACCAGAAATGGTTAACAGGGAGTTGAAATTCAAAATTACTGAGTTTAGAAGAGAACACTCAGCATCCTCCAATGAATACAAGTTAACGGGCCAAGATAAACTCCATCCTAGGTTATTGGAAGAACTGACGGCTGCATTGTCATTAAGAGGGGTGAAACAGAATTGAAAATGGATGATATAACAACTCACAAAAGCTTCATAGTTAAGATTCTTTGAGGATAGGCCACCGAGATGGACTTTGACTCATGGCCATGTTACGAGTCATTATTTAGAGGAATATTTTGTATATATTTAGAAAGGGAAGTAGTTATCACCAAGAACTGTGGGTTCATCCAGAGAAG
>CM053626.1:131518524-131534445 GCA_028646595.1 Phalanger gymnotis | reverse complement strand
ACAATAAAATTTGGTCTGCTTAAAAAAAATGCCCAGAATTGAAGTTAAGAAAACTGGACTACTATTTCAACACTAATTTTGTTCCGGTTTTTTACAAGCTCATGCAAAACCTTTTCAAATCTCCAATTTTGCTATATCTCTCATTCTCCATTATCTTTGTTTTCCCTCCCCTTCACAATTTGTTGAGTATCACTAACTACTCTCTAACTACCTGCTTACTTATCTTGAGTTTCAACTCCTTAATAACAATTTTTGTTCTAAGCCTTCCCCCGCAATTTTTTTTGTTCTATTGTTCCAGTAGGAAGATCACTTCTCTTGGCAGAGAAAACAGAAACAAAATAAGAATTGAGTAAGTCTGGCTTCTCCTCTTTCATTACCATTGATCTACTGACCCTTTTAGTCAATTTGCTTGTAACTTATAGTCTTGGAAAGTTGGACTTGGGCACTAAAAAGGTTAAGTGACTTATCCAGGGTCATGCAGATGGTATATGTCAGAGGCAAGACTCAAACCTAAGTCTTTCCGTCTCCACGAGTGGCACTCCTTCACTATTCTACTCAACCTCTCCAGTGAGAATTATAGGACCAAAATCAGCCTCCTTATAACAAAATTTCTAGTGCACCTTGCACCTCACACTTCATGCATCTGTATATGTGAACATCTGAAGTTAAGAGTCTCATTTCTTGTTCCTTCCCTGGGCTTTTTCCTCTTGTGTATTACTGAACATTTCTACTAATACTCTTCCTTTCCCATAGCCACTTTTTGCTATTGTATCTAGCTTGGTGCTTACACATAGGCAGGTTTTTTTTCTTTTTCACTTCTCAGTTCAAAGATCATATGATCATAGATTTAGAGGTAAAAGATCTCAAGGATCATTAAATCCAACTGCTTCATTTTATTTTATAGATGAGGAAACAGAGGTTCAGAGAAATTAAGTGGCTTGGTAGAGCCAAGTGGTAGAGCCATTCCCGGATTCATCCAACAATAAAAGTATTGGTCTGTAGGAAAATCTGAGAGTGTGCATGACTCAATTATATGAGTCATCTTGATACAAAAAGAGTGCAAAACTGGGAATCAGGAGACCAGGGTTCTAGGCAAAGTTCCACCACTAATTAGCTTTGTGACTCTAGGCAAATAATTTCCCATCTCCGAATCTTGATTTTCTCATCTGTAAAAGGAGGATGTTAGAGGGACAATTTCTAATGTCTAAGAGGATTAAACCTTGAAGTGACTCTCTCTCATTTTCCAGATGAGGAAAATGAGGCCATTATACTTAAAGGGACTTGCCCAAGGTCACACAGGTAGAAAGAGGAAGAGACAGGATTCAAACTCAACTCAGCTCAGCATTCCTCCTATAGCTCTAAACTTCGTCTCTAAAATTCTTCTTTTTCTTCTTTTAAAAAATCATATTTCCATGTAACATGAAAGAATATTCTACCCCCCATTTTCTTGATCATTTTAATAGCATACTAAGTAACAGAAGTAACTCTAAGTAACAGAAAATAGGGACCAACATGATCATCATTTACATACATCCCCACACACTACCTTCTTTCTTCAATTTCTCCATACGGATTTTCTTACCACTCTACCTCAGTAGAGGTCCTTATTTTTTTTCTTGGATGACCTAAATAACTTGTCTGCTTTGACAGTCCTTTTATTAAAGCATCAATTGTACTGTTTGTTCTGTTTCTGTGTTGATTCCCAAAGGAATAAAGTCCTTTTCCCTGTCCATGCTTTCCTTTACTTTCCAATGTAGCACAAAAGATTTTTTTTCTTGGAAAGAAGCGTGATTTAATGAGAAAGACCATCAGATGTGGGGTCAGAGAACTTTCTAAAATCACAGGTCTACTCTTTGCTGCCTATGTAACTTTGGGCAAATCGCTTCTCTCTGGGCCTCAGTTTCCTCCATTTGTCACCTGAGAGGGTTGGATTAGAATTCTGGTGTTCACTTGGAGTCCATTCACTACATATATACGTGCATGCATATATATATATATATGTATATATATATATGTGTGTGTGTGTGTGTGTATGCATGTATATGTAAACTACATATATACATATATATCTATGAACTATATATATGTATCTGAAAACTACATATATGTATATGTATATGTACATACATGTGCATATGGATAGATAGGTAATTGCATTTCAATATAACCAGTTTCCTTTGTGATCCTATGTATTTTTAAAATTCATTTAAAAACATTATTCTTGGAAGGGGTCTATAGGATTCACCAGACTTGCCAAAGAGGTTACAGACACACAAAAAGCTTAGGAACCCTGGGATTAAATACTCCCTGGAGTAGTGGTTACAGTGCTGGACTTTGAGTCAGACGGAGCTGAGTATATTGCATTAAATACTTATATATCACAGATGCTGAAATATTCTAGGAAACTATAAAATTATAATGTAATCTAGTGTATTCCAACAATTAAAGTATCCAATAAAAAGAGACACTCAGGTAGAGTGCCTTCTCCTTCAGGGCAATGGCTAGAACCCTGAAAGGAACAAGTAGGCAGTCTTTGTCTGATGGACCTGGCTTGCTAGTGAAAATTAGAGTTGGGGAAGAGCGAGCCCAGAGTCAGTGTTATATGTGGGGGTTTCATAAAAAATGAATACAGAAGGCTGGGCCAAGATGGTGGAGTAAAAGCAGGGACTTGCTTGAGATTCCCCCCAAGCCCCTCTAAATGCCTAAAAATGATTCTATATAAATTCTAGAGCACATGAACCATATGAAATGAATTCTAGACCTGTCACATTTTAAAGGACCCACAGGAAAGATTCTCCACTTGGTACTCTCTTTTTACTAGATACTCTAACTATTGGAATCCACTGGATAATGAGAAGACATATGTAAAACCCTTTGCAAATATTAAAGTGATATATAAATTCAGCTTTAAGTAATAATGTTAATTATCCATTAATTAACCTCTCTGAGCTTCCATTTCCTGCCTTGTGTAATGAGAAGTCAGACCAGATCATCAATAAAATTCCTTGCAAAACCAACAATATATGTTCTCTATATGATTCGTGCTGTGTGGAGAGATTTTGTGAGGTCAGTTTGTCTCTCATGCCTTTGATCAGAATTACGCCTGAATCATTGCATCTATCTCATTTTTAAAAGCCTTATGATAGCTTTCACATCAATTCTTCCATGTATTCACAGGTGAATGAGTAATTAGAACCAACTGAAAATGCAAACTTCTATTAGCATCGGTAATTTGGGTCATAATAATTGTAAGTCCAGTTTATAAATGCTTCGCTTGAAGAGTTGCTTCAAGCATCTCCAAAACCCGATTTTGATCCACAGAAGACCTTATCCACATGCACCAAAAACTTCATAAAAAAACATAATATCAGTTTGGGACTCAGAAATAATGTCTCTAGATGACACTATTGTCAAGGGAGGGAAGGAGGACAGTTGCTTCCCTAGGATAATAGCTCACCTGGGGGACTGGAGATGGAGCAGTAGGAAGTGTTGATCTAGACACCAAAGACCTCAGGCTACCACAGGTATGAATAGAACTTGGAATGTTTCTGCTTATCTTTACCTCATTTCAAGGAGAGCACGAAATAATACAATGAAGATAGGGTTTGTTTTATGCATAAGGTGTGTTCTTGAATAGTATGTAAATCGAATCCAACTGATTCTAATAATAATAACAAACGTTTAAAGCAGCCGACATTTTGTTGTTTTTGTTATTAGAATCAATTGGATTCAATTTACATACTATTCAAGGACAAAGATTGTGACATTTATATAAGGTTTTAAAGTTTCCAAAATACTTCATCGAGATTATTTTATTTATATTTATATTATATACTCATATATATTATTTATATTTATATATAAACATGTATTTATGTATTTATATTTATGTTAGTAAGCATCATAGAAGCCTTGTGAAGTAGATATTTGGGTGGTGGTGGTGAGGTGTTTGGACCCATGCTTTCATTCCTTTACATATATTATCCTCATTTTACAGGTGAGGAAACTGAGGTTCAGAGAGGTTAATGACATCATAAAATCATAGATTCAGAGCTGGAAGGGACAATGAGAATCTAATCCAGCTCCCTCATTTTACAAATGAAGAAAATGAGACCTGGGGGAGAGAAAGGGCTTACTCATGGTCCCAAAGGCAGTGGATAGCAGAGTTGGGATTTGGAGGCAGGTATTCTGGCTACAATGGATAGAGCGCCAGGCCTGGAGTCAGGAAGACTCATTTGTGTGACCCTGGGCAAGTCACTTAACCCTGTTTGCTTCAGTTTCCTCATCTGTAAAAAGGAGCTGAAGGGGGAAATGGCAAACCACACCAGGAGTAAAGAATAGCTGGATATATTGGAATGACTTAACCACAACAAGGAAGACAACAGCAAAGCTCTGACTTCATGAGCAGTACTCTGTTGCCTTATACGGAGAGCACTTAAATACTTACAAAGTACTTTCTTTACCACCAACTTTTGAGGTTAGAACTCAGAGTTCTTCCATTTCTGATTGATATTCAATTCAAAACAGCTCCCAGAACCTTGCTTTAAGCCTCCCTAATTAGTTAATGATCTCTAAGCACATATTTAAATACATTAGGGGAAGTCTATTTAAAGGAACACAAGGGTGAATTCTTTTGTAAAAATGAATTCTTTTGTAACGCTAATAACAGACCCATTATTTTACTGTTTTGTAAAGCTGGAATTTTACAGACTGGATTTTCTTAAAAAGAGGCATACCTCTATTCCACCAAATTGCTTCAGAAGACCAGTTGCTTAGATGGTTTTTAATTGGCAACATTCTCAGATTTGTAGACTGTAAGAGCCAATATGAGAAGCTGAGTATAAGAATGTTCTTCCTCCGCCCCGCCCCAAGCTTTTCCCCAAATTCAATGACCCCCAAACAAGCTTTGTGTCTGTATAGAGGTGATTTCTTTCCATTAAGAGAGAATAAGCTGCCAGAGCCGAAGCTTTTTAGTAGCAGAAGATGCCTGTCCTGAAAGGTCAATTTAGGACCTCTAATGAATACTAAATCCACATACCCAATACCCCAGTGAGAGCACATAAAGGCATCCACATCTGCCCTAGAATTTTAGGAGGTTGACTTGTCCCTATGAATGGCTGAATGATGAGAGCCCTCATTTAAAGGAGAGGGGATGCTACATTTTATTTTCCATGACAGGCAGCTGTTTTTCTCCACCTATTGTCACAGGGAACAGATCACTTCTATGGCACAGACCTGGAGAAATGGGATGACCCTGTTTCCTCTAGCATTCATGCTGGACTCTTAATTTCTTCTGACTCTCTTAAAACAGATGCTTTTCATTCTACTAGTTAGAACCAACCTTAATGTGGGGGGGGGGGGAAGAAGACTCAAAATGAAAATGAATAAAAATTCCATTGTTCACCATGCCATCTATGATTCATCCTCTACCATTGTGAATGACCTCCCCACCCAAGCCCTTCAACCACACCTGGCACTTTATTCTCTAACAACAATAACAGTAATAGTAATAATAACTAACATTTATATCATACTTACTGTATACCAGACACTCTATCAAGCACCTTGCAATTATTACCTTATTTGGTCCTTGCAATAATGCTGGGAATTAGGTGCTATTATTATCCCCATTTTACAAATGAGAAAACTGGGGCAAGCAGAGGTTAGGTGACTTATCCAGGGTCATATAGCCAATAAGTGTCTGAGGCCAGATTTGAACTTGGGTCTTTGTGACTCCAACCATCTAGTTGTCTTATCTAGATAGCTAGGTAGCACAGTGGGTTAAAAAAAGGAAGAGGAGAAGGAGAAGAAGGAGGCAGAGGAGGGGGAGGAGGAAGAAGAAGAGGAGGAGGAGGAGAAAAAGGAGAAGGAGAAAGAGAAAGAGGAGAAGGAAATTTAAAAGAAGGAGGAGGCGGTGGCTCTTTATCTAAAAAGTAAAAAGATGATTACTTCAATGTTTTTTTCTTAATGAAATCTTTTAATTTGTAGGAGTCTTGGGACACATCAAAGTTCTCTTCAAGTATCTGAAGGATTATCAGATGGAAGAGGGAACAGACAAGCCGCTTGGTTCTGGAGGGCCAAACCACTAGATTACAGAAATTGCAAAAAAAAAAAAAAAAAAAAGCAGACTTTGGCTCCAGTCAAGGATACACTTCCTAAGAACTGGAGCTGTACAGAAGTAGAATTGATGAAATTCTAATTTGCCTTGCGCTGGAGGTCTTCAAGAGAATGATCGTTTGTTAGGGACTTTGTGTACGGAATGTATGCTTCAGTTATGGATCAGCCTTTAAGGTGCTTTGTGATCCTTCCACTGTTAGGATTGTGGGATTCTGTTTCCGTTTTCCTTATAGTTCTGTGATGTAGGGCAGGCAACGACTCCATTTTGCTGGCTAAGAAACTAAGCCGAATAGAGGCTGGTGATTTAAGAAGTATTTCAGTGAGACAGAGAGAAAGATTAAGCTAAAACCCTATGCTCACACCGGAATGTGATTGGACCTACTAGTGAAGACAGTACTATTATCCAAGAAAAGATTCCCATATCTACCTTTTTCATTTAATGAACAATTTTTTTTTGGGGGGGTGTGGACCAGACCTTCGAAATCTTTGGTGTCAATGCAGATTGACAGCTATTTGGTAATGTGTAGTTTTAGAAAGTTGCCTAGGGAACTAAGTGGTTAAGTGACTCACCCAGGGTTACACAGCCAGTGTGTATCAGAGAAGGGATTTGAATCCAGGATTCCTATCCATTACATCAGGCTGCCTCTGTTAAGGAGCATAATGGCTATTAAGTGATCACTTGATTAAATTAGAGAGTAAGATCAACCAATAAGCATTGATTAAGTGCCTACCAGACGCTGGAAATACAAATTTTTTAAAATGGAAAAAATCCTTACTCTTGAGTAGCTTACCTTTTAACAGGGACACAATTTGTATACATGTAAGTATAAACAGAATAAATATAAAGAGAATAAATTCAAAATAAATATAAGGTAGTCAGGGATGTAGGGCACTGGCAATTGAGGGGGGGCAATCCGGACAGACTTCATGTAGAAGGTGGTGCTTAAGCCGAGACTTGAAAGAGTAGAGGATCCCCCACTAATGTCCTCTAAATTCTTCATCATGATAGGGAGGAGATCCCAAATTCTCCATGTTGCTTAAGCCCTGGCAGGTCCTGGAAAGCTTTAGGCATTATTCCAAAGTTGAACTGTATGTCACCGTTTGGGAACCAGTCTCCTAGGACCAGGTGCAAGGAGATTGTTGCATTCAGGGTGGGGTTGAGAATGGAGACAGGGAACACACCCATTTCTGATGACCAGTTACCAATATGTGGAGGGCCCATGATCTGTGTGGATGGAAAGAGAAACCACACCAGCAAAGTCACGTAGTTTTTAAAGAAAGGAATAACATATAATATTTTGTAAGCAGAATATCAGAATCTTTAAAGCTTACAGCTAACTGATGGAACTGAAAGTTTACATTCTATATTCATTAAGGCACCATTGAACTTTCTTGCAGAATGTGGAATTCTCAAGGGAATACAAGACCAGGTTGGTAGTCAGCAGCTTGAGTCTATTTCTAGGTCCACCTCTCCCTTGTATGACCTTGTAAAGTCTCTCAAAAGAAAAAAAAAGCATTCCTGTGCTTGGTTTCTTCATCAGAATAATGCAGGTAGCAGTCATGAATATTTGTTTTCTGCAGGTTCATTTGTATATACCTCTTCTTCCTTGAGAAGTTCGAAGCAGCTGCAGATCTATTGTTCTTTCTAATAATCTCTCTTTTGGCATTAGCTCATTTGCTTCTCATTCTCCATATTAATATTCAACTGCAAGAAAGGCACTACAGTGAACAGGTGACTTCCCACTGCTTTTTACTGGTAAACTGACCAATATTGACAAGGAGGCAAACAACTCTGGGAACATTATCTGGCATTTTTCTGTGATCGGGGTTTTCTTCTTTTCTTATGATTATATTAAAAGGATTATTTTGTATAGGAGGAAAAATTTTTTATTCTTCTTGGTCCAGCCAACACTGGCCAGTGATAAATTGATCATTATTACTCCGTGTTAATCTGCTCTAAAATAATCGTGTCAAAAATTGATTGTATTTTATGTTTTGGGGAAAAATGTTGGCACATTTCTTGTCATCACAATCATTACCTTCTCCTCCATATTTCTTTCTTTTATACAAAAAAGACAACAAAACCAAACCACCTGGTGTAGGGTCTGGGACTGAAGGAACATGAGGGAGTTTGCATCCAGAGTTAGTGATGTGTGCAGGAATCCTTGAAACTCTGTCACTCTGCTTATTGCCTATGTGATCTCGAGCAATCACTTTATCTTCAGGGTTTAAATTTCCTCACCTGCAAAATGAAGGGCTGGGCCAGATGACCTCTGAGGTTCATTCTTGCTCTAGATTTATGATCCTTTGATTTGGTTACAATGTAATTGAGTAGACCGAATAAATCCACTTAGAACACACACACACACACACACACACACACACACACACACACACACACACACAAGCGATTGTTAATACACATACAAACTACTTGTCAATGACAAAATTGGCCTTTCTTCAAGCAGATATAAATAATTGTCTAAAATTCTAAAATTTCACTGGCTGTTGTTAGTCACATTGTGAAAGTGATAAAAAAAAAAGAGTGAGAGCAAATATGAATCTAAAGTTGATTGGTTCTTTTCCAAATACATCCTACCCATTTGGAAAGTTAGGTGGTGCAGTAGATAGAGTACCAGACCTGGAATCAAGAAGACCTGAATTCAGATTTGACCTCAAATACCGTGTGACCCTGAGCAAGTCACTTAACCCTGTTTGTCTCAGTTTCCTCATTTATAAAATGAACTGGAAAAGGAAATGGCAAACTACTCCACTATCTTTGCGAAGAAAACCTCACACAGGATCATAAAGAGTTGTATATGACTGAATAACAACAACAATCTCTTTCATTCATAGATTTACACCAGCTATCTTGTGTTTTTAGAGGGTTTGCTTTGACCTTAACATAGAAGAAGAGTAATAGAATGTCCCTTGATGCCTTGATTTCCTTATACATAAAATCAACAGGCCCTCTTTAATTTAGAACGGGAAACTTTAAATTGGTATAGGAAGGGACAATGCTAGAAGAAATATTGTCCTATTTGAGCTACTCATCAGAGTTTGAGACCCATATGAGTCACATTTCTAATAGATGTATTTTTCCATAAAGTACAGTTACTAATTTCACCAACTTTTGTCAAATTTAATGGTATTGTCTAAGAAAAGAACGTGAAATCTCCATGTGAATTCAGTGCCGTTGTTTCAAATCAAGGCAACCAAAACAGAAGACATCTTTTTCAGCAGCTCAGAGTTTGAGATGTCTTCCTTTGTGTGGCTTAAGAGTAGGCAAGAGTGTTGTTGAGGACAGACATGGAGGGTGGGAAAGAACCAGCAAATCTGTCTTCCTAGCTCTTCCTTCATTGCCAAGTTAATAATGATGGAAAAGTAAATTGCTTTTTAATAAGTTGGGGACTCTCCAGGGGATGTGGGTAAAGGGTTAATTTAATGCTTGACCCATTAAAACCATTGATGGCAGTGAGAACCTTGTCAGGCTTATCAGATGATTATTTCTGGAGGATAAGTGGTTGAAAACTGAGCCCCACTAGTTCAGGTAATCAAGGGAAATCCGCATAAAAGAGAAGATGCGGCTGAGTAAAGACAGAACGGCTACCTGAGATTCTATTACTTGTCGTCTTTCAAGCATAATAATGAGATTATAGTAACCCTAAACTGGCTGAAAACAGAAATCTGGCTGTCTGTCAAGTTCATTGTGTTGAGTTTTACAACACTCCAGATCTGGTTGCTCTGAACCTGGAATAATTATACCAGGAAGACTGCCTCAAAGAAATCCTTTTCAACCTGGGAGCTTTGTCAGGCTTTGGCTTCTGACCAGTGCACCATTGTTTATAGCATGAAAAACTTGTTAATGTTTATTTTTTTCACCATGTAATTCTAAATATATATATATAATAATATATTGCCACAAGGTCTTTCTTCACTACATCTGTCACAGGTTTATTGTGCCTCTCTGAATGAGCTTGTTATCGATCTGCGAGCCCCCTGGTTTCCTTGTGGTTGTTTCAGTGGGAGCCTTGGCCTGTAATCATTTCCTCCACACCCAGGATTGAAATACCCCCTTATATCACAGACCTTGAATTACCAAGTTAACTATATGACTTTGCCAAAAAGAAATTAACGAACTGTGGAGCCCCCTAATCAAGAAGCATCAAAGGTTCAGCAAACACCAGCACCCACTGTCCACTCCTGATACAATATTTGTCCTATTCCTCAAAAGTTGTTTGTGGTTCAGAAGGTCCGAAGGCTAATTTCTCAAGTTGGGAAACCAGGTGGCTACAGGAGACCATTGAAGCATCTCCTACACAGTGGTGTCAAACACATATAGAAAGGGGGCCACCAGCCCCTCCATAAGAATCCTTACCCACAGCATATGGACTCAATTTTAGAATACAAAGCTACCTATTGCATTTATCCATTTTGTTAAATATTTCCCAATTACATTTTAATTTTGTTCAGGTTGCATCGAGGGGTGTTGTGGGCAACGTGGGCTACGTGTTTGACACCGCTGCTCTAACACTGAGCTAACACTCAGGAATTAAACAAATGAGTTCATAGGATTATAGATTCAGAGCCGGTAGGGTCCTTAAAAGCATCTAGTTCAACACCTTCATTTGTCAGATGGAGAAACTGCTACCTGGAGATGCTGTGACTTTCCCGTTGTTGTAGAGGTAGTAGGTGGCAAAGTCAAAATATGAACTTCTTGCAGGAAGCCTTTCCTAGCCCCCCATTCATTCATCCTTCATTCTTGAAGAGAACCAATGCCATAATCACGGTGATGTCTTGACTTGCTCTTGAATTGGACTTAAATGAGGCAGAACTGTGAAAAGTTGTCAGCCTTACTCTCTCCTCTAAAGTCATCAAAGTCCAGTGGACAGACAAAAGTTAAGACTACTGGTGGTGCCCCAGGATGCAGGGGGTGACCTTGGCTTTTCTCAATTAAGGTCTTTCCCAGGTTTCAGTTGTCTAAGTCAAAGTTCATTCAACAACTAAGGACTAGGTAAGAACTGAGACAAAAGATGGTCTAGTTTTTCATCGCAAAATTATCAACCTGGAATGGAAACATCCTCAAAGTTTTGGGCCAAAATAGAAAACAATTGCTATTTATACTCATTCTAAGCCATCAAAATCTAAATCATGAGCAACAAAGGCCTGGGCTAGGGGCTATTATTGTCACCACCACCCCAGCTGTTAGTGTCATCCCCTTCTGAGATTGCCATCCATTTACTCTCTCTCTGTGTATGTATATAAATATATATATGTACATATATGTATGTACGTATATATGCCTGTATATATACATACATATGTATATATATACATATATATATATATATGTATGCACCTACTTATTTACACATTATTGTCCCACTAGAATGTGCACTATTGGAGGGCGTGGATGTTTTTTACCTTTCTTTGTATCCCCAGAACTTAGCATAGTGCCTAGAAAGAACATGGTGAATGTGTAACAAATGCCAGTCCACTGACTCCTCTGTCTCACTGAACTGAACCCTGAACTTCTAATATCAAATCCAATGCCCTTTTTATTATGTCAAAATGATTCTCTGAAAAGAGGTTTATATGGAACTTGCTTTTTAAAAGCAGTGATTCTTTTTTTAAAAAAATAAGGTTTTTTTGATATCTTTTTCCCTCAACATAGTTTTCTCCAATACTCCTCACCTTCTTCTCCTAGGGAGCCATATAACAAATGATATTTTTGAAGGCAAAAAAGAAAGAAAAAGAAGAGAAAAAACCCAGAATAACTGAGCTATATATAAAAAAATCTAAAAATACATGTAATGAAAGCAGTGATTTTTTTTTAAAAAGATAATATGTGACCATAGAAGTTTACAATGCTAATGATGAATGCCTATAATATGAATTTGCTTCTCTTATAAGAAAAGGGTCCACACAAAGCTCTGATTTCTGATCATAGATCATTGATATGAATTAAGTACACTAAGGTCCTCTAGTCTCAGATTCTAAATCTTGCTTAACCAAGAAATCATTCAGCAAGAATTCATTAACCACCTACTGGACAATTGACCCTAAAAGATGCGAAGATAAAAATGAAATCGTCCTTCCCCTCAAGAAGCTTATATTCTATCCAATGCTAAAAATGAGTGGAAATAACTTCAAAGGCAAAGGCAAAGAAAAATCAACTTCTAATGAACAATTCTCTTGTATAGAGGATGCCCCCAGAAACAACCATGAAATCATATTCTGTCCATTAAACATATATAGATACAAGGTTCTATATTCCTGGAAGGCAGCCTGGTATCTACTGTTTATGTCAAGAAGGACTTTGTCAGAAACTTGGAACTGAACAGCTGGGGAAGTACAGAATAGTGAAAAGAGACACGCACTTAGAATCAGAAGATGTGAAATGGAGTCCTGGCTCTGATGTTTGCTTCCTAATAATTGCTAGCATTTACTTAGTGCTTCAGGGTTTGCAGAGTGTTTTATGGATGTTATATCCTTGGAGACTCACATCAATCTTGTGAGGCATATGTTATTATTCTCCCCATTTTAGAGATAAGGAAACTGAGAAGTTAATTAACTTGCCCAGGATCACACAACTAGTGAATATCTTGCATATGTTCCCAAAATGAGTGATACCACCCCTTGGGGGTACTGGAACAATCCAGGGGGGGCAGTAGTAGCCTCTGGTGTAACTGGAGGGCATTGAATAAAAATAAGGGGGTGCTGCAAGCATAAAGAAAGAAGAGAAGGTAAGAAAATTTTGAAAAACTATTCGTACGTGTTTGATCTGTTGTGTAACAGAGTTAAAGTCATGGTGATTATGTTATTTTCCAAATAAACACACAAAATGCAAGTTATAACCAATCAGTGGTTAAGTCCGGCAATAGGTCTTAAAAAGCAAGTATTGGCAGGTGAGTTTGTCTCACATTGTCGGGAAGTCTAGCATGCACTGGCAGGAATACATGTAATGACTTGTTTACAATATGATATTATACAGTTACATGATGCAATATTGCATCATCAAAATTTCAATGCAGGAAAATCTGCACAAATGTATAGTAAATTATCAAATTATTAAATTTAAGATGCATAATTTTTTTAAAAAATTATATATTTTTGAAATTATACAAATTTCCAAAAAGCCATTAAAGGGTTAAAGAATGTAGATGGGGGGGGCACTGAGTAATTTTTTTTTAATAGGGCAGTAGGCCAAATAAGTTTGGGAACCTCTGACTAAGGTGAGATTAGAAATCATGTCTTCCTGACTCCAAGTCCAACACTCTTATCCACTACACCATGTCGCCGCCTAATAATACTAGGCATCAGTGGATAGGGTGCCAGACCTGGAGTTAGGAAGACTCATCTTCCTGAGTTCAAATCTGGCCTCAGACACTTACTAGCTATGTGACCCTGGGCAAGTCACTCAATCCTGTTTACCCCAGTTTTCTCTTCTGTAAAATGAGTTGGAGAAGGAAATGGAAAACTATTCCACTATCTTTGCCAAAAATAAGCCCCAAATGGGGTCACAAAGAGTCAGACACAACTGCAAATGACTGAACAACAACAAAATTAATGTTAAACTTGTTGCTGATGTCTGAGTATGGGCAAGTTATATGACTTTTTTCTCAATTTCTTCATCTGTAAAGTGGGTTGATAATACTTTACTCCCTACCTCTTGGAATAGTTTTGACCAAAAGTGTTTCATCAATGGTAAAGCTGTGTAAACATAGGCTATGTATATGTGTGCACAGTCTTGGTACAGGAATCTTTCCTCTGATTTGCTCTGCCTGTTTTCTTCCCCTTTTGAATGTGAGCTCCTTGAAAGCAGGGACTGTCTTCCTTTTTTCTCCAGAGCTTAGTATGGTGCTTTTGCTCATATTGAGTGATTTAAAATGCTTTTTCACTTGTTCATTCTTGAATCTCATTAATTTCAGTAAGTCATTTAACCACTTTGCATCTCAGCGTCTCCATCTCTAAGGCTGGGAGAATAATGCCTGCTCTGCCCACTTCTCAGAGTAATGGTGACAATCACAGGAGAGAAAGACGAGAAGGCTATGCAGACTTTCAGTGTTATCATCTGAAACCAAAATGCCAGCAGTCCTTTGTGCCTGAAGTAGACTCTTCTGACTGCATGATTTTAAGTAGGAGCAGAGTAACTCCATAACCAACATCTGCACAGATGTAATGCACCTTTCACTATTGTTTCATGAGCTCTCATCCTAATCTTGCCCTTCCTTGGCATATAATCCATACCTAAAACACATTCCCTCCACGTCCCTGGCCATTGAAACCTTTCTCTTTCATAAAGGCTCAGCATAGATACCAATAAAGTATTTCCTGACCACAAACCTCTCTCAGCAGAAATAGATTTCTTCTTCCTAAAGTTTTCTTGGAGTATGTTGGGTCTCTTATTTGTCCTTCTCACATTTGATCTTAAATTATACTCATTTGTATGTGAGCTCACCCTTATAATATTGTAAGTTTCTTACAATACAGGGCAAGAATTACATTATTGGGGTGGCTAGGTGGCACAGTGATAGAGCACTGGCCCTGGGGCCAGGAGGACCTGAGTTCAAACCCAACCTCAGACACTTGACGTACTAGCTGTGTGACCTTGGGCAAGTCACTTAACCCCAATTGCCCTGCCTTCCCCTCTCCAAAAAAAAAAGAATGACACTGTTGTTTGTCAACCTTCTGTCACCATGCTAGCACAGTTGTTTGGGCAGAATAGGAGGCAATTAAATGTGTGTTGACTGGAATGGCAAAAACACAGGTAAAGCTTGAAGCAGTTTCTAAAGAACAGAAAAAGCTATTTGCTGATCTATTCTTTGTCACTTGAGCTCTCAATGTGCATGAAAACTCTTATCTTTGTCATATGTAGGGTACTGCCAGACAGTCTAGAAATCAAATTTTCTTGGTAATGATGGGCAACTCACTACTTTTTCCACTAGCATTAATAGCCTCCCAGAATCTCTGGGGTCTCTAGATAAGAATGGCAGCTCTGAAAATTGTCTCTGACCATACTCTAGAAACTGGTCCAATATGGCACAACTTGGCAGCCTTTTAGATTCCGTGATAATATTATTTATGAAAGGAAAGATGTGGCATTTCAAAGTCAGGCTCATATACACCAATCCTTACAAGTAAATTTGTGTGTATTATCATGGAGGGGTGACTCAAAACATCTTTCAATCTTTGTAATATTCTTTGAAAAAGGTTATCCAACATGTCTACATGAAGTGCTGGAAGTTGGCTACCTCTAACTACCCATGACAGTTCTCAAATAGTGATGGCCAACATCTTTGACCATTTTCTTCAAGACAGTCCCAAGAGATAAGCCATTCAAGTATGATTATCTCCATTTCACAAATGAAGAAACTGAGGTTTTGTGTCGGTAAGCCGAAATGGGCTCCTTAGCACTTCAGGAGTTTGGCTTTTGTTTACTTTGAGTGATTCAGCTGTTTCATTTAATCTTGCTAAGTGCTAAGCCCCAGGCCCAAAGCCCTATCAGGTGTGAAACCTGTGTGGGTGTAGATCAATGACTTAAGAGGGGCCAACTCAGGAACCAATTGCCTCTGGTCATTGAGGTGGGGCTTGAGGATGCCAGAGGCTTGGCTTCGAGGAGAGGCTAGCCAAGAGAAAGCTACAGCTGAAGCTGAAGAAAAAGCCGAAGCAGGAGCTGCAGAAGCAGAGCCGACCTGTGTGTGGACCCAGGAGTGCGAGCAAGGACTTGAGGCTAGTGGGTAATCCCCTTACCAGAGAGGGGAAGCATGAATATGATTTGGTTTAATGCCATCATGCTTCTCT
>CM053626.1:131501083-131518024 GCA_028646595.1 Phalanger gymnotis | reverse complement strand
GTAATGGTGAATAGTCTGGTTTGATTTGAGCATAGAACATGTGAGAGAGAAGGCTGGAAAAGTAACTTAAGGTAAACCATGATGAGTCTTGAATAGATGCTAAGGCAATGAGGAAACTCACAGAAAGTTCTTCAAGTTAGCAAGGTACCTGATTAGAGCTATGAAGGTTACGGCTAGGAAGGTGTCTCTGACAGTGGGGTTAAGGATGAACTAGATTGGGGAGAGCCTGGAAAAGAGCGGAATTGTTAGGAGATCCCTGTAGCAGTTCACCACGACTTGCTCAATTGGCTATCTCTTTATTCTCATGATTAGGGATAAATCAATGACTTCACCAATAAGAATTTATTAAGTGTCGGCTTTCTGCTAGACACTGTGCTAGACTTTGGAGAAGAGACAACAATGAAATAGTCCTTCCCTTGAAGGATTCACACATTAATTTTTTTTAGTTATTCCTCCAAGAGGTTTTGCCCACTACTATCATACTGTTGATTGAGACTTTAACAAACTTGTGTTGTTCAGAGAATCATCAACTTAGAATTGAAAGTACCTGAGAGGTCACGTTCAGCAGACAAGGAAACTGAGACCCAGAAAAGTTAAGTGGATTGTCCAGAGTCACACAGCTTGTAAGTGTCTAAGGTAAGGTTTGAACTCAGGTCTTCCTGAATCTATGTCCAGAATTCTATTCACTAGAATACACTGCCTCTGAATATTTTATGTTTTTATTTGGCATGGATTATGACCAAATTATTACTTTAGAGCAGTGGTTCTTAATCTAGGATCTTGGTTCTTTTTTAATATTTCAAATATTTTAATATAATTGGTCTCTTTTATAATCCTATGAATTTCATTTTGATCTTTTAAAAAATTATTCTGACTAGGGATCCATATATATGGCCTTCATCAGCTTGTCAAAGGAGTCCATGCCACAATTTTAAAAGGTTAAGAACCTTAATTTTGAGTATATCCAAAATTTCATATGCTTAGCATTGAAATGAGAACAGGAGGCCATGATATCCTATGTAATTACCTTTTAGAGACAAGTTAGGAAGGAAGACAGAAATAATGACTAAATCAAACTACTCAAATATTTCATTACCATGATCCTTTGGTCATGGCTCAATAATAGAAATAAATTGAGTATGATTTAATAAGACTGAGTTTCTTTAGCAGTCTTAATAACTAAATCAGATTGACCATACGGTTCACTCAACCACCTGGGTATAAAGTGGTCTTTAAGATGCTAAAAGCAAACAAAAGAGCCATAAAATAATCAATGTGCATAGATTTGGATTCTATGATAACTTTTTATTAAAGGTAAATGGGTTTTGATCATAACAATTACCGGTTTAGTAAATAGAATTTCCACAGAATAGAAGTGTTTATTAATAATGAGCTTTATTCTATTATTCCTAAAAAGCTTTCTGCTACTTACCATGTGTGTATATATGTATATATGTGCATATACATCTATCATCTCAATAATGTTTACATATCAGGGAAAGAACGGGAATTCAGAGATAGCTATAAGCACATTTTCGTTGCTTTCACTAGTGAATAAGATAATACATTCTGGAACCATTGATTAAAAATGTGAACTGGAAAATTATGCCGCAAAGTTTAGAAAACTTTCAGGGGTTACATTTTGACATACTCAGATCTTTCCTTTAACAATGACAGAATGCTACACAAAAATACTGCATTTCATCTGGTGCGGGTCTTTATCTTATCTTGACAGATTATTGCTGGTTAAATTGTAGAGCTGACTTAAAGGCAGGACTCTTCAAGGGAGTCAGAAATTAAGGCTTCACCAAATGGTAATAAAGCTATTAAAAATGCAAACAGCAAACAGCTACACTGTACAGGTTAGACAGCTAATCCAAACTAGCAGTTTAAAAAAGCACAGCAATTACACTTTTATTTAAATGCAAGGAATATGAGCAAGAATAGAATGAGGAGCCTTGTTTAAATGCATTCTTTTGAATATTTATTAGAAATAATACATGTAGTTAAGCCACTTATCTGATTTCAGTGAATAAGTAAAATGCAAAAGATCAATTTTCATAATTATACCAAAGAAGTCTGTCTTTCATAAAAATCTCATTAATAACACCATTATTACTGAAAAAATATCTCAGTATTATTATTGTTATTCTAATTATCAGCAAAATGCTACTGATAATGTTGTCATAAAATTCCTTTTTAGTATCCTATTAAGGAAGATAGACTAAGTAGTGGTTTAAGTTAAATCTAGAGCCTAAGTGGCATTAAAAAAAATCTTCTTTGTGTATTTGGTTAAAATACATTATGTGTATAATTATATAAACTACTACAAATTTAGCAAACAAGATTATATACACATATGTGTCTTTATATTGTATATACTCATTAGATCTATATACACAATGCATATCACATGTATACTTACAGTCTCTTAAGAAGACTAAAGTATTCATTTTTCTCATCTATGTCATTTTATTAACAAAAACTACAGTAAATATATATATATATACATATATATACATATTGATGAATGTTTGCTGAGATGATCAGACGTTCAAATCTCTGCTTTCATTCTTTGGCTATGGCAAAGAGAGTGAAATATATTTACTTGGGGGTCTTGTAGGGATTACAGGGACCTAAACAATAGCCAGAACACTTGAAGCCTGTCTTGCCACTGGCTCATTGAGGAAATCTTGACTTTTTCATTTAACTTCTCTGTACCTCTGTTTTCTTAGCAGAAAAAATGCTTCACATGCCATGGACATTTATTAAGTGTGTTGATTGAAGATATAGGCATGATTGAAATCTTGGCATAGAAAACAAATACAAGTCCCAACTTTCCTCTGCTCCATCAAGGCTATTGAGAGAAAGATTTGGAAGCCAAAGCAATAACCCATCCACAGTTACAAATAATGCTTAAAATCTTCCCATCAAAATGCCTTTCTTGAAGGCTGTATCTTATCTTCTTATTCCAATAAACCCAACTAAGTAATCAAAGAGAAAGGGGGAGATCCCTTAAAGATGAAATATCCTTAAAAAAAAAGCAATGAGTGGGTCTAAAATAGAAATATATTTTCCTTAGTTTGGGAGGACATGCATGAAAATGACAAGTGAGTTCATTTTATTCTGGCACTCATGACTCATATAGACTTCTCTAACAAATAGAAAAAAATACTTCATTTTACATCTGTCTGCCAGTGTGTCTAATTATCACCAAGTAGGCATAGATAAGGAAGTCTAACTACTTTACATCATTCAAATACTGATCAATACTTAGAAAATTAATGCTAAAATACCTCTTTGAATATAATGCTATACTCTTGACAATATAAATTAGTAGGAGCTACCACAATAAAGCAAAAATAACTACTGGATTAGAAAAAAAATAATTTTCTACAATGCCCAATGCTAGAAACTTCAAGTCATTATAACTAGGCTACAGGACTTAACAGGCATTTCCTAGAGTAAGAATGGCCTGACAGTAATAGCCTAACCATCACCTGATAGCAAGGAATGGCCTTGTGGGTCAATGTTGTAGACAAGAGATACTCTCCAAAGCTATGTGTTTGGCACAAAGAAAGCAATTCATGAATGTTGCATTTATCCACCTGTGGAGAGTGAGAGACATTCACCAAGCTATGCCTTTCGTTTCTCGCACTACGGCTGCAGAAGAGGTCACCTTCTTTCTAGGGATCTGTCACTGTAGCTGCAAACCACATTTCTCCCTTTTTGAGTAGCAAGCAATCACTCCAACTATGGCAGAAAATTCATTTTTCTTGTGTCACAAGTTCCCACTTGCGCCACATTTTCCAAAAAGGACAAAAGCAAAAATATGTGTTATTTCAACAAAATTGTTAAATTCTTATACGTGAATTAAGCTACTACATGCAACACTGTTTCTAGATTCAAATATGTCCCAAACAACCGGTTTGTAAATGCATTTTTAGTTGTTAGCCCACATATGTCCAGAAAATTTGCTACATTGGATTAGACTAGATTAGAATTTCAGAGCTCAGTATAATCAAGACTTTGGTATCGAGAGGGCTAGGGAATGGAGAGTAGTTTGGTGTTTCTGATTGCTGGAACACCAGAAGGCTACTATAAAGCACAGTACCTCTTCGAACTCTAGGACAGATGTAGAGGAAGTCTCTACCTCCTCTTTCTTAATACTGATAATTTCTTAACCCTTCCCACCCACACCAACCAATTTTTGCATTCAATTTCACCAGACTAAGGATGGGGGGAGCACACTGAACAACAGAAACTGGAATTCAAAATACAGAGTTAAAATAAAAACCAGAAAAATGATTATTACATGTAGGTTGGGAAATGGATAGAGTATTGGATATTTTTTATTATTAGCTAATATTATTATTATTTTGTTGACAGATAGTTTGTTATCATAAACTGAGCTCTGAAACAGCAAAGATCCTTTCTGGTATCTGTACTCCATGAAGTAGCTAAAAAAATGCTAGGTAATTTGCCTCCTTTATTTTTTTTCTGTTAATATAATGCTTAGACATCAATAATACACTCCCAAAGAATTTAGGACTCTGATCATTGCAATGAACAATTGTGATTTTACAGGATTGTTAATGAAGCATGCCTCCTCTACCTCTCAGCAAGGAGGTGGTGGGCTTTGGGTGCATAATGCAACATATGTGGTCAAACATAGCCAAAGGTTGATATGTGGAAAGGCTGTGGGAGAGGGGAAGGAGGATAGTCATGAAAAAATGATAACCTTGTTAAAAAAAAATAAAGTCCATATGGTCTTGCCAGAGTTCAGAAAACATGAAACAAGGTATTTTGTTTGGTTCTTATCAGGCTAGTCATTGAGTACTGCACACAGTGTATCATACGCACATTTTCACACAAATTGGAGAACTTGGGAACTTTTATGGAAATAGTGGGGATTCTGGAGGATTATCTGCCTTCTTTCATTTAGCTTTAATTCTGAATTTTTTAAAACCATAAAATGAGCTCCATGAAAGAAAGATTTCCTAAAGATCCTTCAAATAATAAGTTGAATGGATAAAGTTAACATCCTCGAGTCCCAAGGAAGATGTGTTCTTTTGTTGTCAAGATTAAATTTAAAAATAAAATAAATCATTGACAGTTCCCAAAAAAAGAAAGATGTATTTAGCAACATACAGTTTAAGACAACTTTGCTTTAGCATTCTATCAATTCATTTGATCCACTTGTGGCATATTGTATTGCTTTTCTCATTTCTTTTAATTCCTACTCTGAAGTGTATTGAAACAACCAATAGGATTTTTAAAAATCTACTTAAAAGAGTGACAACGAAGAATTTGTTGAGAATGAAGTTCTGCTTTCCCACTGGCTACTCAACTAGTCTTTAGTGACTGGAAAAAGACCAATGTTGTAAACAGCCCGATGTGTCCATGGTAACGAGCAGTTCGACATTTAACTTTTCAATGTATAAGAAGGTAATTACTTTTTCTTTACATTTGTATAGTTTATAATAGCAATAATACTCCCTCACCCCACCCCACTTGCCCACCAGGTCAGGCAATTCCTGGTGATTAATGACCAACTGGCCATTTTCATTTAGTGAGTTTTTTTAAGTGCCTTTGATTTGGCCCCAGGATTCAGAACTCCTCCACTCACTTGTTAACTGCCAGAAAATATCCTCATCATTGGTCATGATTATCTCCACTTTTTCTGTTTTAAAAGGGAAGCAGGTTTGCCAGCAATTCCTTGCTGTGCGGCCTTATCAGTCACTTTGCTTAACCGGTCCGTCTCCTTTGACTATGGGATATCTACAAAAAGGATGTTGTAAGTGCGTGTATGTCTGGAGAAGAGATGCTAGATCTGTTTTTAAACACGGTAGACACTATGTTAGAAGGCATTCCATATTTTACAGAGAAGGCATTGTATGCAACAAATTTTATAATTTCTTAAAGCACTATGTAAATGTTAGCTAATGATTATCGTCATCGCTGCCACCATTCTTTAAAGATATGCTTCCCATAGAGTTATGTAAATAAGAGGATAGTGAATCAATTCAATCTCTTCTATTCTATAAAATGATAATAGTGATTGTTCCTTGTCTTGGGGGCTCTTTAGCTCATTTGATGAGTGTGTGTTAAGGCACCTTGAAATTCTAATTCAAGATATATCATCATTCATCAACACCAACCACCTAATTGCACCTGTAACTGTACCAGATGTTATCCAGAGCAAGTCAAACAGACAAGGTTCTTTGTCGACTCACAATCTAAGGTGACAACATTTGCACAGGCAGAGTGATTATGAACATTTAGCAAATACCTTAATTATGTTTAGCGCAAGTAATAATCTTCTGATGATGCTGTATAGCAGGAAGTCATGGAATTCTTTAAAGAACTGAAGCTGAGAGGGGTCACCCAAAGGACATCGGAGAGGGATATGGTGAGCCTAAGTTGGTTGCAGCAACTAAAAATTATACAAGGAGACACCACTATCACTATTCCCATAATGTCCAAAGAGACAGAAGAAGACTTCCAACATATTGTGCGAAAACCCTGTTATGGATTTGTCGGAGGACAAGGACAAAGTCTCACAGGATCAAGTGGGCAGACATCAATGGGTTGCTATCTTGCAACCTTGGATGGTCTAAAACCAGACTGAAGATTCATTGAAATACTGAAATATCAAAGTAAGCAAAGGGGTTAGTGCATTTGATGAACCAAAGCTCGGGGACAAATTACTGCTATCAGGGAATTTTGTTGAATAAAATGAACCAAAAGTCCTCACTTGCCTCTGCTGTGCAAACTTGACTAAAAACAGTGGTCTTAATAATGCAAGCACTGTTGTGTGGAGATGAATATTAACATGAGGGAATTTTGAGTAATTTTGGTGGAAAGATTTGTTGTAGCCCAGGAACTCATATAACAAATTTTGTCTTTGGAAGATGCCCAGGGGCTTTTGATTCACTTTGTAGAATTCTTTCTTTTGATATAAAACTATACTAATAGTGTTATGTATACCCCAAAGAGCTACCCAGATTATTATCATTATACCAGGCTCAATATTTCTCATGCATGGTGTGTGAAAATAAAAATTTAAATTGTAATTCTTAAAATTGCACATTTCAAAATAACAAATATCATCAAGAATTCTATTATCTGGATTTCGTGGGCAATAACGATATGCATATCGTTATTCATTTTTAAGATGATACCAGCAGCCGAGATTACAATCTAGATTGTAGGTATGGCTAAAAAGGGGGGGGCAGGAACAGAACTAAAAATCTTTCCCACTTTGAGAAGTAGTGGTTTTCCTCAGACTAACAGTTATAGTTGCTACTTAAAGAGCTTATTGATTTATATAATTATACTTGGATTTGTCCAATGTCTTTTGTCTCTAAAAAGTAAGGCCATTCCTTATAGCTGTCAGCCAAGCCATTCTCTCAGGCTGCATTGCTTTTCCTGCCGGCACACACTCTGTCACCTGGCTTGAAGGTCTGCCTCAATGAATCCTTAGAATGTTTCTTCCTCCCCCTCTGCATACACGTGGGGTTCATCTCACTATATAACAGCTGTTGCCCATTCTGCACAAACTACCAAATCAGTTGAATGTTGTTTTGGTAAGCATCACTTCAATATCTAATGACTGGCTGCATAAGTACCCAAAGCTGATTAAATTCCCTCATCCTTTATGTTATGCTTCTCGTCCTTTATTCTTTGAAGAAGACCAGTGAGATCGTGAATGATGTCTTGAAAATGAATTGGATCTAAGTGAAGCAGAGTTGCACAAAGTCGTCAATCTCACTCTTTTCCTGAGTCATCAAAGTTCCGTGGCAAGACAAAAGTCAAGGTGAGTGGAGATGTACTGAATGACCTTGGTATCTTCGACTCATCCCTTATGTACAGGGAAGGGAGTATTCTGGGTAAAGCAAATAATCTAGTTAAGGGCAAATTGCCGTATAGAGCTCATGTAAATTACTGGTTTATAGAGAATTATTATACCACAATAAACATAATAATATATGCTAAAAATTCTTTAGTCTTGGACATGGACAAAGGTAATGGAAGACATAGATAGGATTGGACTCATGACAATGCAGAGAGCCACCATTCCCATGATATCAGAGACTACTCAAAATAAATAGATGTATACTTCTTCTAATAGTCAGCTGGGGGGTGGGGCATAGTAGATAGAGTACCAGGCCTGGAGTCAGGAAAACTCATTATTGTGAGTTCAAATATGGACTCTGACACTTACTAGCTGTATGACCCTGGGCAAGTCACTTAAGCTTATTTGCCTCTTTTTCCTCATCTGTAAAATGAGCTTGAGAAGGAAATGGCAAAGCACTCCAGTATTTTTACCAAGAAAACCCCAAATGGGGTCATGAAAAGTCAGACATGACCAAACAACAAAAAGAGTCATTTTTATTCCATATATTTTGTCCATTCACCTGAAGTGAATTATCCTCATTTGCGTGTAATGTTTCAACGAAATTCCATAAAGTTCCAGAGGTCTAAGCCCCTTTTTACAGAACAATGAACTATAAGGAAGAAATAATTTTTATTTGCAAATAGGTGCTTTTAATAATGTGTTTTAGGACAGCATTCTAATTAATCATCCAATGTAATGTAATAAAGGAAACAATTTTGGTTAACACTGTCTTAAGAAATATTGTTACCCCCTTGTAATTCTTCTGACTTGTACGTCATTGAGATCAAGTTAATATTTTCATTTGATTTCTGAATGTTGCTCACACTTTGGAATCTTTTATTTTCTATATTATACACTGCAGGTTCTCAACATGATGTTCCTGCAATGCCAACACTTTCCAGCATGTAATTTTCTGTTGACTAATAACTGTTGTTAGCATAACATTACTCTCAAAAGCCTATACCTGCAGCATGACACCCCATTCCCTTCCAGACACTGGAAGTACATTGTGACCTTTCTTTCTATTCAATATATTTATTTGATTGTTTAAATAGCACATTTACAGGTTTTATAAAGTATGTTCTTTAATTTTAAAGAAAAGACTGATGTGGAAAGGTTCTATAATGGGGAATTTGGAGAAAAAAGGAAAAATGGAGGGAAGGAGGGAAGAAGGAAAAAGAGAAAGGGAGGAGAGAGAGACAAAGATATGGAAGAAGGAGAAAATAAAAGGAAGAAAATGGAAAAAAGAAGACTAGAGGAACAGGCTGATCTCCAGCTGGGAAGTCCAAACACGTGATAACTATTTAATTATACACAGAAGAGGATGAATCCTTAAGGCATATGAGTCTTCTCAGTTTGGCTTGTAGAAGACAGAATTATCTTACTAATGTATAAGATTAACTCCAAGAGTTACTCAAGGATCAGAAGCCTCTAATCCAAGTCTGCTTGGAGTAAAGAGGATTTTCTAAAGAGAGGGGGAGAAAGGAAAAAAAATATGTAAAATGTTTAGGAATAACTCAGTTGCTTATTCACCCCACTTCTCACCATGCTCCCTAAGTCATTGTCTTCCTCTCTCAACCATTGCAACCTTGGACTATATCCTATGGTCCTCTTGTTTTAACAGGTGATCTCTTATCTTATGTTCCCTGAGCCACTTCCTGGCTATCTCCATCCCTTGTAGTCATTCTTATTCTATGTCCAACCCCCCCCCCCCAAAGACATGCTCTCCAGCAATACATGCACACACACACACACACACACACACACATGCACACATGCACACAGTCCTTTCTTCACCCCTGCTAATAGCCATGATCTCACAGGCTAACAAGGGAATATTACAATGAGGCTTATGGCCCAGAGACCCAGGGAATAATGGATTCAGGCCCTTGTGAAAAAAAAAGGAACTAGCCAGAGGAGAATCACAGTGGATAATTAGTAATCATGAGAGCCAATCTAGCAGGAAATCTAAGACTTCAACTCTGCTCTGAAGTAAGGCATCTGTCAATATTTATTCATTATATGAAGTATTATAATTGATATAGTCTCAGTAGTTCTATTATTTCTTGAGGAAATAATCTCACATTGGAGACCAGACAGATATACATGAAAAACGTTATAATTCTTGCCTGAACTGATCCTCAGGGACACTGGGAAAAGAGAAGTTGTCATGAGGACAAGTGAAGGACTGACCCATAGAAGGATAGGCATCAAGGAAAGGAACCTGATTCTGTCGAGAAGAGAAGAAACAAAAAACCTTGGAGAATAAAGCCCTGATGATTATGTGTGTGTATGTATACATGTATATGTATATATGTATATACGTATATATGTATATACGTATATACATATATACATATAAAATATCAGAGGTCATATGTAATATCACATCATATCCTATATTACTTTATATCTTATCCTATTGTATCATATAATATATAGTCTATAAAATAATATATAACATAATTTGTGATATAACATATAATATATTGTATGTCAAATATGATATATGTCATATTACATTATAGATACATGTGTGCACATAAACATAGTCATTATGTGGAGACTGTGCCTGTAGCATTTAATCCAGAGATCCCATTGCTAGCTATGTCCAAAAAGATTAAAGAAAGCTCCCCTGCATCCCATATTTATTCAAAGCATTTTTTTGTGGTAGCAAAGAATTGGAAACAAATTAGTTACTACTCAGTGGGAGATGGCTGAAATATTGTGGTACAAGTAGGATGGAATATCTTTGTGCCTTAGGAAACACCAACTATGAAGAATTCAGAAAAAAAAACATGAGAAGACCTCTATGAACAGATGCAGAGCAAAATATGCAGAACCAAAGAAAATATGCAACAATAATGTAAACAGATAAAGAACAATAAAAAGGAACTGAGAGTAATTATATATTAAATGTGTGAGTATATATACATACAATATATATTATATAATTACTGAAAGTAAATATAATAACTACAAGCTTAGAGTCAGAGAAGAGATGAGAAAAATTATCTTTGTTTCTTTCATTGAAGAGGTGAAAGACTATGAATGCAGAATGTTCCATATGCTGTCAGAGTTGATGGGTTTGTTGACTTTGTTCACCTAAGTTTAAAAAAAATCTTTGACTCAAGGAAAGTATCATTGGGTAGGGTAAGTAATATGGGGAATGTAATATGAAAACAAAAGGCAATTAAAAATAAAAACAACTTAAAATGAGATTTTGGTGTGAATTGATGAATATTATCCAGAGGTAGTCCCATGATGCTGTAAAGGGCTTGTCAAGGCTATTCAGATTTGATAGCTATACATTACACTTCACACCCAAGTATAAATGAGCCTGTCTAGTATTATGCAGAGCATATTAAGAATGCCTTTAGGGATCCAGTTGACTATATCCAGATACACTATTTTTTTAACACTACCAAATGAGGAAAAGGATTCCTTGGAGATACATCTATTCTGAAATTAACATCTGGATCAACAATGTTGAAGAGATCATTCTGAGATGAAGGCCTGTGTCAGTAAGGCAAAATGGGCTCCTTAGCACTTGAGGAGTTTGGCTTTTGTTTATTTTGAGTGAAAGTACTTTCAGCTGTTAAGTGCTAAGCCCCAGGCCCAAGGCTCTATCAGGCGTGAAACCGGTATGGGTGTAGATTGATGACTTAAGAGGGGCCAACTCGGAAGGAATGGCCTCTGGTCATTCAGGCGGGGCTTGAGAACGCCAGAGGTTCGGCTGCTAGGAAAGGCGAGCCAAGAGGCAGCTACAGCCGTAGCTGAAAAAAGCTGAAGCCAAAGCAGGAGCTGCGGAAGCAGAGCCCACCTGTGTGAACCCAGGAGTGTGAGCAAGGATTTGAGGCCAGTAAACATGAATTAGTTAAATACCATCTTGTTTTCATGTGGCCTCCTGGTTACTCTTGTGAGGTGGGCCTACTGGGCCTGGGGTTTTTTGGTCAAGATGTCAGAATGGGGTGGCTGGTTCCCGGATCTGCTGCTGTGGGGCCTAAATAAATGTTTTGTTGCTTCCTACTTAGAGAATCCCTCATACCTTGCAGTTTTGAACCATTCAAACACATACATGATTATATTTGAGATCATAAATTCGGCCTTCCTACTACAAGGCCTCAGGTGGATTCTACGTTATAAAGGAGAGTAAAAGACTTATTTATAAAGGAGCTGGTTGGCATACCCAATGAGCAGGGTCATTTGGAGTTAAAGCTATAAACCCTAATGATAAATGAAATACACATTGATCTGAGGGATGAGCTAAATCCATGTGAATGTCCCCAAACCCTCTTAAGTGGTTAAAATACACAAGTAATGACAGAACAGAAGGTGAGGCCAATGACTACCTGAAATGTTTATATATTTTTGGGATATGGAAAATAGACCCGAAAAGCTTTGCTTAGAACCATAATTTTAGCTAGGAGTAAGAATAAAAAACCTAATGATTGTCCACAAAGCCCTATTTCTATGCTTCACCTTAGCATGGAGATGCCCGTATATTGTCTAAGGTTATACCAGTGAAGTATAGACTTTTCCAGGCCCTACAATGGCCCTCCACTTGAGGAACAACCTAGTTAAGTTTGATACAGCTCATAAATAACTACATATACATAGGACTTCTTGTTGTATCATTCAGTCATTTCAGTCTTGTCCATGTTCAGTCTTCATGACACCATTTGGGGTTTTCTTGGCAAAGATACTGGAATGGTTTGCCATTTCTTTCCCCAACTCATTTTACAGATGAGGAAACTGAAGCAAACAGGATAAAGTGACTTGCCTAAGGTCACACAGCTAGGAAGTGTCTGAGGTCAGATTTGAACCCAGGAAGATGAGGCTTCCTGACTCTAGGCCTAGCACTGTGCCACCTAGCTGCCTCATACATTTGCTGTAACAACTTGTTAAATTATTTATGCGGGCATGGAAGCAGTTATGGGGTATAATGACAGAGTGTTGGTCTCAGATTCTAGAAGATCTAAATTCAAATCCTTTCTCAGAAATTTAATAGCTGTGTGACTCTGGGCAAATCACTTCCTCTTTCTCAGTCCTAGTTTTCTCATCTGTAAAATGAAGATGATAACAGCACCTGCCTCACAGGGTTGTTGTGAAATCAAAATAAATTATATCAAGTGCCCACCAAAGCTTAAAGAGACAGACAAATGCAATAATCCCTATTACTGCCAAGGGCACCATCATCCTCACAATCATCTGGGCTTATAAGTGAGGTGCAATCTTTAATTCCTATGTTTTCTCACCTACCATATCCAAACAGTTGCCAATGCCTGTTGATTTTACCATCACAGCATCTTTCCTGTATCCACCCTTTTCTCTCCTCTGACACTTCCATTACATAGATCCTGGACCATATCACCTCATACCTAGATTATAGAAATAGCTTTGTGGTTAGTTTCCTTGTCTCAAGTCTCTCCCCACTCTAGGCCATCCTCCATTCCACTACCAAAGTGATCTTCCTAAAGCCCACATCACCTTCTTGTTCAATAAAGTCCATTGGCTCCCATTTCCTCAAAGATCAAATATAAAATCCTCTTTTGGTTTTTAAAGCCTTTTCTGGCCTCTTTCTCCTCCCCTCCCCTCCCCTCCCCTCCCCTCCCCTCCCCTCCCCTCCCCTCTCCTCTCCTCTCCTCTCCTCCCACCTCTTTCTGCTTTTCCACTCTTCTTATAACTTATTCCCTTCTCCCTTTTTTGTAAATGTTACTTACTTTAAGCTTAAATACAAAATGAGAAAAGAAACAAAAAGACCATTTTCATGTACACAGCAGAACATAGGAAAGGATTCAATATAAAACAATAAATTTCCATTTCAAGAAAAGCTATGTAATAAATACTACACATTGTTTTCAAAGCTACCCAGTGTTTCTTTGCTTCCATCTAGGTTTTCTTTTGTTCTCTGCTTTGCACTTTTTCCTTTTTTCTTATAGTATTTTATTTTTTCCTCAGTTACACATCAATAAAATTTTTAGCATTTATTTTTACAAGATTTTGAGTTTCAAATTTTTTTCCCTTTTTCTCCCTTTCTCTTCCCCTCTTCTACAAATGGTAGGCAGTTTGATATAGTTTATACCTGTCCTGTCATGTAAAAATACTTCCATATTACTCAAAGTTGTGGAAGAAGAAACAGATTTTTAAAAAAAACATAAGAAAGAATAAAGTAAGTGAAAAAATATGCTTCCATCTGCATTCAGAGTCCATCAGTTCTCTACCTGGATAGAAGTTTCCTTCATGAGTGCTTTGTACTTGTCTTGGATCATTGTGTTGCTGAGAAAAAACTGATTCATTCATAGTAGATCATCACAGAATGTTGCTGATACGGTGCACAAGGTTTTCCTCATGCTTATTTCATTTTACATCAGTTCATACAAGTCTTTCCAGGATTTTCTGAAATCTGCCTATTTATCATTTCTTATTGCACAACAGTATTTCATTACATTCATATACCACAGTTTGTTCAGCCAACATCCCTTCATTTTGCAATATTTTGCCACCACAAAAAGGCTTGCTATAAATAGTTTTGCACATGTAGGTCTTCTCGTTTTTATGACCTCTTTGGGATACAGATACAATAGTGCTATTGCTAGATCAAAGGGTAAACCAAAGTTTGTTTGCCCTTTGGGCATAGGTCCAACTTTCTCTCCATAATGGTTGGATCAGTTCACAACTCCACCAACAGTGCAATAGTGTACCAATTTTCCCACATCTTCTCCAACATTTATCATTTTCTTTTTTTGTCATATGTGTAAAATCGTGCCTTGGAGTTGTTTTAATTTGCATTTATCTTGCACCATTATTTAGATCATTTCTTCATATGCCTATAGATAGCTTTGATTTTTTCACCTGAAAATGACCTGTGTATATCCTTTGACCACTTATCAATTGGGGAATGGCTTGTATTCTTATATATTTGACTCAGTTCTCTATATATTTGGGAAATGAGCCTTTATTGGAGACATTTACTATAAAGATTTTTTCCCAGCTTTTTGCTTTCCTTCTAATCTTGGATGCATTGGTTTTGTTTATACAAAAGCTTTTTAACTTAATATAATCAAAATGATATGTATTACATTTGGTAATGCTCTCTATCACTTCTTTGGTCATGAATTCTTCCCCTCCCCATAGATCTGTCAGGTAGACTATTCTTTGCTCTCCTAATTTGCTTATGGTGTCACCCTTTATGTCTAAAGCATGTTCCCATTTTGACCTTATCTTGGTATATGGTATGAGATGTTGATCTATACCTAGTTTGTGTCCTATTGTATTCCAGTTTTATCAGCAACTTTTGTCAAATAGTGAGTTCTTACTCTAAAAGCTTGTGCCTTTGGGTTTATCAAACACTAAGTTACAATGGCCATTGGCTACTGTCTTGTGTACTGTTTCAACAATCTGGCTAGCAGCTTCTGTGGGGGTGGAAGAACAACCCAAGCCCAACAACAAGAATGCTACCAGCACTCTGCAAAAGCACAGGTTCTTTTGATCTGCTTAACTAAGGAAAGCTACGAAGGGGTTGACAAGCTTACTTTACTTCAGTATGGAAATATCATTCACTTAGTTCAGTGGAAAAAGCCAGCACCCTGAACTTCAGAGCAAATTAAAAACAAATTACAAACATCAACAGACAGACCTTGTCTGATTCAAATACCAATACATAGTTAACCAGAGTTTCACAAAGTCTCAGCATCCAGGTTACAAGCTGGGGGGCCCCTAGCTACAGCTGCCCAGAGTCTCTGCATCAACACCATCTCGAGTGAGAGCCCTGCGCAAATGGCTCTGTCCTCTCTTCATATAGGGCTTCAGATGTCATCAAACGTCATCTGAATGACCAGAACTTAGGCTGCTATGATTGGCTCTTGAGTTAGCCCCTCCCCTTAGGACCCTGAGAGGTTTACATCCACATAGGTTAGGTTAACACCTAATAGGGGTTAGAGCCTGGGGCTTAGCACTTAATAAGACTCAAGACAGGCATGGCTCTGGAATTAACACCTCCCCTTAGCCAGCCCCATCTTGGGCCCCACCCCAGTCACCAATCCACACCCATATCGCTTCCACACCAAATAGGGGTTTAGGCCTGGGACTTAGCACCTAGTAAGGCTCAATGAAATACACTAAATTACTCAAAGGCCAACTAAGTGCTAAGAGCCCATTTT
Organism: Phalanger gymnotis; assembly: GCA_028646595.1. Lineage (NCBI taxonomy): Eukaryota > Metazoa > Chordata > Mammalia > Diprotodontia > Phalangeridae > Phalanger > Phalanger gymnotis. The sequence goes on along the minus strand of CM053626.1, from coordinate 131,501,962 downwards.
GCTTACCAACACATGTACCTACTCTATTCCACTGATCCACCACTATTTCTTAGCCAGTACCAAATAATTCTGACGATTACTGCTTTATCATATAGTTTGATATCTGGTATTGCTAGGCTTCCTTCATTTGTATTTTTTTCATTAATTCCCTTGACATTCTTGACAGCTTATTCCCTTCTATGTATTTGGTAATCCACCTACACTGGCCTTGGTGTTCTTCATACCTGACACTCTATTTCCGCTTTTCACTGACTGTCCTCCATGTCCTTGTTATCACAAACTCCTAGCTTCACTGGATTCCTTCAAGGCTCAGCTCAAACTCCATCTTTTGCAACTGGCTTTTTTCCCTTCCCTCACCTTCCCAGAAGTCCCAGCATGTCTTCCCTCTGAGATTTTCTCTTGCCTTCTTTGAATCTGCCCTTAACACAGTGTCTGCCATATAGTAAACACTTAATAAATACTTATTGATTATTTATTTTATTTTCACACATCAAATCCATCAACAGCAGTTCTGCTATTACTGGACAGTGATATCCTGGAGGAAGCAAAAGGAAGAAGGTCAGAGGAGAGCCAAAATGTTGACACAGGAGTGAGTTCTGCCTAGTGAAGAAAGGTTTGGCTTGTGGACTCTTAGGTGTGATTTGCATGGTTGAGAGAAAATCAAATAGCAGCAAATCTTCTGCTCTATAATCTAGAAATAAACATGTACACCCTTATAGTGCACTTGAAAAATCTAAGGCTACACATTTTGGAGAGCAATTTGGAACTATGCCCAAAGGGCTATAAAAATGTTCATACCCTTTGACCCAGTAATACCACTCCTAGGGTTGTATCCCAAAGAGATCACACAAGTGGGAAAAGGACCCATATGTACAAAAA
>CM053626.1:131468561-131500583 GCA_028646595.1 Phalanger gymnotis | reverse complement strand
CCAGAGTCCAGAGACCCATTGCTTCCCGAATTGGCCCCTTTTAAGTCTTTAATCTACGCCCACAGGGGTTTCACACCTGATAGGGCTTTGGGCCTGGGGCTTAGCGTTTAACAGGTGAAAGTACTTTCACCATAAACAAAAGCCAAACTCCTTAAGCACACCCGTTAAACTAAGCCCATTTTGCCTTACTGGCACACCAGGTTTCTCTTAAACTCTCTCTTTCACCATTTCTTACAGAACAATGGAATTCCATTATATTCATATGTCATAATTTGTTCATGTATTCTCTAAATGATGGACATCTTCTTAGTTTGGAGTTCTTTTCCACCACAAAAAGAACTAGAAATACTTTTGTACATAAGGGGATAGACCTGATTACAAATATTCTGACTTTCCATCCCCCTAAACTATATAAACATTAAGCTGATATATGTATGTAAGTGACAATGAATTAAGCTATTGAGTATTGAATCACAAAATATGGTGAATATCTGGTTGAAGAAACATTACAAGTATTCATATAATGCACATGTAGTAACAAGTATTATGTATGCCTATAGCTATGTATTCAATATGTGTCTGTATAGTTAGTACAGTGCCATGACATTCCCATTGGGGAGGTGGCATAGCATAGTGGACAGTTAGTCAGTTAACAATTACTTATTATATGTCAGATATTCTGTAAAATTCTTGGGGATACAAAGAAAAGAAAAAAAACACACTGGCTTGATATCATGGGGATTTACCCAGATGCTTCTAGAGAGAGAAGTGGTTGTCCAGCCCTGATTATCAATCAATCACTATGCCTCTTGGGAATTTTAATAGAATCCCTCCCATAAATGAGAGAGTACCTACAGATATGTGAAATCAATGATGCTTCCAGAAGCATAGACAGTCTAAGACTTTCACCCTGAGGTTCTCACACTACTCCCCAAGGGAGGGATACTCTTGGTCAGTATAACAGAAAGGCAAAATTCATGACCTCAAAGAGGGCCTGAGTGGTTGGGAATCACAAAGTATAAGGAATTCTCTAGGTAGAAGGCAAAGGGAGTATAACATTTATTTAGAATCCAGAGGATCAAATCCAAGGACCAATGCCCCCAATTTGATATAGTAGCAATAATATTCCAAAACCGGTAAGCCCACCTCACTGTAGTAACAAGAAAATTATAACAAAATATTATAGCAAGGAGCCAAGCCATAATATAGTCTCCCCCTCCTGCCCCCCCCCCCACCCTGCCCTGGGCCTTCCTGTAAAAGATCACTCACAAATCCTAACCCCTGGCTCAGCACTCTCTCCTGCAGTGTGAATGCTGGCTCTCCCTTTGTGTCTGCTGCCTCAAAGTCTTCTTGATGTCTGCTTCTGAATCCTGCTGCTCTCAGTTCTGCTGTTCCCACTTCTGCTGCTCCCAGTTCTGGGTTCTTTTTTTATATAGTCCTAGCCTCATTGGATTGACTAGAACTCAGGGCACATACCATTGACTCTAGTCTTAGCAACTCCCCTTAGAGCCCTGAGGGCTTCACACCTCTCACAAACTAGCAACTAGTGTGCTAACTAGCCTGGGGCACACTAATTTGCTGTTTTATCATTTGTTAAATGAAGAAGGCTGGACTAGATGGCCTCTAAATGTATGATCCTATGACTTCTCCCAGCCCCTTCATCCATTAAAAAAAAAGGTTGAATTAGATGATCTGGGAGCACCTTTCCAGCTATAAAGTTCTATGGTTTTATGCATATATGAGATTCCTTGACCAAATGTAAACCAAAGTCATCCTTCACATCCAGTGAATTTGGGGCAATTGCCCAATATCTGGAAGTTTGCTTTTCTAATGGGTAGATGGGTTAGTGACTAGATTGCTCAGAGGTATCAAAGATGGCTTAGAGGGGAAAAGGTGGAGATTCTCACAGTTGGTGAGAGAGAGAGGGAGAGAGAGAGAGAGAGAGAGAGAGAGAGAGAGAGAGAGAGAGACAGAGAGACAGAGAGACAGAGAGACAGAGAGACAGAGAGATAGAGGGAGGGAGGGAGGGAGAGAAAAAGAGAGAGAAGGGAGAGAAGGGGTGAGAGAGAGAGAGAGAGAGAGAGAGAGAGAGAGAGAGTGTTGAGGCTCATACTTATGTCTGACTATAAAGAAATGAAACTTTTGTTCTCAACTAGCCCATAAGTGGGGATTGAATTTAAGGGGAAAGATGATGAGTTCTGTTTTGGATGTGTTTGTTTTAATATGTCTACTGGACATCCATTTTGAGATGTCTAAAAGGCAGTTGGAGATGTGAAATTGGATATGAGCAGAGAGTTTGGGGTAGGAGAGAGAGATTTGAGACTCACCAGCTTAGAGATGTTATTTAAATCCATGAAAGCTGATGAGATCATCTAGTGAAATAATATAGAGAGAGAAGAGAAAAGGACTCAGGACAGGACCCTGAAGGATGCCTGCCTTTAGAGGGCATGATCTAGAGAAGGATCCAGCAAAGCAAAGCAGACCAAGAAGTAACAATCAGATAGGCAGGAGGAGAATCAGGAGTGAGTAAATGTCCCAAAAATGTAGAGAGAAGATAGCATTAATGAGGACAGGGTGATGGACAGTATCAAAAGCTTCAGAGAGATTGAGGAGAATGAGGATGGAATAGAGACCGCTGAATTTGACAACAAAGAGATCACTGGGAACTTCTAGGACCAAGTCTAGTGGCATTCTTCTTGATCTTGGACAGGCAACCTAGAGCAATGGAAAGGAAACTGGTCTTTGAGTCAAAAGGTCTGCATGCGACATTTACTATCTTTGTGGTCCTTGATATGTCACTTGACTTTTCTAGATATCAGTTATCTTATGTAAAAAATGGAGGTAATCCTTTTACCACCTGCCTATAGGGTTGCTGTGAGGAAAATGTCATGTGAATGTGTTTATATCTCTTCCACCAAAATCCTACTCTGATGTCTCCCTAAATCTTTGAGTGACTCTGTCTTCTCTGAGGCCATGACAGTAAAATACATCTTCTAGCAGGACCTACCAAGATGGAAAAGCTTCGTGCAAGAGCCTGACAAGAGATTCTATCTTCTAGTTTGTCTTCTGACTATTATTGGCTAACTTACGAAAGGCTCATTGCTGACTTCAGGGTCATTTTCTTGATCCAGCAGGTAAAAGTGGAGTTGTTTTCTCTTGTGTGTATTGGGGATGGGTTGTAGAAAGTACCCAAACCAACAACACCACAGTTTCATCAAGTATTAAAGTAAGTTCTTTCCTACCTCTCTGAACCCCTAGAGTGCTTACAATATGGGGCCAGGTATGGAGTAAGCCAGGTAATATCATTTAGTGAGCACTGAATTGTACCCTCTGTTCCACGAGTGCCAGTTTTATCTCCCCAAACAGACTGCAAGTTCCTTGAGTCTAGGGGCTGTTTTTTAAACTTCTTTTTAACCTCTTTGCTAGCCCCCAACACCCTCATCTCTCACTGTTGTCAAATTTTATTATCACATTATTTTGTGTTGTAAATAGTCCTAATTAGAGCATTAAGATTTTCCCCAATTAATAAGCATTTATTTTCTCTCCTTCCCTCTTCTCTCTAATTGACAACAAAAATTAAAACAAAAGCCTCATAACAAATATGCGTGGTCAGGCAAAGCAAATTCCCTCGTTGTCCATGTTCAAAAATGTTCTGTCTCATTTTGCATTTTAAGTCCATCTGTCAGCAGATGGTTAGCATGCTTCATCATCCATTATCTGGAATCATGGCTTTTCATTAGTATTAAGATTTCTAACAGTTCAACTTATCTGTAGAGCCTGTATGTACTTGATTAGAGACTTGGATTCCTCATATGAAGAGACAATCAGCCCGATTCTCTGCCTATGGGTCTGAGAAAAGTTTTGCAAACCTGTTAAGGAAAGTCCTCTGTGGGCTTATGTGTAGTCAAAGTAGAAGCCTGCCCACTTATGATCATAGATTGAGAGATGGAAAGGACCTTCAAAGTCATCTTGTCAATGACAGTTGGAGAAACTAAGGCACAGAAGGGTTGTAACTCACCCACAATCACTCACTGGCAGCAGTTGGTAAGTGTCAGAACTGGACTTTAAACCCAGCACTCTTTCTCCTGCACCAGCTTACCTGTATGAACAAAATAACTATCAAGATGCCCTTCTCTCATGATTTCCCTCATGTATGGTTTAAAATATGTCCTCCATAGCTTAGTGTAGCTACTAATCAGATGCTCTGACATTTTCTTGAAGTGACTATCAACTTTTAAAAAATATTTTATTTTTTCCAGGTACAGGTAAAAACAATTTTTAACATGCTTTTTTTAAAAAAATTGAGTTTCACATTCTCTCCCTCTCTTCTTCCCTTCCCTTCTCATTGAGAAAGCAAGTAATTTGATATAGGTTATACATGTATAATCATGCAAAACATATTTCCATATTAGTCATATTGTGAAAGAAAACAGAACAAAAACTAAGAAAAATAAATAAAGTTTTTAAAAAGTATGCTTCAATCTGCATTCAGACTCCATCAATTCTTTCTCTGGCATTGGATAGCATTTTTTCATCATAAGTCCTTCAGAATGGTCTTGGATCATTTTATTGCTGAAAATAGCTAAGTTATTCACAGCTGATCCTCATACAACATTGCAGTTACTGTATAGAATACTCTCCTGGTTCTGCTCATTTCAGTTTGCATTAGTTCATGTAAATCTTTCCAGGTTTTTCTGAGAGCATCTTGCCTCATTCCTTAAAGCACGATAGTATTCCATCACAATCATATACAACAACCTGTTCAGCCATTACCTAATTGAGGAACATCCCCTCAATTTCTAATTCTTTGCCACCACTGAAAGAGTTGCTGTAAATATTTTGTGTAGATATAGGTTCTTTTCCTATTTTTATATATCTTTGGGACACAGACCTAGTAGTGGTATTTCTGGATCAAAGGGTTTGCATGGTTTTATAGCCCTCTGAGCATAAATTGCTCTCCAGAAGGGTTGACTTAGTTCATAATTCCACCATTTTCCCATAACCCCTCTAGCATTTGTCATTTTCCTTTTTTGTCATATTTGTCAGCTATCATCATTTTTTCTGATCTTATTTCAGTAGAATAAAGCAAAACAAAAAAACTTACCTGTGGATCATATATATTCTTCCTGTCCCTGTTTGCCATTAAAAAACCCACATACCAGAATGAATACATATCACTGTTTTCTTACCCCACCAAAATTCTCTTTCTATTGATTCCTTATTACTTACAAGATATATTCCTATTCCTTAGTTTAGCCTTCAGGGCTCTCTTTCACCTTGTAGCAACTTACTTTTTCAATTTTATCTTTCATTACTATTTTGCACAAACCTTCCATGAAACAACCAGACTATGCTATTCTTTATGCCCAGAACACATTACATTTATTCCCACCACTGAAACTTTGCTCAAGCTTTTGCTCTTGGATGGGTGGATGAGATGCCTTCCCCTTTCCTTTATACTTAACTATAAGTTAAGTCAAGCTCTGTCAAGGCCCAGTTAAAGCTCCACCTCCTATATGGAGCTTTCCCCAACCATATCAAGGCCAAACCAGCTCTTCTTCTAAAGATCTCCTGTTGCAGCATGGACTCTCTGCTCAGTGAGCTGTCTTTTGGAAATATGTGCCTCCTCACCTAGACTTTAAATGCTTTGAGGGGAGGGGCCATAGCCTTCACCTTTTGGTATGCCTGGCACCTAGCATATCACACAAGACTAGAACCCAAGCTAGCAATTTCTACTTGGGGCGGGGGGCATAAGGAGATACAGGTTCATTTGGGGGTACTGCAGCTGCTGGAGGAGATGACCCTCTCAACTACCAGCTCTACTGGGGAGGAAACGCCCTTAAGACAGTGCTATCAGTGCTGACCTGAGCCAACGCTTTGGTCATCTGACCCTACACTACAGCTTTCCTTGTTATTTTGTTGTTTATCTGATTCTTTGCGACCCCATGGACCAGAGCATGCCAGACACTTCTGTCCTCCATTATCTCTTAAAGTCTGTCCAAATTCATGTTTGTTGTTTCCATGATACTATCTTCCCATCTCAGCCTCTTCTGTTTCCTCCTTTTGCCTTCAATCTTTCCCAACATCAGAGTCTTTTCCCATGAGTCCTAGTCCCTCAATAATTACTGTTAATTGTGGTGATAAGCAGAAGGACTGGCACCGCTTTTGATGACATGCCAGTGAGGTATGTCATTGAAAATATAATTCATATCAGAAATAAAAACCGTTGAGAGGCAGCATGGCCTTGGGGTCATGAAGTCCTGCCTTCAAGTTCTACTTCTGACTCAAACTGGCTGTGTGACCCTAAGCAAGTCACTTAACCTCTCAGCATCCCCAGACAACTGTATTGGTTGAGGAATTGCTTCCATGCAATTTTCCTATATCAAGGAAATCATAGGCCAGCTAAAAATCCAGACATGCATAGACAGTATGCAGATTTGTATATAGGACATTCACGTCTATATTTTTCTACCTATAGAGTGATATAGATATTGATGTAGATAGAAATAGGGATAGAGATAGAAACACCCTAAAGACTATTTCAAGGTTTCCTAATAGATGACAGTTTGAGAATCACCAATGAAGGACCAGCCAATCACTATATAAGCATCTATCACTGAGCTTGATTCGATACAACAACAAATATTTATTGCCATGGTTTACACAACACATTTTGTTGAATGCAAATGATTATTTCCTAAGGCCTGAGCAAATTTGATTTCCGAAGTGGATGGTGGCATGGTCTATAGAAGGATGAATCAAAGGGTCCTCCTTTGAATTCTCAATGTTCTCTGGCACAAATAAAAAAAGTAATGGTTATGAATTTTAACAAATATGGATTAAATTCTATTTTTTGCACAATAAGAGAAAATTGATCTATGCAAAGTGCTTCATGACTTGGAAGACATCACTCACTGCACTACATACTCCTCATTCTGCTCCCAGGACCTCTGAAATGTCCTGGTTTATGACATTGTCCATTTTGAAAACAACCAGAATGCTTACTATTCTTGTTGTTTCTCCTTCATTTTCAAAGAGGACAAGTGATATCACGGGGTGATGTCTTGACTTGCACATGCGTTGGATTTGAGTGAGGCAGAATTGCACAAAGTCATCAGCCTCTCTCTCTCTCTTCCAGAATCATCAAAGTCCAGTGGCAAGATAAAAGTCAGTCACTATTGATGGCCCAGGAGTCAGTGGATGACCTTGGTATCTTTGATGTCTGACCAAGCTCATAGAGCCTGCTTTAGCCACCTTCATGGCCTTTGGAACAGATTGTTCTCATCTGCCCACTGTGCCTGGGGGGAAGTCTTCGTGTGTTTGGGGTAAACATCACTTAATTCACGGATGGGTTTGAGGCCTGTCGATTACCTTCAACCTAGTTTAGCCTGTCTGCCTAGATGATTTTACTGGATTATGGCCAATATGGATGTCATAAGATCTTGGAGCTACAGATGAGAGTTAGGTAAGAATGGACACCAAAGGTGGAAGAGCAGCCCTGAAAAGGGCTCAGCAAGCTCTCCCACCAGAGGTGCTAGTCCTCCTTTAATGCCCCAGAATATACTCCAGAATGCCTACTAAAGGTTGAAGAAATCATAAAACATACAAAGGACATTTAGCTATTTAACTCAAGATACCATTTTTCTGGAGTCCCTGAAAATGCTAACTAAATACAAATTGACAAAACTCTGAGTACTAAATACCATGGTGTGAATTTTATTTTTTGGGATACAAGCAAAAAATGTCCCATAGATGTAAAACTGGCAGAGCCCCCAAAAAGTCATCTAGCCCAATCCCCTCATTTTACAGATGAAGAAATTGAAGTCCGGGGTAGTAACATGCCCTACACCAAACGGTATTAAGGATCAGAGGTAGGATTGGAACCCAGGTTCTGTTGGTACATTGTCAATGTTTGATCTCCTGAATCAAAAAGGTAAAACCTCCCATTGACTTTAATGATCTGGCATAAAAAGGTATGGCAGCCACAGTGCTCTGATTTCTAAAGGCAACAAATTAGGTCCTCAAAATTCACTGTGAAGTATAGAACCTCGATCCCTCAAGTAACTCCATGACTGACATCATCAATGTGCCTTCTATACGGGCACATCAAGGGCAGTCCTCCAGCCCTTTGTCTCCTCTTCTTCATTAAAAATGCTTTTTTTTTAATTTAAAAATTCTTCATTCCGGACCTCAGCTTCCAGTGCATTTTGCTTTTTCTATTTTTATTTTTGCAGCTGTTGTTGCAAAGTTCACATCCTCACGCAGCTGTTGCTCGCCACTGAAATATTTGAACTACTACAATATTCTTTATTTCAAAGTGTTCACTTTACTATTAAAAATTCAGTCAGTAGTTTTCAGTTTTCAGGCTGTCTTTTTTTATTTTATTTTAAATTTTATTTTGCTATTACTATGTGCCCAAGCCAGTGCATTGATACTTAGACTTCAACTTAAAGCATGAAGATGAACATTTCTGACAAGGTTTCCAAATAATTTGATGTCTCTTATATCAACAGGTTGTTACTTTAGCTGTATCTGGTCACAAAAATACATCTATTCATGTTCACTATGCTGATAGTGTCTTTTACTATTGAGTGTTATAATACTCTGTGTGGCATGCCTAGATTATTGAGGTATTTAAGAGAGAGATTCTCTGTGTTCTCCCTGGCAAAGGAATGACTACCACCATTGGGATCCTACTTTCCTAAGTTATGGATAATTTGCTCATTTGGGAAATGACTAAACTAGAATGTAGGGGATGAACGTGTGGGGAAAATAAATTGCATTCTACTACTGCCCAAAGTGATGGATCCCTTCTATAAGGTTTTAGTTCCAAACTGGATTACCAGTCCTTGCTTCTTTGGCCATATTACGAGCAATTTTTTTCTAGAGTTAATATGGGTTTTTATGAAGGAGACAAAAAAGAGAGCAGAGAATAAACAATACATAGACAGCCAGGAAACATCTAGCCAGTGCTGGAGTCACCCATCTGGCCTACCATGAAGCAGATACATAGTCTTTGGTCTTTGGTCATATAGGAGATAAGCTAAAGAGCTGAACAAAAGCAACCCCAAATGTTGACTTCTAGGAAAAGAAAATGTGAGGCCTAGAACCATTGGCTGAGAAATTTAGGGACTTTTATGAAACTTCTGCTCTTCAATGCAAGTTGTCTTACTTGCAAAAATATTTATAATTTACTTACCACCATATTAAAATCTAGATAAGGTCACTTATTTGTGATGGGACTTCTTTTCGGCCTTATCTGCTCCTGAGACATCTTGTAATAAGACTTCAGGTTTTTTCTTGTCTGTAGTGCTTTTTTCAATCAGTGTAGCTGACACCAGATAATTTTAACACAAGGGATATATCACACTGGCTTGTATGAACATTGACCTAATTTAGTTAATCTTAGATTATTTATCCAGAATATCTTGTCTGTGAATATTTGAAAATGTAGGGCCATTGTAGTCATTTTTTTTTTTAACTGAAAGCCTTCCTATTTTTTTTTAAGCCATCAGAGCAAATGTGCCCTAGCAATACATATGTTAAACAAACAGTGGGATGAGTTAATTGGGAATTTTGCTTTTCTTCAGATTTTCTACACTGTTAGACTAGTGCCTTGTCCCTATGGTTCTGAGTACCCCATTCCCTGTGTTTGTTTGTCCTCTTCTCTCTTTTTATTCCAAACCAATTCTGCAAGTTTAGAAGTAGAACAGCCGTGTTTGACAATAAACAACCAAATTCCTTCAGCTTTTCAGTTTGGTTTTCCATCATTGACTCGGCAAGTGAAGTCAGAACAAACATGAGTCATCACAAAAATAAACAGCATTGTCATACTAATAAATATGCTTCCCCACACATGCAGACACAGAAGAGTGAAATTATCTGGATTTCTATTGGGGTGTTTATTTATGACTTTCCAGCAAGATACATGTTGAATTTTTAGTGATTTTTTTCTTTGCAACTTTTGCACGAAGCATTATTTATTACATAATAATGTATCTCCATTATTTTCTTATCAATTGAACAGAAGCCTTGAGCAACAAAAGGGTAGGAACATTTTCCAAGTCATTAATGGAAAAGAATAAACTGTTTCCATTAGCTTACCTACAAGGACTTTGTCATACCTGGGATTTGAGTACCAATTCTTTTTTCTCTGAATTATAATTTAATTTAACTACAAATAAAGCCATGTATGTACAGAATCACAATAAGCAACTGGACAGCTCTGTTAGACAAAAAGAAATATTTTATTTCTATTCAACATTTTCTATGAAACACTTTAAGATGTCTTTGCAAAACATATCCACCTCCCCCCCATTCATACTGAATTGTTTCTTCACAAATTATGCTGAATTCAAGGTAAATGTACAGATATTATTTCTGTGTTCCAGTTTTAATGAAACATATTTCATTAGAGCAACAATTTTCTAGGTGAAATCTGCTACCCATAGCTCTCAGAAAACACTAGTTCAAAAGAAGACCAAAACTTCTAACCTGTATTCCATTCCAAGTCACATTAGTGTAGACTATTTTCAATATTCTGACTGGAAAAATACTGGTAAATATTTTCTAATGTGAATCCTTTGGCAAAACTATGACACATTTTAAAAGTCATCATCATACAATCAGAGGAATACAAAATATTTTATTGAAAATTCTCTTGTTCCTATTTTGGCAACATTTTTATTCATTGAAGAAAATATGTGCCAGTTATTGGGGTTCCCCCCTCCCCTTATCTGACATATAGAAAAAGAGATCAGAAAGAAAGCTGGGGGATAGGAAGTTATACTGATGAGAAATTTGAGAACATGCTGAAAATAACCAAAAGAGGTTGCTTTCTCAATGTGTTGATTTGCCCCAATAACTTATATTGATGTAAATTTCACCATCAGCTAGCATTTGTAGACAGATCCACAAAAGTTAGTTCATAGTCCATTGAGGATTGCTGACTTGGATCATAATCTAGCCATTAGGCAAGTATTACAGTTTAAAAATGGAAAGAAAATGAATAAAGCCATACAATATAATGTGAAATATCTCCCCCCTCCCCTCCCAGGAATCTCTGGTCATGTTACATTATTTGCATTCTCATAAAAGAAAGATACTTCAATTATATATAGCTCTAAAGTAAAACCATATTTTAAAGAAGGCAGACCTGTTTTGGCTCCATACAGCACACTTCTATAAACCTCGTTACAATTCCTCAGGCTCAGTGAGGAAGTCATAAGAGCCCCTAAGATTTGTGCAGTCAAGGGCCGGTTGCACTCTGCCGTGGAACATGTGTCCCGTTAGCAGCACTCAATTGATCGACATATGAAAAAGGATGTGTTAAAAAACAGCAAAGCAATCATTTAGACTTATGTGTCTATGTATATGTATGTATGCTTGTATGTGTATACATAGGTAGGTAGATAGATTGATGGATAGATAGATAGATAGATAGATAGATAGATAGATAGATAGATAGATAGACAATGGTAGATAGATAGATAGATAGATAGATAGATAGATAGATAGATAGATAGATAGATAGATAGATAACAATTTAAGGCAGCCTGGCATCGAAGGGTCTTATTGCCCAGGAATAAATATTCCCCTGCTCTGTCTTAGAATGCATTCTGCGCTGTCTCTGAGGGATTTAAATTTCATGATTGATATTGCTTGGGGTTGGGGTTTGGTTTTTTTTTTTTTTTGGTGTGAGAATGAATTGCTTTTTTATTGCTTTCTGCACAATTTTCAACTAAACCTGTTTCATAAGGAAATAATAATAAAAATAACAAAACCTGTTATGCTCTATTCATCGAGTATATGATTTTCTTCCTCCATGTGTGAGAGGGCCAGACGCAGCAGCTCAGAGCCGGTTGATAAAGAATATGAAAAATAAAGTGAGTACATCTACCAGAGATAACCAGTGCCTGGCCCTCGTTGTGGGGGAAGATGTCAGGAAGGGGAAGAGGCGAAAGGCGAAAGTGGAATCAAATAACATTGTTCTTAGCCAGACTTGTGACTGCTAGGTAGTGGTCCCGGGACCCCAAAGTCTGGATGTTCGAAGAGCAGGGTCAGGGGGCTCCCTCCCAGCGTTTCATGACCCGTGCCTGATCTAGAGGAGCAATGCTGGGAATGAATTAAATCAATAGCGAAACAGCTGGTAGCTCAGGGTGCAGATGACGGGGGGAGGGGGGCGTGGAGGGGGAAAGGTGTGCCTTAAGGAAGTAGTCTAGGTTTGAATGTCGGCTTCCCCCCTTCCTCTCCCCGTGGTCTCCTTAGGACAGCGTGCTGTTGCTGAATTCAGATGGTTCAGTGCAAAGAGCCCTTTTATCTGGAGTCAGAGGTCTCAATCCCAATTCTGACATTGACTCCGTGATTTCGGGCAAGTCATTTAACATCTTGGCCTCAGTTTCCTTATCTGCAAAATGAAAGTAGTGGAGCAAAAGAGCTCTAAATCTCATACAAGTTTGCAACCTGATATCCGTACTAAATTCCCTTTCTCCTTAATCTCTCAACTTTTCCTACTGCTATCTTCTCAGAGCCATCCTGGTATAATTTTTCTTAACCACCAATCTAGCCTTTCTCTCTTGGGGAAGTGAGTCGGAGCGGAAGGAGGGGTAAGGGTGTTGTCGGATAGCGACCATTGGGAAGAGGCTTTGTAATCGATAAGCTAAGTACGGGAGAGAGGCAGCACAGACACTCAGGTTTTGAGGGAAGGACGAAGGAAGAATACCTTGGTTAGCGGTCACACCACAGCCATAAGAGGGAACAAGAGGAAGGGAGGGACATGAAGGTGTGGAAGCATAGGTAGGGAATAGATTTCTAGAAAAGCAAAGAAACAGGATGCGGGGAACCTAAGAATAAGCAAAGGGTCCAGGACCCAAGTAGCCTGGAAAAGAAAAAAAATGTTTTAACTTGACTCCTGGTACTAAAATGAGAATTGGTGAATTCATGGCTCCTTCCTACTCCCTCGATGGAGAACGGAGAGAGATAGGCGGGAGGGAACACTTGAGCATTCTAAGCGACTATCATTTGGTAAGAGGAGACGAGGTGATGGTTTAGGGCCGGGAAGAACCTCAGACAATGAGTAATTCAACCAGCTTACTTTACATAGGTTAGGAAGCTGAGATTCAGAGACATTAATGACTGGCCCAAGACCTCACTAGCTCACAGAATTGTTGTGAGGAAAGCAGTGTATTTTAAAAGTTCTATGTAAATGTTATTATTGTTCCCTTTGTTAGCCCTATTCTCCCCAATCCCCAGGGTAACTTAAGGTTTTCATGGAAAGAGTTTGCCTTTCCCCGTTTCTTTGTATTTCTATGGGGTTGTCAGTCGAAAGTGATGTGTTGGAGTAGTGTTAGGGTAGGGAAGACGTCTAAGAGATTTTGGCCTAGGGAGAGATAGTTCCAGAATATTTCCTGAGATACCAGGGCTGAAAGCTAAGTGGGATGAGGGAAAAATTGAACACAGCTGTGCATCAATTTTCTTTCCAAGCCGATAGACAGTTTCCCCCAAACTGGGACCTTCTTAAGGTGGAATAGGTTGCAATCTACCTATGGGATCGACCATGTTAAGCATATTCCTTGTCATCCAGTAGATTGTGAAACATATTTTCCTTTTTTTTTTTTTTTAAGGTTTTTGCTTGTTTGTTTTTACTTTGGGTCATTTGCCACTATTTCCCAATTCTGGTTCTGCCGTGCCCTCCTTATTAAAAATCACAACAGACACAGGTTGCTAATTTTGTTTTCTTCATTTATTTTTTTTTATTCTGTTCATAGCAATGAAGTTCGCTGCCTCCCCTCCTTGAATGGGGCAAGAACTAGGAGGGTTACAGACACAGACACAGATGGTTGGAATGGAAATTATTTCCAGCAAAAATTTTAATGCCATTGCCCTGAATCCCTAATACAAGGTGTTTATTACCAATGAAGCAGCCAGATGGTTCTAGGAGGTGCCCGATAGAATTCAGGCTTGTGTCCCACCATTTCCACTGCGCTCAGCCACTTCTCATTGCATCGGAAATAGTTTTTATTGGTCAAGGCTTTCTGCCTTAACTGCCTCGAATATTTACTTTATTAATAACCTGGAGAATCGGGTTGGATTTTGCTCTGTTACAAAATAAGAAGACAAAAAAAAAATTCTCGTAGTTGAGGAAGGTTATCCTTCCTCTTCCACCCAGTACTCATCTTCAGTCACTGCCAGCAATAAATATCCTAGGGATCACCTGGAAAATGGATGACAGAAAAAACACCCTTTTTATTTACCAAAAACCAGCCCATGGCCATGGCCACGTGCTTCCTGGGACATGATATGAAATATTCGAAGGTTCAGGGTATGCCACAGTCAGGTTTGGGAGAAAGGCAACTCCCCAGAAGTTCCATCTCTCTCTCAGCTCCTCACACCCCTACCTGCAGCCTTCTGTTCTAACCAAAAGTAGAAGTTCACACGTTCTACTCCCTTTCCCCTTCTTGAACACAGCTATTGGGCCAGATGCAGAGCTCTCCAGACAAGTCAGTAGATGGGATCTCAGCAACAGGTTTCTCGGTGTTTCCGACTCCTTGGAGCTGGAAAGGGAGAGAGAT
Organism: Phalanger gymnotis; assembly: GCA_028646595.1. NCBI lineage: Eukaryota > Metazoa > Chordata > Mammalia > Diprotodontia > Phalangeridae > Phalanger > Phalanger gymnotis. Next base: position 131,486,013 of record CM053626.1, on the reverse strand, counting down.
TATTTTTAATTGCAAGAGTTCCACCTAGGGAGAAAGGGGAAATGGTTGGTGTGTGTGTGTGTGTGTGTGTGTGTGTGTGTGTGTGTGTGTGTGTGTGTGTGAAAAACAAAGAACACTGATAAATGAATGGAAAGAAGAAGAGGGGAAAGGAGAAAAAGGGGAAGGCAGGGGAGGGGAGGATTAAAATTAATTTAGTCATCTGAGAAGTCAAAGGGAGAGAGCAATTAATTAATTAATAATTCAATTGAATATCACTCCGTTAAGTCATAGTTTTACTTCCCAGTAAAAAGCCAGTGGGCTTTCTACGTAGTGGTGCTGATAATTGTCTCAAATAAGCCTTTCGTGTATGTCAAGAACAGTCTCACAAGTTAGTCTTTTAAAATAAATGATTGTGGAGAGGTGCTAACTCCAGCTCGCAATTATAAAATCACTATTTGGCTGCATTCATTTCAGTCTAGTGCTTAACGTAAAGTAACACTTTAGCCTCACACTTCATTCTGTGTGGTTAAAAAAATATATACCGACAATCAACTTTCGAGTGAACGTCAAATCCAGGTTAGCCCATTATGGAGTGGCAAAGTTATATCGGAAAACTCCTGAAAAATGTGAAAGCATCAGATGCAACTGCCCTGCTAAATTTGATTTTAATCTTGGAGAATGAAGGCTGTGTCTCTGAGCTAGGCGTCCAAGCTCAGAGCGACAAGGAAGGTTTAAAAAGTATATGAATGCATCAGAAAAGGAAGCTATGAATCGATCAGCTATTCTAGCTTTCAAACCCCTCTTTCCTCTCCAATCCTGCTCGCGGTTCCCCCTCACCCTCTCCCTTATCCTTTTTCCCTACCCCCTATCAACACAAGGGGATCTGTGACTCCGAAACATGTCACGGAGAAGTGAAATCTTTGCAGAGGAGCCTACTAATGCATTCAGAATGTATAGTTTTCCAAATCTGATGTTTTGCAATGATGACATTAGTGTGGCAACCAAAGGTCCGAGACGACAAGTCTGCTGCAGCTGCTCTGCGCTTTGAAATGCCCAAGACAATGGGAGCCACTGTTCTCCAGCGCTTCGCCTTTCCACTCCATTTGCATAGTCTGTTCTGCCTGATTGACCAGCTTGGTCTGTCCGAGGGACCAGCATTGTTCACAGATCACTTCAAGATGGCAGAGATGACAAGATTCAGGTGAGAGATGAAGTGGGATGATTCTCGAAAGCCATAAGAAAAAGCAGCCCTGGGAACTCCGGCGCGAATGGGACAAGAATCAGCCACACAGTTTATTCAGTTTCAGTGTCTGTTTGCGTGTTTGTTTATAAAGACCTCATCAGTTGCTAATGGGCAGATCCAGAAACTGTGGATTTCAATAGGCATCCACGATCTCCCGAATTCAGGGAGGCGGTTTTTGTTCCCGCTTCAAGCTAAAATCAGTGTTGGGACTGTTTTATTTAGTTTGACTCGCTCACTTTTAGAAGTTTTTTTTTTTTTAAGTAAAACTATGGAAATGGAGACCCATGTGCAATGCTTTCTTTCCCTGAGACCAAAGAGATGTGTGACGAATTGATACTGAATTTGTTATTTTCCGGAAACGTGATTTTAAACTAGGGGATCTTGTTCACTCGGGTGGCAAATCCGAGTTTCAAGGAGTAGAAGGCTGAATCAAAAACTCCTTCACCCCCAAATTAGCAACAGAGCACTGTACCTGATTTAAAAATTAAATCCTGTTTCACCCTTGTTGCAGACATTCAAGTAACACTCACACTCATTCACACACACACACACACACACACACACACACACAAAACTAAAATGATTTTCATTTGACAGTGATGTTTTGACTTCATTTCAAAAAGACAAAATCTTTGCAATACAAGTACCTTTTCCCCGGAGAGGTTTCAAAACGTACCATTTGCTATGATTTCTTTCCACCTAACTCACAGCATTGATGGTGGTTGGAGCACAGAAGCGTATTTCCACAGCCAATGTTTTCTTTCCCTTGGGATTTCAATCATTATTTAGTGTAAATATTGCCAATAAGTCGCTGATACTGAGCCTTTTCCCTGAAAGGGTGAGGAGGCTAAGGAGATCAGGGTGGTTGGTTCGTGAGCTTGGAGGCGTGGATTAAAGGAAGAAGAGAGAGAAAGGGAGAGTTTAAGTTACTCAACTGCACCTTGTTTACACGTTTGCCCGATTTACCAAAAAAAAAAAAAAAAAAGAGCCAAGCAATTTCTTGCCAGAGGGGTTGAAAGCATGAATTTGTGTGATTTAGCGTCACAACCTTCCTAGGAGCCTGATACACTAAGAGTGCGCTTCATGCGCACAGAGCGCACCTTCCGCGACCCCGAGCTGTCTCCGCCACACTTGCGGCACTGCTGAGCCTACTACCCCTCACTCCGTGCCACTGCTCTCTCCATCTTCACTATTTCACTCTGTCCGCCTCATCCGTTACCCCCACCCAGCCATCCATAATAAACCCTACCCAATACACCTAGAGTTAGCAGCGGGGTCCTGTTTGTCCGCACCCCCTCCCCCGTCTATGGGAGGGACCGACACCGCACTGAGCAACTTTAGGACATCGGGAATTTGTTTAAATCCCCTCCTGTGTTTACTGGTGACTGGAGAGACACTTATCTGGGGGGCGAGGGGTGGGGGAGGAATATAACGATTAATACAACCGCAGGTTTCCAGATAAGTGATTGTGATGGAGATTGTTGGCGAGAAAATAGACAATTATCCGCTGTTAGCTTTACATAAAGATCGCATTAACTTGAATTAGTTATCAGACAAAAGAACATCAGAACGCGCCGCACCTTCCTGCCAGCCTAGGCGGCGGCGCGCGCGCGGACGACCCAGCTCCCAAGGCGGCCCCTTCACCCCTGCTGCAGCCTCTGCCTCGGCCCGCTGCCGGGACCTAGAATCCTGCACCCAACTAAGGAAAACCAGACCTTGCGAAAGCCCACGGGGGGAATGAAAAAACAAACAATCAAGAATGTTAAGAAAGGGTGGGTTTGGAGGCAAGAAGAGTTAACGTTGCTCCCGCCTCTGCAGCAAATACTGAAGGCACTTCTCCGAAAAGAAAGAAAGCTACAGGGGGGAAGGAACTAGGGTCTGGAGGAGCGAGTGGGCGAAAGTCCCTTAGAGTGGGCTCAGGGGAGGGAGTAGCTTGACTGCGGCGCAGTCGGCCCGCGCGCACTCATTCCCAAGAAGCAGAATGAACGAGAACACCTACTCAGCTAGCCCTCAGAGGCCGAGCCTGGCCAGAGGCGGGGAGGGCGCGGACAGTGCGGGGAAAGTCAAGCTTCCCACACAGTGGCTCCGGGCCAAAGGGCACCAAGGGCAAGGAGCGGGTATCCCAGAGAAATTAAATCCTTTTTTTCCCACAGTGTATGAATGTATTAATGGACACGCAGAAGTCTGAACCTCTTTCTACTCTTGTAGGAAAGTAGTAAAACTGGAATTACCTCGATATGAGGCAATTGGAACTCAAGGTCCAACTCCCCTCCTCATCTCTTCATCTGCAGCCTCCTCCCCCCATTTCATCTCTCTCTCGCCTCTCCCATCCTACCATCTCAGACTGAAAAGCCCTTTTTATACTTCCCTCTCTTCCCCTCCCCAACTCCTCCTCCTTTCCTTCTTTCTCTCTTTCTCTCTCCTCCTCTCTGTTTCTGTCTCTATTCCTATCTCTTCCCCCGCCCGCTCTCCCCACCCCCAGGAAAAGCTGATTTCTCAGTCATTGGTAGCAGCTAAGGGCCGTAATTAATTACAGTGCGAAGTGACCCGCGGCTCTTCTCTCCCACTAGAGTAGGACAGCTCAGGAATAAAGATCAGGCAAGCAGGAAACTTGCCTCTCTGAGCTCAGGTTCAGTGAAATGTTTCGGGACACGAACTAACGTGGGGGCCCTGATTCTGGACCGTTAAGACCGAAATACAACTAGGGCGGGCGCCGAGTGCGCCTACAATTAGTCAGGAAGTAGTCTCTGGATTACCCCCAAACTTGCCTTTCTCTATCTCGTATATAGGAAGCAGGACCATAGGTTTCCCCCTTGGTGGCACCCACTTTCCAACGTTCTATAATTATGTGGGAGGAGGGAGTGGGAAAAAGTAGGTGGGAGATAGGAGAACTGGGGTCTCGCTAGGGGCAAACATTTGGGATTCTTGGAATACTCCTGTGATAGGTGCTTGAAGTGGACTGGAATCGGGCAGTGTAGGCTCCGAGAGTGGGGAGGGGGCATAGGAATTCAGTTGAGAGGGGCTCAGAGAGAGAAAGAATCTCATTTTGTCCCTCCTTCATCTTAGAAGGGACTGGTTAGAAGTAAGCTACATTTTACAATCAGGCCGTTAGTCTCATCTATCTTAGTCCTAACATTTGTATTACTATTGCGACCGCTTTTCCATATACGTATATTTGATCTAAAGATTTTAGTAGAATAGGGCAAACTCGAAGATACCCAAAACTCCCCGTCTTGCAGCAGGGCTGGGGACTCTTCTCAGCGGTTGGAAGCCTCTGTTCCCTCAGGCAGGGCCTCCCCAGCACCCTGGAGCTGTCCCCAGTGATCTGTGTGCCGCTGCTACCGCCACAGACCCTGCAGCAGCAGCAGCCACCGCCGCCGCCGCCGCTGCTGGGTCCCCGCTGAATAGAGCGGATAATGACCCCCGGTTCCCAAGACAGGCTTTCTGCTGCCTGGTGAGCCTTGGATTTGTGTGGTCCAAGCCTTTCCCAGCTTGTCCCATTCTGTCACCGGGATAAGGGGCTCCCTCGGCTCGTTTGCACCTGCGTCGCTTTTGGCTCCTTCAGGAATGCGCTGAAGCTTGTAATCAGCTTTGTGAAGCCATTGAGTGCACGGCTGAGTGAAACTTCCAAAGCTCGAGGAATACAGGCCCGGTGAATGGAAGCCAGCATGGGGCTGCTCTCCAAGCCTTCGCGCTGCCAAATTCCAGCAGAGCCCCTCACAATCAGTGCACACAAGCTTTACTGCTTTCCCCACACTAAGAAAAGTGAGAAAAGAAAAGCTAAAATACCAGTCACCGAGGTTAGCAGTTTGTTCCCAGATTAATGGCAAACGGCTCCCCCCAGACGGAGCTCACCAATTCAGGAAATATACAAAAAGGGGTGGGGGTGGGAGTGGGGTGGAGGGTGGGGAGGGGGTAGGGAAAAGAAAGAGCCAATTATTAATATCACTTCATATGCTTTCACATTTTCTTGTCCTTATAGCCCTCTTCCTTCTCCTTCACTTCCCCAGGATGAGTGTACCTTATCAACAAGGCCAGGACGTTCTGGTGTCGGTTCTAGATCTGTGCCAAGGCCCTCAGGCCCCACTAAATTTCTGAAGGTTGGACGTGTCTTCCAGATGCCACGCAGGATATGAATTCCGTGCCAAGAGAGACAGTAGAAAAGATTGGCCTTGGGGTCAAGAAATTTAATTTTGAGTCTTGGTTTTGCCACTTTAACTTATCTGAGCCTTGGTTTTAGCATCTGGGAAATGGGAATAATGATGCTTCTCCTGACTTATCCTTACCTTCACAGGGCTGTCGCCAGGATCACATGGGTTAATGGCTATAAAAACAGTTTGGAAATCATAAAATATAATTCAAATGTAAGGCAATCATATCATCTATAGGAAAGAAAGTTATTCAAACAGAAGATAGGATATTTATCTGAAGAGTGGTAAGATAAGCCTATGCCTGAATATCTGAATCCAGCCCCATTCCCTTAATCAGATACTCAGTGCTGCCAAGATCTATAGATCCCTACATATCTGTCCATGATTACAATGAGCAAGAAAAGTGGGCATGAGAAAGAAGACAGAAGCCCCATGTTGTGTTCTTCCTACCAAATGGCATAAGAAATTGGCATACCCCTTGGAGAGTTGACTCTCAAGCTACTAACAGCCCATGTTCTCATGGCTTTGGTTCCAGGCAGGAATAAACTCTACTTGTTTGTTATTTTATACAACAATGGTGTCTCTTGCCCTTGGGATAGCTACCTTCCACAAAATAGTCTATTTGCCCAGTGGTACCTACTTTTTACTTCTCTCTATTCCTGACTTTCCCTTCATGCACATAAAGTGAGGGAAGGTGTTTTTCCCCCAATTGGCTTTTTCTGTAGGAAAGAAAGAAAGTCATTTCTCTAGAAAAGAGGGAACACTCAGTAAACTGCCTAAGACCACCTAGAAGCTTCTAAAAGCTTCAACATAAATTTTCTCAATTTTGAGAAGTATAAAAAAAATTGTTAATTACCCTTTAAAATCCCAAGTCAAAAAGGTCTTGGCAAGTGTATCCCTCTTTTACTTTATGTCTTATTGATCATTTTCCTCTGTGATTTGTGAGGATCATCACTTTAGATAAAGAGGGAGATACAGAATTATGATCCAACATTCTTGGAAAATCCTATCTTATAGCTGATGTGGCCTGTTTAGTGAGCTAACGCCATTCTCTCCCTCTCTCCCCAGAGCACCTGTTCTGCTATTTTTAAAGTGCAAATTTGTCATTTTGAAGATTTCACCAGGATTTCCATGCTTTCCAATGGACACAAGCATCCCCCAATCTTGCAGTGTTTACTCACAGCAAGATGCCATTCATCCTGTGGGTGTGCAGTAATGCATCACTGGGCATTGTGCTAAATGGTCCCCTAGAGGCCTGAAAGAGTTAATGCGTCTCTTTAAATGCCTAACTCATTATCAAGCCTGGGTGAGAATAATGATAAACAGGTGAAGAGGAAGAAGAAGAGAGTTTCTTTTGTAGAGGTTATAGGACATACCTTCTCTAGTTCACCATCCCATGGCATTCTTGGCTATACTCATCCATAAGGCAAAGAGAGCAAGTTTTTCTAATTATATACATATTAATGTATATAGAATCATAGAACCATAGAATGTTAGAGTTCTGAGGGACCTTAGAGATGATGTAGTTCCACTCCCTCATTTTACAGATGAGAGTACTGAGGTCCAGAGAGGGTAAATACTTTGCCCCAAATCACACAGGTGCACTATCACTATTGTTGCTACACAATAATACTAAAAATTAAAAAGGCAGGTAGGTCAACAATCCTATTGTGACATCAAGCAGTACAGAATAAATTTCAGTTTTTGGACAATTCTGCCAGTCACACAACATGAGAAAATTAGAGAATTTGAAAATGAAAGGAGAACAGAAAATCTCCATGCTTCCATTTTTCAGGTGCCCCAAACTGTTGCATTGTCCACTAAGGTCTCTAAACATCTCTGACACATATTTCAACATTTAAAGTTCTTTTTTTTAACTTGCCTTTTTAGTTGTAAAGTTCGACATGCTGTTTTCAACAGGATTGCTTCTTCTAACCATTCTCAGTGACAAGTCAGGAGGATATGCAGTAATTCAGAAATTAGTGAAATTTTATTCTTGGTGGGGGCCTTGGATTAAGAGGCTGGGAGAGTGTGAAACAAGTCAACGTGTAATTGTATGATAAGGCTCTCACGAGGAATTTATTGGCCAAGTTGCTATTTCTATTCCTTCCTAATCTCGTTTAGCACATTCATTCTCTGCAATCTGTCTCCATAATCTTCTGTGGCAGAATGGCAGCCAATAGAAGCATGCATGTTTGGAGAGAAGAGAAAATATGCACAGGCGTGATAAACTGATGCTAATTATCCATATTTAGGACACCGAGTGCAGAAGATCAAGGTTTACAAATAACAAACCAGAGCCAATGATGATGGCTTCCTAGTGTGGAATATATTGGAGGGGACAAGATAAGGGTTTCACATGCAGAGGAGATTTATTGGTCAAAGGGTTCACCTTCCACTTTTCCACTTTTATATAGCAGTAAATTATTTAGGCTAAATTCACCAGAACATTACTCTTTTATTTGGCAATGTGCCATGACTTGCTCTTTCTTTGTGTCCTTTCAATGCAAATCCTTGTAGTGTAACATCAGTTGATAAGAAACAAATAATTGAAGTAATAGGTAATTCCCTTTAAATTGTGCATATAGGATGCTAAGGTAATCATCCTGGGAAGAATGAGATGAGGTAAGGAGCAGAGTGCTGAAAGTGAAACAATATCAACCTCAGCTATTCTGTGACTCCCCCACCCCCAACCCACCCATGGCGGGAGGAGAGAGAAACATGCAGGAATATAGTTATGCACATATGCATGTTCAGACTCAAATCTCTGTGCATGTGTGTGTGTGTAATTATTTATATACACAAATATGCTTCCAGAAGCAGTGTGAAGAAGTTAAGATCCTACTCATCTAGAAACAATTTTTATTTAGGGGGAAACACCATTTAAATTGTATTGATTTCCTCTCACCCTTCCACCTCTCTCCCAACCCATCCCAGCTAAAACTAATGTTAAGTAATATTTAAATCGGGTCTTCCCTCCTCTCCCTTAAACCTACTAGCTCTGAAAAAATAGCATAGAAAGAATCTAAAATGGTGATACTGGTGAAGCATGGGTGAAGGGCCATTGGTCAAGATTTTAGCATATTACAGTAATTGTCTTGTCAAGTTTCCAGAGAGCAAGCACAAATTGGGCTCAAGTTTGCTATAATTTGGACACTTCTTTTGAAGTTTAAAAAAAACAAAAATTAACCAAATCCCATTTGATTTGTGTGGTTACTGACTTTTGGTTCCTGGGCTTCTGCCACAGCTTGGGGTGTCATGTTAGAAGCCCTTTCCCTCCAACCTTCTGCTCTAGGAATTCCTCTAGTTTCCTTTATGGCTCTTTGTGGGTTTCAGGACAAGGCAACAGGAGCTCCCTGTTAAATGACACATCGCACAAAGACTTTGTGAATTAACCTATTTCAGTTGTCAGCAAATTATTAAGCAAAGACGAAGTGGCACAATGTAAGACGGCCACGAAAAAGTTTTCCCAAGTTCCTATGACTAATCTCTAGATTTTTCTCTCCTCTAAACATCTTTATATCAAAGAATGAGATATTAATCAATCAATCAATAAAAAACGTTGCAGGATTCAACAAACAGACCAAAGTCTTTTGAGTTGACCCATTATGGGGGGGTGTTTTAATTCCCAGATTAAAGACATTGGCAGGCATATTTGGTGATTGCTTCATGGGCAAGTATTTATTTCATGCCTACATATTTTTATTTTATTTCTACATATACACTTGAAAATCTATTTCCTTTGGGAAAATAGGGTCACAGGTGGAGGTCTCTGATAGTTTGACATAGGCAGGTATACAAGGCATGTTCTGGACACACTTCAATATGTCAAAAAATTTTGTGCTTTTGATTTATTTTAAAAGCTCGTATTTGAAAAGTAAAGTATAATTTAAAGTATAAATCATCATTGCATTATAAAAGTATAATATAAATACTAACATGTAATCTTCATTAAAGAAGGTTAAGATTTAGTTTCTTTAATTTCATGAAAAAAAATAATGCCTGTTGTGGCTAAGCATTCAATAAATGTTTGCCTTAAATTCCCTGGGTGCACAGGGAATGAGCAGCGCAGACTTAAATAACCCAAACTGCCCTAAAATAAGGCAGTAAGGGCTTAGAGATTCAATCCAATTTAATTTGGCCCAAGTCAATTCGGCAATCATTTATTAACTGACTACTGTCACATAGAAACTGGGCTGGGCTAGGGAAGATACAAAGAAAATTAAGTTTCTGACCTCATGGAGCTCTTAGTTGGTGGAGGGAGAGTAGGTGAAGGGCATGTGGCATCTACACAAATAAGCCATGACCATGTAGTAAGTTTAGTGTAGAATAGAAGAAAAAGGCATACAATATGCAATTCAAGGTCTGAGGAAGGAAAGATGATTTCCCACCCAGGAGGCAGAGGTAGAGGTAAGATCAAGGATTTGAGCCAGACTTTGAAGAATGGGAAGATTTTTGACAGCTGAAAGGATTCTAAGAGGTTAAACCTGAAGCTACAGGAAGGGGACTCTGGCCTCAGCCTTCTCTCTACTTCCTAGTTTCAAATTCTAGTAATTTTACAAAAGATTTTGTGGAGGGTTAATAGAGATGCATTAAAAAGAAAAGCTCTACAAACTACTGCTTTGGTTTATATGCCTCTCAATGCCTCCAAATTTGCTATAGGATCTTACTACTTAAAGACCAGTTATTTCACTTATTAAGGCTTAGGTGTCAAGATGTTTCTGGTTTATATTTATGAAATACACAATACAGTGAAGAGTGACCTTAAAGTTCTTTTTGAACAAGCAAGCTGTCTTTGCAAAGTACCCCCTCCAGAAATAAAAATTGCAATGTAATCAAAACCTATTTATTTTGAAATTAATCTTAAAAATAATCAGGAGGGGAGAGCTCTCTAAAATTTTAGTTGTACATCTAAAATTTCTAGTTACATAATCATGGCTATGAGCTTTTAGCTTTATTGAGATGCCAATATGCAGTTAACTTCATGAAGTTAAGGGCCAGCTTTTACATATCTTTGTATCTTCCCCAATGCCTGTGACAGTGCTTTGAATGAAGGAATAATTTATTAAATGCTTGCTGAATGAAGTTGGGCTTATTTAACCAGGATGATCTTGCATGTATGACTTTCTGAGAGTCTTTTTGACATTTTGATTAATGTAAAATGATAAAATGTAAGAAAGTCAATAAAAAAGTTTTACCAACTTCTTATGACTCTTAATTTTTCTCTCCTATAAATATCTCCTCTCAACAACATTAAAGAAGGCCACGTACATCAATCAATCACCCAGTTACAGCATTTATTAATTCTCTGCTCTGTGCCAGGCACTTTGTTAGGTACTGGGGATGTAAAAATGAAGAAAAAAGCATTTAACGCTGGGCAGTGCACAAATCAAGGAAGGCTAATGAGGAAATTTCTTCCTAATGCAAGGCCAGTTTGGGGAACCATTTTCATCTTTAGCCAGGTATACAAGAATTGGTACACAGATTAATATAGTGACTAAGAACAAAAATTGTATGCAAAAATCATTCAATCAATTGGCAAGCATTCATTAAGTGCCCTCAACAGCAATGGAGTTAAACAATAGGTTAGTAACTAAATATTTAAAACATTACCAAACTTACCCATCTTTCCACTGAATTTAATTCCCCCTCCCCAATCCATTTGTATGTAAACATAGCCCTATCTAGACTTTCTCTTTCTCTCTCTCTCTCTCTCTCTCTCACACACACACACACACACACACACACATACACGCAGAGTTTCTATACACAAAATTCAAGCACAAAAAAAAGCTTTAAACTGAAATATATAGGCAATCGAAGGAAAGGAATTGGATCTGGATTACTTGAATTACCTGGATAATCACCTCAATTCTCTGATGTCCCTTCTGCATGCAGACCTGCTACATTATCTCTTATGCTTTCTTCTCTTGTCAGGCTTATGAGTGCTGGCAAGTGCCAAAAAGTCGTGTCTACGAAGGTCAAATGAAGAGTCAAGTATTTATTTGGTGTGTCCAATTAATATAGACAGCTAATTTGGATAATTAATTCAAGCTCGGTTTTCTTCTCTCAGTTATAGACTTTTAGCATAAATTATCCTGACAATTGTCTCAGATCTCCACCTTATCATAGACTTGGCTAATGTGTTCATACAAATACATCATATACACTCTCAACAGTCAGTCAATAAATATTTATCTATCTATCTATTTATTTACTTGTTTATTTATTTATTTTGCAGGAGGGAAGGCAGGGCAATTGGGGTTAAGTGACTTGCCCAAGATCACACAGCTAATAAATGTGTCAAGTGTCTGAGGCTGGATTTGAACTCATGTCATCCTGACTCCAGGGCCAGTGCTCTACTCATTATGCCACCTAGCTGCCCCTTCAATAAATATTTATTAAGCAATTGCAATTTGCCAGGCTCTATACTAAATGGTTAATAGAAGTATATAACATAGCATAATATAACATAACACGTATAATATATATCTCCCTAAACACCTTACTTTGAAAATGAGGTTGAATTTAGTAAGAATTCATAATTTTTTAAATTCAATCTGTCTGACTCAGTCAAATAATTATTGAATAAGTAGTTAGTAACCAAAACAGATTTCCATAATAACCAGCTAATATATCAACCAACATATTACTTTATACCAGTTCCTGAATGTCCACTCAGTTGATACTGAGCTAACTTCTTCTGGGAAGTAGTTTTTTTCCCACTTGTAGCTGATGATACCAAAACAACTGGTACGAAAGTGAAAATTTAGTCAATTGTTTGGTCTACATGAAAACAAAGCACTGTTTTGATTATCTTTTCCCGCTGAATTGATTGGTTCTTTGTTTACTGTTTATTAATAAAAGTACCTCACATTTTTATAACACATTAAGGTTTATTTTTTAAAACCCATACTAATGATCATTCAAATCTCTATAGCACATTAAGATTTACAAAGAACTTTCCTTAAAAACAATTCCTGAAAAAATAATTTGAGGCAAGTAGTATAAGTACTATTAGATGCTGGCCTTTGAATCAGGAAGATGGGTTCAAATCCTACCTCAGACATGGCAAATGACAACGCTTGTGTGCCTCAGTTACCTCATCTGTAAAATGAAAGAGCTGGACACAATAACATCTAAGGTCCATTATCCTATGATCCATTTTATAAAGGCAGAAACCGGGCCATAAACAGGTGAAGTGATTTGCCCAAGTATAATTAATTAGTGTCAGAAGTCGGACTAAAACCCACATCCTTTGATTCTAAATCAGATGCCCTTTCCACTGTCTTTGATTGTCCCTTGTTTGTCTGTCCCTGTGTCTCTCTCTTATTATCTCTGTCTCTTTCTCTCTCTATGTCTCTGTCTCTGTCTGTCTCTCTCCTATAGAAACACAGAATCTCAGGGTTGGAAGAGACATCAAGGACCCTCTACTCCTATGCATATATGAATAAAATGCTCTTTGCAACATACCACATGAGTGATCATCTAACCTTTGCTTAAAGACTCCCTAGTGATGGGCAGCCCATGCTACATTTAGTTCGTTTTAACTGGTAGGAAATGTTTCCTCTTATTGAGCTGAAATCTTCCTCTCTACACCTTTCACCCGTTGTTCCAAGCTGGGCCTTTTGGAACTAAATCAAATAAATAAATAACTAAATAAATACGTAAATAAGTGAATGAATGAATGGATAAAATCCTTGTTTTATATGCCAAGCCTATAATTGGCCTGCTATCATATCTCCTCCAAACTTTTGTCCAAACTGAAAATTCATGGTTTCTTCACCCTACTCTCGTATGGTATGTCCCCAATAGACTTTCCATCTTGCAGTACCCAGAACTAAAGTAGTACTTGAAATATAAGAGGAAGCAGTGTGTTAGATTGGAATGAGGGATGGAGATGAAGTCAGAGAATCTTGGTTTGTCACTTAATTCCTATGTGATTTTATGTAAATCACAACCTGCCTAGGCCTCATACTAGCTAAGAATAATCATAATAGCTAGCATTTGCATAGCACTTCAAAATTTGTAAAGTACTTTAGAATATTTTCCTTTTATCCTCAGAAAAATCCTGGAAGGTAGAGGCTATTGTTATTCTCATATTTCAGATGAGGGAACAAAAGCAAGCAGAGGTCAACGACTTGTCCAGAGTCACAAAGCAAATGTCTGAGGCTAGATTTGAAACTTCCTGACTCTATGTACATCCAGCATTCTACCTACTGCCCCACGCAGCTAAGGGGGTGATTGTACTAAAGGACCTTGGAAGTTCCTTCCAAATTTCAATCAAATAAGATGATAACTGTGAAGTGCTTAGCCCAGTGACTGGCACATAGTAGGCACTATATAAATATTGTTGTTGTCACCATCATCATCATCTGATCATAGAATAGCACAATACAACTATCACCCCTCTCCCCTAGAATTAATGCCTTCTCCAATTGTGGTTTAATACCATGTCAGGGTTTTGGAGGGGCCACCTTATTATAAATCAGATCCCTTCTGATGTCCCTTCCAACTCTGAGATGCTGTTTTTCTGTGACTTTGACTTATGCTGAGTTTTCAATTCGCTGAAACTCCCAGACCAGTTGTAGACCGACGGCTCTATATCCACACCTTTCCCTTTCTGTACCTGTGCATTCAATCTTTTGAACTCAAGGATAAGACCTTACATATGCCACTATGAAGTTTACCACTTATCAGTCTGATATGTATGGTAACAACAGAACCTCACCTTTTTGTTTAGCTTTAGAAGGTTTTTCCTAGAACCTCTCAGCTGCTAATGCCTTCCCCTTTCGGATTACCTTCATCTATTTTGTATACATCTTGTATGTATCTAGTTATTTCCACATTGTCTCCTTCCATCAGGACGTATGCTCCTTGAAGGAAGGGCTGACATATAGTACTTACTTAATAAATGCTTGTTGACCGGCCAACATTTTCATTGTCCTTAGCCTCCTTCACCAGTCTTAGTTCATTTTGAGCTTTTGCACTCTTCATATATTTTGTATAGGTCTGCCACATTTTTGTATCCATCCTTCAATATTTGCCCTTGCTTCCATCTTCTTTCTATGTCTTTTCAAAAAATACAAATTCATCAATTAATTTCCTCTGGTGCTACATTTTTAGATACCCACTTTTTTCCCATCATAATTATATTATCAATCTTATCACATCAGATGAGGGGATGGCATATATTTAAAGTTAGAAAGGGCTTCTGAGGCCATCTATTCCATCTCTCTCATTTTACAGATGAAGAAACTGAGGTTCAGAAAGTTTAAGTGAAGTGTACAACATAACAGATTGTTAATGAAGAGTGGGGGTTTGACCAGATCCTCTGACTCCCTCGTTCTATTCACTCTACCACCCAGCCTTCTGTTTTCATGAATCTCACAGTTTAGGAGGTGGATAAAGCACCAAAACACATTCCCTCTTATTTCAAAACTAGTATCTTTTTGACTGAATCATAATACCCCTAATTTCTCTTTCTATCTTTAAAATTTCTGGAGACTTTTATAACTTCACCTAAAGAATTTTCGGGAATAGGACCCTATCTATCTTTTCTCTTTAGGGAATAGGACCCTCTCTATCTTTTCCCAATCAGCTATCCCAAAATCTAGGCTGCTTGCCAAATTTTATCCAGGTTTCTTCCTCTCATCTCAAAAATTTTAGTAGGAAGTGGTCAATTCTCACTAAACAAATTATTTTTCTCATTGCCTCTTCCATTTTTTGAAGGATAAAATTATCTTTAGGGCAAGCCAGGAAAGTATTAGTTACATTGCCTTTGGCAGAGAAAGAGCTATAGACAAAATCAAGATAATTGAAGGCCCCCATAAAGTTATAGGATCATAGATTTAGAACTAAAAGAAATTTTGAAGTCAACAAGTCCAACTCCATCATACTGATGAGAAAATTCTTCATACTAAGTTTATGATGTGTTCCATAAATTCATCTATTTCTTCTTGGTATTCAGGTGCTCCATAGTTTACTTCTATGACAACATTGCCTTTCTTTCTGCCCCCCTTCGCCTTCATCCAAATGCGGTGCTTCTCCTGTCTGATTCATAGATTTCCTCAGGGGACTATTTCTTCTTAATGCTACTCCCATCCCTCCTGTCTTGCTCCTTTTGAATCGATCATACTCTTCTAGAAGACTGGCATATTATCTGTAATTTATAGTCTTAGAGAATTGTCTGGATTACTAAGATTCCCATGATTACACAGTATATGTCAGAGACAGGACTTGAACCAGACCGTCTTGACTCTAAGGTCAGCCCATTATCCACTATGCCATCTTGCCTCTCTCTTCTATTAGGGTAATGTACTAAGTTCCTAGATATTTCTTCATCACCCTCATGAAATTATAGACCCAGTTTCCTCCCCTTTCCACATCAAATAACAACAACGAAAAACAAAAAAAAAAACCCAGCAACTTCTTTCAAGTTACAGAATCTAACTACAAAGTCGCAGAGATTGATATTAAATAAGTTTGTTTTCATTCTTCAAGCCTTACTTCAATTTAATTCCACTCCAAAAACATTTATTAGTTTACTACTATGCTGGTCACTGAGGATAAAAATAAATTAAATTGGATACCATCCCTTCCCTGAATGAACTTTTAATCTACTGGGGTGGAGATCAAATATACATAGATGAAAAATTACTGTACAAGATGTTAGAATATGAGACAAGCATAGGGAAATTCTGATAGAGCAATGAAAGAACATGAAATAGGGATTATCTTCTAGCTGTTAGATTCTAGGAAGGCAGTGAAAGTTTCATAGAAGAAGTATTTAATACCTGAGCTAAACCTGGAAAGAATAGAAGGTTTTCAATTGCTAAGATGTTAAGGGAGGTACCTTCTATGCATAAGGAACAGTGGTAGAGGGCCTTGGCATTAACATGGTAGAGGGCCTTGAATGCCAGTCATCATCATCATCATCATTGACTTCTTGTTCTTGTTCTTTTTCTTTTTCTTCTCCTCCTCTTGTTCCTCTTCCTTCACTTTTATTTATTTATTTATTTTTATTAATCTTATTTCAAGAAGCTGGGACAATTTACATATTGTCCTGCATAGTTTTAATTTTTGATTTCTTGAAATGTAGCTCTGGAAAGACAGGCTCTAAAAAGCATATTGTGTTTTAAATGGAGCAATTTGACTTCAACTTAAAACTCATATCACTCTGGCTTTCATTGAATGGCCAATAATATCCACAATCTAAGCCTCTGTGGCTCATTGTTTGGGTTTTGGTGACTTAGAGTGAGTGTGAATAGCAATTATTTTCCATTCTGGCCAGAAATTCCGAGGGTCTTCCTCCCCCAGATCAATATCTCTGTGATGGTAAATTGAACCATATCTCGTCTCTACCTAACTTTTGGTCATTGAATGGGCATGGCCTCAGACAAACTGAGTCCTGGGAAAGACCTTAATTTAGAAAGCCAAGGCCACCCATTGAGTCCTAGGTCATTCTGACCTTGTTTTGCCACTGGACTTGATAACCTGAACTTTGATGACTCTGGAGGAGAGAGTGAGGCTGATTGATGACTTTGCACAGCTCTGCCCCAGTCACATTCAATTCATAAGCAAGTCAAGACATCATCCTTGTGATGTCATTAGTCCTCTTTGAGAGCAAAGGGTGAACAACAATAACAATGCCCAGCAAACAGACAGAAACACAAAACACAAAAGCAGAAATCAGGTCTGGGATTATGAATCTGAGGATCATCTGCTTAGGAGCATGTTAAAAGAACAAAAGACTCAAGTCAGAACATTATAAGATGGCCCCATTTAGTAGGCAAAAAAGAGGAAGAGAATTTAGAAAAGGAGATGGAGGAGTGATCTTAGAAGTAGGAGAGCAGGGGAGTATGGTTAACAGTGTCAAATGTTTCAGTGAAGTAAAAAAAAAAACTTGAGGAGTGACAAAAAACCATTACATTTGGTAACAAGGAAGTCCTGGAAACTTGATTATAGAGAACTGAGGAAGACATGGAATACAAGTAGTCTTTCTTTTCTCTTATTGTCTAATCTCTTTCTCTCTCTCTCTCTCTCTCTCTCTCTCTCTCTCTCTCTCTCTCTCTCTCTC
>CM053626.1:131407164-131468061 GCA_028646595.1 Phalanger gymnotis | reverse complement strand
CCCTCCCTCTCTCCCTCTCTCCATTGAGCTTCCTTGTCTCCTTCAATTTGTTGACCAACAAATATCTGAGTACCTGTATATATTTATTGAATACTGAGTGAAAAGGCATGCAGCAGACTCCTCCCCCATCTACCATCCCTACAGGCACACAGGCACACACAATTTTTGGTTATCTTCTCACAAAAACTACTGTTCGTTTCCCAAATGTCCAATTTCTAGGGAATATTCTAAGTAATATCACACATAGTTTTACTGTCTGTTTATTTAGTCCTTATTGTACAGTGGGATGCAGTGGAAAAAGCATTGTAGCTTCAGAGCTAGAAAGGACCCCAGGGGCTGTTGAGTCAAACATCTTCATTTTATAGAAGAGGAAATTGATATTCATATTAGTTAAATGGCTTGCTCATGATCACACACCTAGTGTGTCTGAGCTGAGATTTGAACCCTTGTCTTCCTGACCCCAAGTCCAGCATTCTATTGTTGTTGAGTTGTTTCAGTCACATCCAACTTTTTGTGACCCCATTTGGGGTTTTCTTGGCAAAGATACTGGAGTGGCTTGCCATTTCCTTCTCCAGCTCATTTTATGTATGAGGAAACTGAGGCAAACAGAGTTAAGTGAGTTGCCCAGGGTCACACAGATAGTAAGTGTCTGAGGCCAAATTTGAACTCAGGAAGATGAGTCTTCCTGACTTTGAGTCCAGCACCTAGCTACACTAGAATGCCCAGCATTCTATCCACTATATTGAAAGCTTTTAACCTTGAGTACATGGACCAAGGAGTGCATAAATAGCTTTTAGGGGGCCCATGAACTTAGATGGGAAAAATTACATCTTAATTTTTACCATCATCTAACTGCAATTTAGCATTTTTTCAATTATTTAAAAACTTTATTCTGAAAAGAGACCCATTGCTTTCCCCAAACTATCAAAAGGGGCTATGATACAAAAAAATGTTAAGAACCTCTGCTTTACACTATACATTTGCAGCATAGTGGTCTGGCTTAGAATCCTGACTCTGACACTTGTTAGCTATGTGACCCTGAGCAAGTTACTGAAACTCTCTGTGCTCCCGTTCCTGACTTAATAGATAATATAACTTGTCGAACCTACCTTATAATGTGATTGTGAGGAAGAGGCTTTGCCAACCTCGAAGCAGCATGTAAATATAATTATTTCTTTTCCTCTAGCAAATATCTCTAAGATGACTGCAAGGCAATGTTTTCTAATCTGGCAGAACAGTATTTTGAGATATTTGAAATAAATATAGATTTCAAATTATTGCTTGCCTATGAAAAGTAGGCAACATGATTACAAGATAGGGTAAATATGTCTGGCATGTTGAAACATACTTTCAGGCTCAGTGACTTCCAATGGCTTCCAAAAAACCCCAACAAATAAATAGAATAATGGCAGTATTTATTTAAAATTATTCATTATGATAAAACTCAATGCATGCCATTTCCAATCACATCTTCATTTTCTTCATAAGGACAGAAATGTTTTTCATATCTTGACACACACATCATCGTGAGACTGCCCCAGTTATTTATCAGGCTCATGTTATGGCTCCAAGAATGGGAGTCTTTTGTAGATCATGCATGGCTTGTGCCCACTTCTGCACATCAGAAAGTGAAACAAATCCTCACTCTGACTCGTCTGAGATGATCATCTGCGAGTTGATGTGTTAAATGAGCCTGTGGCTTAAAAGGTTTTAAATGACAAGATTTTTACTCTTATGAGTAATTTATGACTGTTGCATGTTTGACTTGTCAGATCCCCTTGGAGGAGTCCAAATTTGTCTGCTTGACATACATTTATCTTAATACTTTTTTTTCTTCCCCTCTGCAAGTTCCAAAATGTATTGACTACTGTTTTCCTAGACGTCAATTTGTACCTGTAGGTCTACCTCCTGAGCCTTCACCAGGGTCTGCCTTTTTCTTCCAGATGGCAGCCTGAATCTCAATAGCCTTGTGGGCAACTACTAGCTTATTTTCTGTAATTTTCAAGAATCGCAGGAAATGACTTTTTTTTAGTCACAAGCTCCACCAACTGCAATATATGTGATGCATGCAAATCAATTCCCCAAAAATTTGCTTGCCTGAAAGTGGAATTTTTATCCCATTTCTACTCATTTTAAAGAAGGCACAAGTGGTCATATTAGGTTAAAACAGGACAGACCAAAGATGGCTGGGAAGCAAATGGGAGAGGATAGACCATTAGATCTATCAATCTATGAGGCACATGACTAGATTTCAGGAGTCCATGAACTTGGATAAAAAGAAAAAATCTGTCTTTATTTTCAGTAACCTCTAACTGAAGTTGAACATTTCCTTTGATCGTGATTTAAAAAAAAATTCTGAAAAGGGGTCCATGGACTTTACCAGTCTAACTAAGAGGTCCAAGACACAAAAAAGGCTAACAAACTTTGGGCTAGAGCTTACAATGAATAGGACCACAAAGGAAGTCGTATTTGGTAGCTTATTTTGGAGACTATAATGATTTTCATAGCAGATGGGAAGAAAGCTCAGGGAAACTTTACCTAAGAAAAAGAAGAAAATATACCAAAAACACACAAAAAACAAAAATGGGACGTCTAGATAGCACAGTGGATAGAGTACAAGACCTGAAATCAGAAGGTCTGATTTCTGCATTCAAATCTGGCCTCAGATACTTAACCAGCTATGTGGCCCTGGAGAAGTCACATAATCCTGATTGCCTCAAAAAAGATATGGAAATGTACTTTATGCAGAGTTTTCCAACCTATAAGGCAGGTACCCAGGGATTATAGAACTTTGGGAGGAGAGGAAGACTCCACAAAGCAATGACCAAAACTATCGAATATTTTAATACAACTTCCAAATAAGTAACCCACATTTGTCAATGATAATAAACTGAACAAAATTGATGATAACATAGCAAATTCACTTTAGTTTGGGGGATGGGGAACTGGTAAAATGGAAGGGCACCATTGCCTGACAGTTGATCAGCCTAGGCACAAGCTTTGGGGGTTGGGTCTTAAACCCTCTTCACCTCCTTCCCACCCCAAGCACATTGGCTTTTCAAGGTTTTCAAGGAATCCATTTCCTCTTTATACTCTTAGCCTCTGGACGTTTAGCTGGAAGGAGAGGATGATCTGGGTTCAGCCAGAACCAGTGCCTCCCCCTGTGGATCCTAGGAGCCCTCAGACACTCCTAGTTAGTCAGCCATCTGGCTCCTGCTACTCAAATGTCCTATCTAGTGCTTGCTGTGTCCTAGTTCTGAGCTTACCATTCTTCCATCAATAAAATTCTGGGTGTTAGGTTGAGGGCCTTTCCAGGCAGGGGTGCTAGTTGACTAAGGACCTCCCTTCAACCTACTGCTCAGAAATGGGGCAATTTAAATCTTTAGGAAGCCATCAACCATAACTGTATTTTTATCTTTGTCTTTGGGAGACAAAATTGAGCAATGTTATATTCAGAGTCAAAGGATCTAGGTTCAAATCCTTGTTCTGCCACTTTGGGCAAGTTGCTTAACTATTCTGGGCTCCACTATAAAATAAGGGAGTTGAACTAGATAACTTTAAGGGTCCTGTCTGTCTTTAAATCTATGATCCTGGGATAGTGAATGCAATATAATGATTATGTTATTTTAGATACCATGTTTGTAGTATGTTTAATGTTTGTGTTGTTATAAAATTGCGATATGTTATCAATTTATTTGTATAGATCATTTATGAAATATGGTTAATGAAATAATTTTTGGTTTAAAAATCTGGTGAGGGGTGTTGCCACATAAAATTTGGAAGCCATTGAGCCATGACCCAGCAGGGCCAGACCATAGGTAGGCATAGTTACAAGATGATGATCGCAAAATGGGATTTTAGAAGCACTAACAAGTCCTACGTGCCCACAAACATCTCCTTCACTGATTTTTCAGGATGCTCCTCTCTTCCCCTTCCAAGCTTAGACTTCCCACCTTTAATATTACTCCCTCAGGTTAAGCAACAAAAACCAGAACACTGTTTCTGTAAAGCCACTATTTAAATTTGTTATGCAGAAAGGAAGGGATGAAACTGGGAATCTCTTTTAACCTTTTCCTGTAATCACAATTTTGTGGATTAGTTGAAAAGGTTTCTCAGGTGTCTCTTTGGAAGGCACACAGAGTTTACACCTGGAGACACATATCAAGAAGGGTTCTTTTGGATAGGGGTGAGAGAAAGACATAGAAATCATAAGCCCTTGACGGCTGAAGTACCTAAGAGGAGAGGCCTAGATTGAGTCACCCTAATAAAGGCATTGGTCAACTGAGCATAAATTGTATGTTGTGTGTATTTTGTGTGTATTGGATGTGTATTGGGCAGGGAGGAACACGAGATTCCTGGGTTTGTGGGATAATTTAGTGATTAAATTTAACAGGAATATACTGGGTATCTACTCTTCTCGTGGATGCAGGGGTTACAAAAGAATTCTATTTTTTTTTCTGCCTTTGGAGAGCTTACAATATAGATGTGGAGGAGAGATTTACAGAGAAGACTTAATACACATTAAACAATTAAAGTCCAAGAGAGACCAAGCTACCATATATTGTCCCTATGCATGATCCAAATAAGTAAGTGATCTGGGAAGTTATATAAGGAGTGAGATAAAGGTCTTGGGCTTCAGGGAAGAGATGGAACTTGACATGGGCTTTGAAAGACAACTAAATCTTTGTGGATAAATGGCCAGGATATAGATAGCAGTAGTTTGTTGTTATTCATTCATTTCAGTTGTGTCTGACTCCATTCGGGGTTTTCTTAGCAAAGATACTAGAGTGGTTTGCCATTTCCTTCTCTAGCTAATTTTATCAATGAGGAAACTGAGGCAAACAAGGTTAAGCAACTTGGCCAAGATCACTCAGCTAGCAAGTATCTAAGGCCAGCTTTGAACTCAGGAAGATGAGTCTTTTGACTTCAGGTCTAACACTCTGTACTATATAATATACTATACTGTATCACCTCGATGTCTTGATAGCAGTAGTAGGGTCCTTAAATTGAAAGCCTTGGGGAAGAGGGGTATCAGAAGGACTTATTTTTCTGAGTTCAAATCCAATCTCTGACACTTACTAGCTGTGTGACCCTGGGCAAGTCATTTAACTCTGTTGGCTTCCATTCCTTATCTTCAAAATAAGCTGGAGAAGGAGATGGCCAACCACACTAGTATCTTTGCCAAGAAAATCTCAAAATGGGGTCATGAAGAGTTGTACTCAATTGAAATGACACAACAACAATCTGAATGTAGAAGGCATCAAATTTAGAGGCAAGAAGCAGCATAGTGTAGCTTAGTGGCCATGAAGTCTTGGGTTCAAATCCTACTCTGACACATACTGGCTGAGAAAATTAGTGGATTTTAACGATCTAGGCAACTCTCTAAGACTATACAGTGCAGAGAAGGCATTAGCCTGCATTGATCAAGGGAATTTATTCACTGGGGAATTTGCTACACCAATATAATCACAAGTCTACTCCTTCTGCATCACTTTAAAAATATTCTAGAAATTATGTGGCTATATTTGTAAATCTAGTTTTCCTTGCATCCATAGGTTCTCTGGTCACAGATATTTTCTTATTAATGACTATACATTTAAACCAGGGCTCGAGATAACATGCTTTCATGTAACCAATGTAGTTCCTGAACACTGGAGTCCTACTGAAATAAACTTTTCCTCAGCAATTAATCAGGTAGGTATTACATTCATTTGCAAGCCTCGAGGGGACCATTTATTGCCTTGAAATAGTGATTTGTGGTCTAAGAGAATTAATACAACTTCCAAGAATGCTTAACTAATTCCCTAAGAAGTAGTTTATACATTGAGATAACAATAGTAATTATGAGGAAAATAAAGAGGAGAGGAGGGAAAGGAGGATGGGAAAGAGAGTATGGAGGGAATGTGGAGGGAAGTTGGAGAAGAAGAAAGAGGGAAGGAAGAGAAGAAAGAAGAAGAAATTAGAAAAAGAAGGAATAAAGGGAAGGGAAGAAGAAGAGGAAAAGGAGTAATGAAGAAGAGGAAGAGAAAGGAAAAAGAGAAGAACCCAGATCTTTATTCCATGAATAATGAGATCTTACTGCCATCCTACAAGAAAGAGAGAGAATAATGCTGTTTACAGTATGCCCTCTCAAATTCAAATAAGAAACAAAGAATACTATACCTGGAACATCAGAACCATTGACTCAACTTTTTTATTGTCACTTTTGGTCAGCCCTATTATCTATGAGACTTTTTCTCAATGATGATTGTGAGTGTCTGCACGTTAAATATCCCATAGACAGCCACTGTCACTTCTCTAGGGAAAATAGGTAAATTTGTTCTGTGAGACTGAGAATAACCCAGTTCAGTATCCATTTCTCTCAGCTGATTGTAACACACACATACACACACACACACACACACACACACACACACACACAATACAAGAGTTGTTTTCCCCCTGAATACATTAATTATGATACTTCAGTGCAGTGGTTCTCAAAGTGTGGTCTGGGAACTCTTTGGGGTCCCTGAGGCCAAAACTATTTTCATACTAAGCA
Source organism: Phalanger gymnotis (assembly GCA_028646595.1). Taxonomy (NCBI): domain Eukaryota; kingdom Metazoa; phylum Chordata; class Mammalia; order Diprotodontia; family Phalangeridae; genus Phalanger; species Phalanger gymnotis. The sequence goes on along the minus strand of CM053626.1, from coordinate 131,461,520 downwards.
TTTTAATTTCTAATATGGTAAGTATCATTAGATATACACCCCACATAAACAAAAGCTGTTGATGAAAGGTTTTCAATCTTTTTTTAAATATGAGGGAATCCTGAGACCAAAAAGCTTGAGAACCCCTAGTCAGTAAATCCAAGATCTCATCAAAGTGGGTGGGTACTTCCTCCATCATGACTCATCCCTGCCTTCTCATCCTGAGTTCTTACACCTTTTTCCTCATAGGATCTATCCAACAACCCAGAGAACTTCCTCTAGGTCTTTTATATTTCACAAAAAGCAATGTTCAATTCTGTCCTCAGGCTGCCCAGCCCTTGCTCTTACTACGTGATTGGCCTACATCTTTCTCTGATCATATTTCCTGAGTGATATCCCTTACACTGCCATTTTTCTCTCATTTTTCTAAATTATAAAAAGAATTCTACTCCCATTCTACATTGATTCCCAAAATACATCTTCTTTCTATGAGCTGATTCAGAAATCTCTTCTCCATGCCAGAGGAATTCTCCCAAACTAATGACACATGATGATCACAGACTCCACTCACATGATTTATTTTTTTGAAAAACAGGTTATTTGGGGCTTAGTTTGGGATTCCATGTTGGACTTCTGACTTTAGAAGAATTTATCTATAAATACAGAATTAATATCTGTAACCTCTATGAATAAACAGTTTAGTCCATTCTGTATGGAATAGCCTGCCATAAAGGTGTTTCTTTGCTATTGTCTTGGGCAAGTCATTTAAAGTCCCTGGCCTTCCGCGTTTTCACCTGTAAAATATGAGGATTGAATTAGTTCAAATACGTTCCCTGTGTCCTTGTATTATGGAGTACATTCATGATCTGCATCTAGGAGGGATGACTTGGAGTGATATATCCCTGACAAGAATATGCTGCTTAACTATTGTGTGTATGTGTATTGGGAATCAAGATGGGCTCTTAGCACTTATTCAACCAAGTGCCCTTGAAGAGTTTGGCCTTTGTTTCCTTGATTAAATTAGGAGTCTTTGGTGACCTCCTTGCCTCAAGGGAAAGCCTAGTTTACATGGGTTTGAGTACATGTTTGTGACATCAGAGGCTTTTAGACCACATGGGTTTAAGTCACATTTTTGTGATGATTTCAGGGCATGTGGGTGAGTCGCATGTGTGACTCACCTTTGACCCTGAACAAGATATATAAAACCAGAGGTTGGCTTTCTTTTTTGGGAACTCTGAGCTGCAGCAGTAGTGACGCGTGACTCTGAGCCAGCTCTTGTGGAGCTACTGGCTGAACTCAGATGTTGGTAACTACAAATTGTATTTGGTCTGTTTGTAAATGTATGTTTGTAATCAGTTTGTATTTGCTCTGAAGTTCAGGGTGCTGGCTCTTTCCCCTGAACTAAGTGAATGACATTTGTATGCTAGATTAAAGTAAGGTTGTTAATCCCTTAACATTGCTTTCCTTAGTAAAGCAGATCAAAAGGACCCAGGCTTGCAGCATTCTGTGAGCTGGTTGTTTTGGTTTTACACCCCCACAGCAGCTGCTAGCCGAATTGTTGAAACAGTATGTTAGGGCAGAGAACCTAAATCCAGACAATATTGAGATTATCTGGAAGGTCTCAAGACAAATCAGGCTTCAGTCTTCAAACTTAAAATAAGATATATTTGTATGTGCTTATATCACTTAAGACTACTTACCCCTATCTCTTTTTTATGTATTATTTTAAAATAAATCACATATCTATCTGAGTACTTTGGGGGTAGTGTTGTATATGAGCTGCATTATATTCAATGTGTATGTATATTACAATATAACACCCATTCTCAATCACTATAAATTTCCAAAACGTATTTTAATCATGTCATATGACCAAAAAAAAGCATCTTATTTTCTGCCAGAGGATTTTTTTCCTGAATCTTTGGCCATGTACTTCTTCATCTTTTGAGGGCTTTAGTCTGGTGATATCCTACTTTTTCTAACATGATGAGGAACTGAATCTTTTCTTTCAGAACTATTCAGTTTTCTGGTATGAATAGGGTCCACAAATTGCCAAATAATTTTTGTGAAATAATCTTTCCATGGAAACTCCTTGGATGCATCTAACTAGCTTCTAGAAAAATCCCGTGGTTATGAACTGAATGAAATAATTCATCCACATTTCTGGTTACACAACAAAGTTCAAATTATCCCTTCCCCCCCCCCCACCTTGATAAACTATATTTCTCTGGGATGCACTACATCCTTGTTTACTCCAATTGTCACCAAACAATTACTGTTGAGGCTTTTGCTTGTTTGTTTTTATTTTTTAAGGATATTACATCCTCAGCAAAATAATTTAATTTTACCAGCTCCTAAAGAGTTCTTCATTGTTCCATGGAGTTGGAAGTTGGAAGGAAGTTTGGAAGTCACCTAGCCCAACTCCTTCATTTTTAGATAGATAGATCAATAGCTATATTTACAGATGGGGAAATTGAGGCCCAGTGAATTTAGGTAACTTGCGAAGGTAACACAGATTGTAAGTACAGTTGTCCCTTGATGTTCCTCAGGGTTAGGAGTGCAGGACCCCTGTGAATATGAAAAACCACAAATAACTCTAGGTCCCACCTCAAACCTTTATTTTTAATAATTCTTATCATAATTATTTAACACACAAAACAAATAAAGCAACACACTGCACCCATGCAAAAGTTGCAATTTCCACATGAAAGAGATTAGTATCTTGCACACTATGCAGAATCTTTGCAGCTACAGGTATAGCTGCTGCAACTGATCTATGGATTTCCTTCTCTTACAGAAAGTGCAAGATGTAACAATTACTGGGAGAGAAAATCACATGACTGAGTCTAGATGGTAGAGAGACAAAGAGAAAGAGTTCCCAAAGAAAGTGCACAGCCCCTCTTTAATGCATTGAAACTTTTAACAAAATGTGTTTATGATAAATTTATGAGTGTATACTTATGGTAGTAAATGATAAAAATAGACTAATAATGTATAGTATTTATGCATTTATGACATTAAATTTTTTTGTTTTCTTTGCATGTGTGCAATCATCTGTAATTTTCCACAGTATGAGGCAAATCTCCAAAAATTCCCATTTAATTACTGATAGCAAATCCTGGAATAACCAAAACTATAAATGTGAATCTGGAATTCACATCTAAATTCTCAGACACCCAATGCAGTGTATTTTCCACTACACCATTAGCAGTAGCTAGGTATTAATTTCAAGGAGCAAGGTGGTACAGGTAAGGGAAAGCTTTTCCTGGTGGACATTTTTGGTTTGATTTTGGTTCTTTCATCCTAGGATCTGGTACATTTCTTCAGGCTATGCCTGTGAATTACATTCCCTTGAATGACATAGGATTCCTTCTTCCTCTTAGGAGCTGAACTTAATTCCTAGAGCTCTGAAGGTTCTATTTGCCCTTTCTATTTCATCTACACTTCTTTCACTTATCTGAGATACCCTTCCCTTCCTCTTCACTCTGAGTATCTTAATCCTTAGAGAATTGTAGAATCTTAGGAGCAGCCTCTGAGGTCATCTAGCACAACCCTGGTCCTTCCTTCTCTACCTAAAGTATGATTTCTTTATTGACATCCCCCCAAAGGGAGTGTCCAGCTCCTCCCCTCTACCTCTTAATTTCCTTGGCTTCCACCCCCCACCCCCGCTCCGACCCCAGTGGTCCTTCCTCTGCCCAGTCAGTTCCTCTGAGAATTTCCATTTTTAGGAAAATGACCAGGCCAGACATATTCATCCCATTTCTCTCTGGGCTCTGCTTCTGACTGGACTATTTTTTCCATCGTCCTCTGGTGGAAGTACCTTCCGATCTCTCCTCTTCCCCTCAGCTTTGCAGCTTCCTTTATTTATTATCTTATGCCATTAGAATGTAGGCTCCTTGTGGGCAGGGACTGTCTTTATTTTCGCTTGCATTTGTATTCTCAGTGCTTAGTACAATGCCTGGCATTTGGCAGGCATATAATAAGTGCTTGCCCCCCTCACCTTATTCTCCTTAATAAATGCTTGTTAACTTGACTTAATAAGCTCACCATGTTTCTGGGGACTTTAAATAGCTAAAGGAACAGTTAGTCAGTCAGTGGGTCAGTCTGTTGGGGACAAATGGGTGAATTAAGGATTTTTTAGGCACTTACTGTATGCAAAACATTGTGCTAAGTGTTGGAGACATACATAGAAAAACAAGACAGTCCTTGCTCTAAAGGAGCTTGTATTCTAATGAAGACATGTGGAAATTTTCCATTATAAATTGTATGGAAAGGTTCCATGGTCCTTAGGGTGCATCAGATGAAATGAAAACAGGTTCTGATGTTGAACCATTTGACATTGCCAAGCACATTAATGGAAAAACTTTATTTTCTGGGTTTTCTGTAGTTGTGGCTACAGTCACATCTGTAGGAGCAGTTGCCAGGTTGCATCTCCACAAGGGTTACTTTGCAGGATGGTGACTGAGGGCACTGGGCAGAAGCATTGCTATTCCCAAGGCTCTTGGGTCCTGTGCTATATCCATCAGGATCTGAGTGGAGATTGTAGTAAAGGTGGTGGCCTGATTTGCTTGGTACTTGTTGACTCCCCTCTTGCTTTCATCTATGCTAGCTTACCTGTCCTGTGTATGGCAGCTGGTTGTCAGTGTGAAGATAGCCAGCCTCTTCTCTATTAGATCATGAACTCCTCAAGGACAAGGATTGCTTTTTGCCTTTCTTTGGATCCCTGGTGCTTAGCACGGTGCCAAGCACATAGTGGAGACTTAATAAATGGGATTGATATGTAGGAGCTGTTTCCCTGGATAATGGCTGTAAGAACTGGATTGGGAGCAGTGCCAGTGGTCCAGGACATGTTGCCAGTCCCAGAGCTCCTGTGACCATCTATATGCCAATTGGTAGTAGCTGGTCAACAGTTGTTGCTGATGGCAATGAGGAAAGTGGACTCCCTTTCCACAATTATTTCTCCCCTCAATGATGGCTGCAGGGGCTGAGCAGGAAACAGGTCTGGCGGTTTAGGGTGCACTGTTATTCCCAAGATCTTGGGCTCAAGGTCTCCATCAGAGTCTGAAGGAAGATGGTAGTCAAAGTGATGGTAATGGTTTGACTGTACTGGCATACGCTGCTCCTGCCTCCTCCTCAGTGAGATAAGGATTCCAGTTCCAAGCTTGTATGAATGATGAGAATGAATCACTCTTGGGGGAGGAGAGAAATTTTTCCTCTTCTCTCCCCTTGCCACTGACCATGTCATCAGAGAGACTGGACCAATGACAGATTATTCATCCAGCTGGAATCACAGATGTTGAATAAGAGACAAAACATCCATCTGGGGTCAAAGTGCCCTAGTGCCAAGGACAAATGGAAGCAAATAATAATTGCTTTCTGGAGGAAGGCAGCGTTGAGGAGCACTTCTAGGAAGAAGGGTTACCCTTAGAAGCTCATGAGAGGGAAGTAATAGGTTGCCTTCTGGGGATCTAACCTTCAAGGCATGAAGAGTTTTGTATATTACCTCTTCTAAACTATAACCCTTCCTCACAACTTACAGTCACAGATTGGGTCCCCTGAGGAATAACTACCCCAGTTTAAGGGTACTCTGTGGTTCTCCTAAAGTTCTTCACACCCCTTTGCCAATATCTTTATCTTCAATTGTCAGCTTGAGGACACATTTGGATAGCTTTTTCTCTGAAATGGCATAGTAAGGACAGTAGCTATGAAACATCTCTAACATAATCCTAACTCTTCATATCATATACTAACTTCATATCCTAACACTAACTCTTTCACAAAGACTCAGAGAAGAAAAATGGGCACATATGAACACAAATAGAGATCACTTCACATCTCTAGGACAGGAGCTTGATATCTTTTATTCTAATTTCTCAAGTATCTTCCTGCTTCTCCACTGTTGTAACATATCAGCTGGGCTCCCTGGGCCTGATCCTTTTCACAGCTCTAACTGACCCTGGACCAGACTCTCTAGGTCTTCTCTCTGCTGGGCCAAGCATCTCTTGGGCTGGTTACTCTATTGCAAAACACCACTTTTTATTGGTGGGAGGAGGAGGAGGAAGGGGAGAGAGAGAGGGAGACAGAAAGAAAGAGAGAGAGAGAGAGAGAGAGAGAGAGAGAGAGAGAGAGAGAGAGAGAGATCCCTTCATCCACACATACACTTTCATCCTACTTTCATCCTTATATTCTGGAAAAGGTTCAAGAGGAAAAGGCAAAGAACAATTTTCAATTGCCTCTCAAGAATGGGTTCTTCTTCCTTGGCTATCTCTCTTCTTAATTCTCTAAGATGCCAGAACTCCACCAACTCCAGAGATGGCAAGCTTGCTTTTTAAAGACCATCAGGACATGGTTAATCTGTCAGTCAGCCAGTGATTAGCCTCCTTAAAATTCAAGTTCTTTGAAGAATTTCACACATCCACAAGAAGCAAAAAGTGTACACATTTCTTCAGCTCCCTTACTTACACTCAATTATAACTTCTTTATGCTCCCTAGAGGAGAAAAGAAGTCTAAACATTTCTTTTAACTTCCTTCATACCTTCTTTGCATGCAGGACACATGAATATATGTCTAAGGCATAAGAAGATTGGGCAGTAGAAAACCTTAAAGCTAATACCATACTACTAAAGGTCAAACAACAACAGTAAGCAAAGCTATGTAACATCTAGAGAATGGGAAATCTCTGCCAAAGTGGAGCTGTGACTAACAAAAATGAATGCTCCTAGAGGGTCATACTGGTAAGAAGCATAGCCTGAGCATAGCACATACATTTATTTGATAGGTGTATGGTGAATAGAGACAAACTGAATGAAATGGCATTGAAAAAATGGGCTAATTCCATTCTTTTGGCAAACAACCATCTCTCCCTGTGTAGCAAGTGCTGGTGGTGATGAGTAAAATTGACCTGACTTTGTTAGTATAGGAAAAAAAAAAACAGAGAGAGAACCTGAGAAACAACCAATTCCCAAGACCTCATGATGAAACATGCCATAGAGAGAGAGAGGGAGGGAGGGGGAGAGAGAGAGAGAGAGAGAGAGAGAGAGAGAGAGAGAGAAAATGCTGGATTCAGAAAGCAGATTGACGCATATTTTCTTATGAGGCATGGCCAATATGGGAACTTGTTTTGCTTGAGTATGCATATTTGTAATAGGTTTTGTTTTTCTTCCTTTCTCAATAAGTGGGAGAGGAAGAGAATTTGCAACTGAAAATAAAATAAAAAATAAGACTGTGATTTCTCCCCAGATTTCACATGGTCATTCAGAAATGAAGCAGTGTGGCACTTTGACTGGAGTCTTAGATTATCTTTCAGGACAGTAGGATTCTTCTTCAAGTTAAACCACTGAGGCACCATGGCATTTCAGGTGATTTTAACTTGTAGCAAGTAGTCCTCTCACTCTATCAGCCCTCCCTCTCTATCAGATTGGAGTTGAAGGTTTCAACAGCAATCAAAAAGGAAAGATGTGAAGGAATGACAGCAGAGAAAATTATGTTGGATTCAAGTAGAAAGAAATCAATGAAATGGTAGCCCTCTTTCTTGCCTAGGTAGGATTCTGTGGTGGGTTAGCTACAGCCCATCCCAGCCTAGCCCACTGAGAGATCTTTACAGTGAAGGGACAAAAGGATAAATCTTTCTTAGTGAGTTCACACTAGTAACCCATGACATGGGTGACCCAAGACCCTGATTCAGAGTCCCTACTTCTGCAACCGATGACCAGATCTGCAAAGACTATGAGTCAAACCCCTATGGAAAATGTGTAGTTAAAACATTTTGACCTATTTGGAAGAGGAATAAGCATACAAACTGTGTGTGGATGAACCAGACGTGCCCTATGTCTAGGAGTTTCCAGGATCTAGGTAAGTATCAAGATGTGTAGCTCAGTAGATGTTCATTGTTTCTTATTTTCCTTCTCTTCTCCTGTTATCATTATCGAGTATTGCTAATTCACTTATTTATTCGATACTAAGAGTGAAAGCAGTATATCCAGCATTCTAGCACGTTTGTTTCTTGCTTCTGTGGATAACCAACATCATTTCGCCAAGGTCACTTGAACAGGGTCCTCTGATATATTGCATACTCAAAAGAAGTTGGGATTAGGTAGTGGGTGGGGGCTGAAAGAATAAAATTCTAATTGGTAGATCTTCAAAAATCCACACGCCATAGAAAAAGATTGATACTGTCCTGCAGAGAAATGGACCTGAGGAAATAGGACTAAGAGTACCTTGCAACCACAGGGAGCAGAGCATTTAGTACCTCTGGCTCACTGGGGCCAAAGTAAAGTTGAACTCTGCTGTGAGTAGCTATCAGCACCACCTGGTGGTTACATATATATGTCTCTGTGTTTCTAGTCGGGTCTATGTTATTATACGATGATGATAATGATACCCAAGTCATTGGTCATGGAGGTGTCCAAGTTAGAAGGAGGTATAATTTGAAGAGATTAGGGCTTCCTGAGCCCAGGTACTCTAGGATATGTGTTGATATTTGGTAAATTCAAGATAAAAATGATTGACTGATTAAAATGGCCCTATCTACACAAGCAGGCTTTCAGGCATATTGCCAATGGAACCTCTGAATGCTCCACTATTGATTAATCTGCACATTCCTTGAGTTGAACCTGAGCCAGAGGCCGAGCAACATATATTATGAAAGAGTCTGGCAGATGTGGAGAAGTTTGAATTAGGCAGCATCCACTGCAGTAGATGTGTCGTTGACATAACTAAACAGATCCTGTTAGACACTGCAGGCTCCTGTCCATTGGTAGGCTATAAAGAAAAAAAAAAGCCTCCTTCCTTAAAATAATCATCTGCTAAGCATGAGGTAAAAGTAAAGTTGTTTCCTCTAGGTGGCCTAGTGGCCAGAACATTGGACTTGGAGTTAGGAAGACCTGAGATCAAATCCTGCCTTGGATACTTTATAGCTAGGTGACCTGGGTAAATTACTTAATCTCTCTAACCTCCAAGTTTCCTTATCTATAAAATGGGGACAACAATAACACTTACTTTATAGGGTCATTGGAAGGTTCAAACTAGATAATATAGGCAAAGAACTTGGTAAGTATCCCTAAAGCATTATAGAAATGTTAGCTATTATTATTATAAAAATTAAGCAAGTATAAACTTAAAATTTTCGTCTATACTTTGAAACATTCTTCTTGCATTATGTTAATTCATCTGTTAAGTTCTTCAATAATACAGGAATTATTTAAACTTCAAAGGGATATTAGATTCCAACTACAGGGTGTTCCTAAAGTCTGGACACATAAGCAAAAATGCATATTTTCAAGAAATGAAATGAATGAAAATTTCAACAACATTTTATCTAATTGGAATATTAACAAATAATATCTTCAATATGATTTCCATCATTTGTGATGCAAAGGTTGATTCGCTTTACAAGATTTACATGAACTTGATGCAAGAATTCCACATTGCCGTCAATTTTAGCACATTCACTCCTTATACGTTCAATCAAGTGTGTTGCATCTGTGATTTTCCTTGAGTACACCTTCTCCTTTAGCATGCCCAAGAAAAAGAAGTCGCTGAACAACACAGAGTTTTCGGTGAAATGGTTAATGAGATGTTAATGAGATTTTCTATGTGTCCAGACTTTAGGGACACCCTGTAGTTTAATTCTTTTGTTTTGCAGATGAACAAACAGAAGCAGTAAAGGTGTCTTTGACATTAATAGAAGAGTGAAAGGCTTTGTAGAAGGTCATGCAGCCCACAGGGAAGGGCTGACACTAGAACACAGGTCTCCCACCTTCTCTTCCAGTTCTCTTCCTACTATACCCAGTTTCCTTCCTCAAAAGTCAATTAAAGGCAAGGGTCACTTTTAGGGGCACCTACATGGTGCAGTGAGTAGAGCACCAGCCCTGGACTCAGGAGGACCCGAGTTCAAATCCAACCTCAGGCACTTGACATCTGTCCTAGCTGTGTGACCTTGGGCAAGTCACTTAACCCCAATTGCCCTGTCTTCCCCCCTCCAAAAAAAAAAAGACTTAAAAAAAGAGTCACTTTTAAACACAGGCTCTGCCACTTACAGTGTGTGAACAGGGACTGCTTACTGAACTTCTCTTACCCTCACTCTTCTCATCTGTAAAATAGGGATAATAATACTTTCCTAGCCATACTCGATCAGTTAATGAACAAATATTTATTAAGCTCTTGCTGCCAGTCACTCTGTTGATGCTGGGGAAACAAATATAATAGTGTTGTTTACATTTTGCTAGGGCAATATAACATGTTCATATGTACAGGATATATATGTTCACACATACATGCAGAATATATATAATGCACATATATACATACACACATATAGATATTATCTATTCCTATATATAGGAATATGTATGTATATATACGCGTACTTACATACTTCTCTACATGTGTGTGAAACATACATTCATTCACACATACGTGTGTGTATACAATAGCTAACATTTGCATAGACTCACTGTGTGCCAGTAACTATGCTAAGTGCTTCACAATTATTATCTTATTTGATCCTAAGGACAACCCTGGGAGGTAGGTGCAATTACTATGCTCATTTTACAAATGAAGAAACGGAGGCAAACAGTGGTTAAGTGATTTGCCCAGGGTCACATAGCTAGTAAGTGAGGCTGGATTTGAATTCAGATCTTCTTGACTTCAGGTCTGGTGCTCTACCCACGGAGCCACCTAGCTACCCTCTATAGATACACACACACACACACACACACACACACACACACACACACACACACACACACACACACAGCACTTGAGCCAAGTCTCAGAGGGAAATGAAAGTTTCTAGGTTCTAGTTATGTGGAAATCCATTGAAAGGAAAGTGTTTCTTAAACTTTAAGCACTATACAAATGGGAGAAATTCTTATCATTACTACTATCAGTTAACAAGCAATTTATTCCATGACAAGTATGTGTCAGACACCGTGCTAGGCACAGAGGCTACAAAGACAAGAATGATACTCATATTCATTCCTTTGCACAATAATTGTTCACTGAGTACCTGAAAGATACACAAGGGAAGAAGGGACAACTTTTTTAGCTCTTTATAATTTACTTAAGGCTGTATCTATAAAATAATTGGTCAATTAGATTAGAACTTTCAAACTGAGTAAACCTGGGTAGATCCAACTTTTAAGATGCTTGCCTTTAGTTTGGCAGGACACCAAGCCCTTCAGTATCATTGGCACTTTAGTCCTTCTGGCCTTCTTGCTTCCTTTGTTTGCTCCAGCCACATGGTAGCCATGTTTTTTTTTTTCCAATCCAAAGGTGGTCTTTCTTATCCTCACAGAATGTGAAGCCTTTTGGGTTTTCCTGGAATATCTGGGAGCTATTTTTTCTTTATCTTTCTCTAATAATGTGTATGTATGTGTGTGTGTTGTGTTTCCTTCTCTAACAGGGTCTATTACACCACCAAATAACCACATTTGCCATGGGAAAGTTCTGATTTGAATTACAAAAGGTCTTACAATCTACACTGCCCTTACACACCACAAGAGAGAAAGGAATAAAAAAGCTGCGAGTTGAACACAATGGTGCTGTCTAAAAAATTATATAATTCCCATACCAGCTGTCAGTTCAGACCTGGGTATAATTCAAGGCTCTTACACTTTATTTCCTGGCCTAAAATTCCAGGTCTGGAATAGGGCTGTGACTGATCCAGAAATCCACCTCAATGCAACATGCATTTATTAACCCCCTACCTGTATGATGCCCCATGCTGTGTGCTGGGGCTACAAAAATGAAAAAAAAAACATAATCCTGGCAATAAAAGAGCATTTAATTTGACAGGAAGGCTACAGCATTCAGAAAAATAAGGTGCAAGATGAGTGAAGAAAGGAACAAATGAGAGATCTAGACAAAGTGCTCTAGAAAAATTTGAGGAAACTTCCTTTAGCATCCAACAGATCACAGACTTACAGCTTTAAAGGACCAACCCATTAATTTTACAGATGAGGAAACCAAGGCCCATAATGGTGGAGTTACTTGTTGAAAGTCACCTAGCAAATAAGTTGCGGACATATAATTTAGACTGAGTTTCTTTGACTCTAAAATCAAGTACTTCTTTCCATCCGCACTAATTTCCAGTGGGAAGTCCCTACTGGAATCATTAACAGGTATTCCTTCTTGCCTATGCAAAAAAAAAAAAAAAGAAAAAAAAAGAAAGAACATCAAACCATTCAGAATAAAATGTACTTATCCCTCCCACCTCCTGCCATCTGCCATAGCAAACCTATTTCTGAGCCTATTGTGCTGGTCCCCACCTTTGACTATGTTTTCCCTTTGAGAAATTCCAAATTTTTTGCTTTAAAGAATGCTGCCTGCAGGATATGCTATGTATCATCAGTCTCTTATTTTGGCTTGGACTGGCAACTTCTGAGACTTATCTTGTTTCTGATAATTTGTGATTTTGATGCCTTTTTTAAACTTTGTTATTAATCCTACCTGACAACTTAACCTTTCTGTTTCCTCTCCTTCTGAAGGCATGGCACTGGGCATTGTTCCTGAATCAAATCACAGACGTCAGGATATCATTGCCCATTTTGTATTTCTCAGACCCACTCAGATCTTTCTTCTTGAAAAATTATAATTGAGGGGTTTTTTCTTGATTTCTTAAGGAGAGGGGCTGGAGGTGGGAGAAAAAGAATTCAGAACTGAATTTTTTTAAAAAAATGATTTTTCTTTTTGAAGAAAGGCATTTGGTGACTAACAAAATAGGTAGGAGAAACTGGGTGGAAAAGAATAATTATAGTTGACCTACTGCCCTGGTCTTGAGTAACTAACTCTATTTGCAGGTTCTTGACTACCAAGACACAAATGCCATTTTCCTGTCTATCTAATAAAGGGACCAGATTGCAAATTCCATGAGTCTCCACAGGAACCATGCAGGACCTTCTTAATCACTTTATCAAGGTAGATGCTTTGTATGGATGACAATCATTTAATTTGTTGTATCTTATATGAAAATCAAATGTTTTTCATCTTTCTTTGCCCAAATTAAACCATATACATTCATTTAGTTTGAAAAGAATCATTTTTAAGACCAGTCACATCAAGTTCTGCTGTAATTCTATAGATATGGTCTCTATGGTCTTTATTATGAAGAAACAATTTGAAGGCACTTCTAAAAGATTTTTCTGCAAATTTCCCTTAGGCCCACCCTCGAAGGTAGGACAGTCCACCAACAAAAGCAGAAGAAACTGGTAATAAGTATAAAACATGCTGCAGAATCTAGAAAGTTAGATGCTTTACGTTCTGGTATATCTGGTGCCCAACAGAGGATGACTGGAAGAAAATGTATTATGCTGCTCATCATGGATTCCTGTCATGTTTTTCCACCAGAGAATGTCTTTGCTCTATTGGTAAAATTTTTGAGGGCAAGTACTGATTGTTTGGTTGTATTTTTATTCCCAGCAGTTAGCACAATGACCGGCACATAGTAAAGCGCTTATTAAATGCTCTATCTATCTATCTATCTATCTATCTATCTATCTGTCTGTCTGTCTGTCTGTCTGTCTATCTACCTAGCTATCTATCCATTTATCCACCTAATTATTTTCTCTTCTCCCTTGTTTTTCCTACCTTTGCTTACCTTGACTCAATAAAACCAAAAATGGAAGAAACATGATAACATAGCAAACCTTGCCAGCCATTTATTGAAATTTGTACTAATATTCGAAGCTGGATAGCTGCCACCTCAGGTTCTAGCAGATCCTGTGGTCTGCACTCTAAACACTATAGCTCACAAGACTTTGGTGTACTTCCCAACTTCCCAGGGAGTAAAATCAACTAATTCTTAGCAAGGACATTTACTAAAACAGAATAGTAGTAACAGTAACTATAAAATATTCTTCCTTCCTCCCCCATAAACCCAGGGTGCACACAAATGTAGAGCATGGATGGGAAGAGTAGAAACAAAGTATTATGGTAGTGAGACACACATGTAGGATACATATGTGGCAAAGGCAACTCACAACTACTGATACTGTAGATCCTGGGAGTCCTTTCTCTCTATAGGCTCCTCTTACATCTCTCTTTAGGTACAACAGTGCTCTCTCTCTCTCTCTCTCTCTCTCTCTCTCTCTCTCTCTCTCTCTCTCTCTCTCTCTCTCTCTCTCTCTCTCTCTCTCCCTCTCTCGATGTCAAGCTACTTTCTCCTGTGGGTGAATGTCTCTCTGGAAAATGTCTACTTGATTCATATCTCTTACTGGTCCAGTAGCTCCTCTCAAAAGCTATATGTTGATTTGGTGTGTTTGTGCGTCTCTCTCTCTCTCTCTCTCTCTCTGTGTGTGTGTGTGTGTATGTGTTGGGTGGGGGGAATTCCCTCCTGCTTCTTCCTCTAGGAGACTCCTCAACAGGTGGTTCCTGATTTGTAATCTCCTATCTCTAACAAACTAACTTCATTCAAGACTTATCTATTTAAAGGCCTCATAGCTAATTTTTTTGTCTAGCCAATAATAGTCAGAAAGGTGGTCTTGTTTTAAAGGCCTCACAAGATATTAAACCTTGTTAACCCAATAAAACCTCATCATATGTGACTGCTTCCTGGGCTGCACAATTGAGTTTGTGGGGTCGGGGAGAGAATCACAATCTCTTTCTTTACAAAAAAAAAGAATAAGCCTGTGACAAAAATAAAGTTCACTTTGTGTATATGTTTGTGTGTGTGTGTTGTCACATGTCATACCTAGTCTTTGTCTATGTGATGCCAAAACAACTGGTTGAAAAATAAGGATTTCAGTCAAATGGTTTGCTTTGTTTTGGATCATACAATGACAAAGCAATGGATTGACTGATTTTTCTTTTTAGTGAATTGACTGTTTTTTTTCCTATTCTCAATATATAGTCATAGTCCCTGAAATGCTGTGGATATTTAGAAAAAAAAAGTTTTACTCGTAAGAAGTAATGTTGCTAATAATTAAGAAGTAGGGGAAGATTTTGGCATACAATACTATATTTTAGTTTCCTGAAAATAGAGACATGCAAAAGCTTGTTTTCGTAAATGTTTTGCAGTACAGTCAAGGCAGGCCTATGTTTGATGGACTAGTAAATGACTTATTATAACAGCTATTTACTGGTGAATAATAAAAATTCTCTTAGTGAATTAATAGAAGGGTTTTTTTAATCTGGTCCTATGATTGCATTGGTGTAGGGAATTCTATCTACCTATGAAGATCAATAATTCATCTATAATTTAGTTACAGAGAGTTGTCTCAGGCATTGATATTCAAAGTGGGGCCTCAGTCTCTTAAGAAGAAAGAGTACAATCTCAGGGTGTACATATTCAACCAATGGAAGAGTGGATAGATGAGCTGCATCCCATATTCTCTTCATTAGAATGTAAATTCCTTGGGGACAGGTACTGTTTTTTTCTTTTCTTTATATCCCCAGCACATTATGCATTATGTAGCAATGCCTGTCACCTAATAAATCCTTAATAAATGCTTATTGACTCACTGACTCCATGTTAGCCAATCCTAGGGTTTGCTTCTTGTTTTAATAGTACTTTTTTCCAAATTGCATGTGAAGACAATTTTTAGCATACATCTTTACAAGGTTTTGAGTTCCAAATTTCCCCCCTCTCTCCCTCCCCTTCCTCTTTTGAAAATGTAGGCAATTTAATATGGATTACACATATATATCATGTAGACCAGGGGTGGGCAACCTGCAGCTTCAAGGGCACATGTGGCCTTCTAGGTCCTCAGGTACGACCCTTTGACTGAATCCAAACTTCACAGAACAAATCCCTTTAACAAAAGACTCTGTTCTGTGAAACTTGGACTCAGTCAAAAGGCCAAACCTGAGGACCTAGAAGGCCACAGGTGGCCTCAAGGCTGCAGGTTCCCCACCCTTGACGTAGATCATATTTCCATATTAGTCACAGTGGTGAAAGAAGATACAGATTAAAAAGGGGAAAAAAACATAAAAAAGAATAAAGTGAAAAAACTATCCTTCAGTCTGCATTCAGAGTCCGTCAGTTTTTTGTCTGGATGTGGATAGCATTTTCCTTTGTGATCGTTATGTTGCCGTGAAGAACTGAATCATTCATAGTTGATCAACACATAATTTTGCTGATACTGTGTACAATGTTTTCCTGGTTCTGCTCATTTCACTTTGCATCAGTTTGTACAAGTCGTTCCAGGTTTTTCTGAAATCTGCTGGTTCATCATTTCTTAGTGCACAATATTATTCCATTACATTCATATGCCACAGCTTCTTGAGCCATTCCCCAAATGATGGGCATCTCCTCAGTTTCCAATATTTTGTCACAACAAAAAGGGTTGCTATAAATAGTTTTGCACATGTAGGTCCTTTCCCCTTTTTTATGATCTCTTTGGGATACAGACCTAGTAGTGCTACTGTTGGATCAAAGATCAAATAGTTTGGTTGTCATTTGGGAATAGTTCCAAATTGCTCTGCATATTGGTTAGATCAGTTCATGACTCCACCAACAATGCATTAGCGTCCCAATTTTCCCACATCTTCTCCAACATTTATCATTTTCCATTTTTTTTGTCGTATCGGCCAACCTGATAGGTTTATCTAATCAAAAGTGATTTAGAACATTTCTTCATATGCCTACAGATAGCTTTGATTTCTTCATTTTAAAACTGCCTGTTCATATCCTTTGACCATTTATCAATTGGTTGGGAAATGGCTTGTATTCTTATAATTTCAGTTCTCTATATATTTGAGAAATGAGGCCTTTATCAGAGACACTTGCTGTAGAGATTGTTTCCCAGCTTTCTGCTTTTCTTCTAATCTTGGTTGCATTGGTTTTGTTTGTGCAAAAGATTTTTAATTTAATATGATCAAAATTATATATTCTATAATGCTCTGTCTCTTGATTGGTTATGAGCCTGTAACTCACTTAACTTTTCTTTTAAGAATTTGGATGCTATACCACTTGGAGCATATATGTTTAGTATCCATATTACTTCATTGTCTATGGTACCTTTTAGCAAGATGTAGTTTCCTTCCTTATCTCTTTTAATTAGGTCTATTTTTGCTTTTGCTTTGTCTGAGATCAGGATTGCTACCCCTGTTGTTTTTCGTTTTGTTTTGGTTTGGTTTTTTTTACTTCAGCTGAAGCATAACAGATTCTGCTCCAGCCTCTTTCTTTGCTGTGTTTCTCAGCTTCAAGTGTGTTTCTTGTAAACAACATGTAGTAGAGTTCTGGATCCACTCTGCTATTATGGGAGAGTTCATCTCATTCACATTCACAATTATGATTAATAACTGTGTATTTCCCTCCATCCTATTTTTCCTGCTGTTTGTCTTCTCTCTTCTTTCCCTTTTTCCCCTCCTCACCAGTGTTTTGCTTCCATCTATCACCTCTCTTCATCTTTCCTCTCTTCTGTCAGTCCCCTCCCCTCCTGTTTTCCTGTCTGGTAAGATAGATTTCTTCAACTGATTGTGCATATCATTCCCTTTTTGAACCAATACTAACAAGAATAAGGTTCAAGCAATGGCCATTGCCCAACCTCCCATCTTCCCTTCTACTATAATAGGTTTTTTGTGCCTCTTCATGTGAAATAATTTGTGCCCTTCCTTCTGTACCCAGTGTACTCCTCTTTATCATTCCTTAGTTATTTTTTTATCCCATTCTCTCAAACTCATCTTCTACCTGTACCCCCTGTCTGTATGTATTCCATCCAGCTGTACTATTAGTGGTACAACTTTTAAGAATTACCAGTATTCTCTTCCCATGTGGGGATGTAAACAATTCAGCTCTGTTGGATCCCTTATGTTTTCTTTTCTCTTTTTACTTTTTTTAAAGCTTCTTTGGGGTCTTGATATTGGAGATCAATTTTTTCCAGTTCTGGTCTTTTCCTTATGAAGATTCGAAATCCTTCTATTTCATTAAATGACTTTTTTTTCCTTGAAGTATTTTTGCTTAATTTCACTGGGTAGGTGATTCTTGGTTGTAGTCCTACATCCTTTGCCTTCTGGAATATCATGTTCGATGACCTCTGATCCTTTAATGTTGTGGCTGCTAAATCCTATGTGATCCTGATCATGGCTCCCCGATATTTGAATTATTTCTTTCTGCCCACTTGCAGTATTTTTTCCTTGACTTGGTAGTTCTGTAATTTGGTTATAATGTTCCTTGGAGTTTTTATTTTAGGATCTCTTTCCTGAGGTGATTGGAAGATTCTTTTAATGGCTATTTTGCCCTCTGTCTCCAGGATATTAGGGAAGTTTTCCTGAATAATTTTGTGTAAGGTGTTGTCCAGGTCTTCCTTTTGATTATGGCTTTTAGATAGTCCAATGATTCTGACTTGTTCTCTCCTGGATCTATTTTCTAGGTCAGTTGTTTTTCCAAAGAGGCATTTTACATTTTTTTCTATTTTTTTCATTCCCTTGAATTTGTTTGATTGATTCTTGATGTCTCCTATAGTCATTAGCTTCCACTTGCCCAATCCTAAATTTTAAGGAGTCATTTTCCTTAGTTAGCTTTTGTTCTTCCTTTTCCATTTGGCCAATTGTACTTTTTAAGGAGCTGTTTTCTTCAGTGGGTTTTTATATCTACCTTTCTATTTGGCCAATTCTACATTTTAAGCAACTGTTTTCTTTTTTGCTGTGGACTCTTTCAGCGTAACTCTCTTGCATTACTCCCATTTTTTTCCCCAGTTTTTCTTCTACCTCTCTTATATGATGTTTAAACTCCTTTTTGAGCTCTTCTATGGTTCTTTCTGGGCTTGAGACCACTTCCCATTTTTCTTTTAGGTCTTTCCCATAGGTGTTTTGACATTGTTATCTTTTTCTGAGTTTGTGTCTTATCTTCCCTTTCACCATAATAACTTTCTATGGCCAGATTAATTTTTTGTTGTTTTTTGCTCATCTTTTTTGGTCTTTTTCCTTTCTTTAAATTTGAGCTCTGCTCCTGGAGTGGAAGGGGCACTGTCTCAGGCTTCTTGTGTCAGGGGCTACAGGCCATTTACCTGGTGCTCCACTGATGTTGCCCTGAGGCCCATGAAAGACCCTCATGTCTGGTGCTACAATGAAGGGGTGGGGTGGGATGGCCGGTTCTTCAGAGACTGTAGAGTCTGGCAGATTACCTGGGGCTGAGCTTGGGTCCTAGTATGGATGCCTGGCATGTACTGAGGCTGGTGGGGTATTTCTGCATTTCCCCAGGGCTACACAGAAGCACATGGCTATCTAGCCACTGAAGATTGCCTGTTTGCCTAGGACTATGCTGAAGCATACAGTGGTTCTTGGAACTGCAGTCTGTCCATTTCCCTGCCTATGCTGAGCTATGTGGAGGGGGTGGGTACCTGGCGTTGGGACTTGCCTGCTCCACCACACTGGGACCAGGATCTTCCACTGGTTTGCTTAGGTGGGGCTTGCTACTGGTTGGACACTTCCTGTCCTGAACTGCATTCCCCTTTTACCTGAGTGTGACAGGCCTTTCTTGGTGATCTTCCACGTTTCTTGGGCTAAAAAATTGTTTTACTTTGTATTTTTGATTTCTGCTGTTCCAGGATTTTTTGAGGGGGCACTATTTTATTGTTGTTTGGAGGTGAATATGGGAGAGTTACAATGATTTACTGCTTACTTCACCATCTTGGCTCCCAGAAGTTGTTCACCCTAGGATTTGTTTCTAATACATCCATACCACCCCTTTCACCTATTATCTCCCAACAATGTCCCCATTCTTACCTCTCCAGGTCCTGTGGAAGTTTTTGATCTGTCCCTTCTGACCTAATGTTAGTCCCTCAGGACAGCTATAGTCTAACCTGCAATAAGGCACCCACACAGCAAAAATGCTGTCAGGAAAATACCCTGTACCTCAGATCATCAGCTGGCTGCAATGAGTACTCCCTTGTTGGCTCTGCCTTCTAGTCAGAATGTTCACCATCCCTTTTCATTTTGGGTAGGACATAATAGATGAATAGCTACCATGGTTCTCATGACATCACCTTTTGCTCCCCAAACCTCTTTCTTTTCTAAACTTTTGTGTTACTTTTCAGTCTTACCACCCTTCTAGTTTCCCCAGTCATTGACCCTGAGGTCATCCTCAACTTCTCATTCTCATTCATCCCACATATCCAATAAACTGCCAAATTTTAGCATTGTGGCATATACAACTCAACCCTTCTCTTTACTCAAATAATCATTACCCTAGTGGTCCTTATCACTTCTTGCCTGGACAATTGCAATAGCTTCTTTCTTAGTCTCCCTGCCAAAAATTTCCCCCTAGTCCAACCTAGGCTCCACTCAGCTGCCAAAGTGATTTCCCTAAAGTACAAGTCTGATCCTGTAACATGTAACTTCCCTCCTCAATGAATTTTACTTGCTTCCTATTGATTTTAGGTTATTTTATCTTTTACTACTTTCTATTTGAAGATAATTTTTATAACATATATAATTATTAATATAGTATTAGGTATATATAACAAAAATAAGCCAATATACATATGTAGGAGGGGTCCTTAATTTTTTTAACTGATGGAGTACACAATCAAAGAAGTTTGTAGCCTAGGGAACTGAGAGTTTAAGGAACTTACCCAGAGTAACAAAGCCAGTATGTCAGAAATAGTGCTGGAACCCAGGTCTTCCTGACACCAAAGATGGCCCTTCTACTCATTGTTGTAGCCAAACTGTCAAAGGGAAATTTGGGCTAATTATTAGGAATGATTTCCTGGAAGTCAAAACAGTTAAACTGATAGTCTTCCAAAGGAGCTGCTGTTTGCTACAGCTATAGAATTGTTTCAAATTAAAATGGACAAAAATCTCAAGAATATATGATTAGATGTTTACATTTCTACCATTTCTAATTTCCTTTGGTGCCACATAGGATATGAACCTGGTCATGTGAAACTGGTTGCAGATATCAGTGCAAGGCCTGACTTGCTTTTATTGGTCACTTTAAACAGTCCACCAAATAGTGCTGTACTGGCAGCTGATATCATTTGAAATATCGAATGTGATACCTGGATAACAAATTAAATTATGTATTTAGAAAGGAGAGAATCAGATAGAGCTTTAGAAGAGAATTAGGATGCCATTAGGCTGAAATTTTCTAGTCACTATCTGGGGAAAACTGATTGCCATTCGAAAAAAAATCACAACTCCAAGTATAAAATCTATAAAATATTATGTGAGAGTGATGCTGATAGATTTTAGAAATATAGAAGTACAAACAGGGTCAAGTATAATTCTATAGACAAAAAAGTAGCTTGGGGGATCATTTTAAGCACTCCATTTTTGTTGAACTCAAGTAAAGATGATGATCTATATAACCCAGATAATATTTTTTAATGCCACTAGTATGAATAAAGCACTTTAAGCTTAAACACAGATAGTTCCATTTACATGAACATTCAAAGACGTGGTTTTGATAATGGGAAGTTTTAGCTTGGGAAAAAAAAAAACAACAGCCTTCAATGCCTTCTACTTGTCATTGGCAGTAGTGGTGATGACTCATAGCTTTGTCTGAAATGAGTAACCTAATTGAGAAGCACAAAATTTCACAGATGAAAGGAATCTTAGAGATCATAGAGTCCAACGAACTCGTATTATGAATGAGGAAGCCAAGGTCCAGAAAGAGGCAAGAACTTTCTCAAGGTCACACAGCAATCAGCATAAAGGCATAAAGGCAGAACTAGAGAAACACCTACTCTTTCTGCGTCCGGTATTTGTTCCATGATACCACTTTACTGAACTAATCGAGGAGAGGTTGTAAGAGAGAATAAAACAGTGACTATTTAAGACCTGGTGACATACCCCAAGTCGACCATGGATAGTATCTGGTTACCTGTATTAGTAGTGACTCTGTCAATAACTGTGCCCTTGCTAAAGGAGCCTAATTAATTTCCCAATGTATCTATGATATCATTAATGTGAGTATTCCCTCCACCAATCATAAAGCTAGAGCTGAAAGGGACCTCAGAGGATGTCTTACCAAATCTACCTATATTTTTCAGATGAGGTAACTAAGGTCCGAGGAAAGTTAAATGGCTTGCTTAAGGTCTCTGAAGCAGTAAGTATCAGAGTTGGATTTGAACCTAGGTCTTTGACTCTAGAGAAGCTGGATGGTGCAGTGGATAGAGCACCGGGCCTGAAGTCAAGAAGACTCATCTTCCTGAGTTCAAATATGGCCTCAGATACTTACTAGCTGTGTGATCCTAGGCAATTCATTTAACCCTGTCTGCCTCAGTTTCCTCATCTGTAAAATGAGTTGGAGAAGGAAACGGCAAGTAACTCCAGTATCTTTGACAAGAAAACCCCAAACAAGTTCACAAAGAGTTGGGCATGAGTGAAAAATGATTGAACAGCAACAACCTCTGACTCTCGAGCTCCTTCTGTGGTACCACACTACTTGCCTCAGTGGACAAGGATTTCGCTTAGGTTCCCTACATCTATGAGACTGGGAAACCAAGAAGATCAAAGACAGAAACATGGGTCCTTTATGTACCAAACTATTCATAGGGATAGGGACTGCACCTGTAATTTCACTGTTATAAGGAACTGCCCATTAAGGAAACTTCCTCTACCAATGTCCCTTCTCTTAAATGTGTGGTCTTAGAAATTGGTCTAGAATACTGAGAAGTTAAGTGATTTGTCCAGGAGAATATTTTTCAAAGGCAAGACTCAAACCCAGATGTTTCTATATCTAAGGCCAGCTCGATCTACTTTGCCATACTTCCTTTAAAGTATTTGTAGAAGAATTTTTTTCCTGTCAAAACAAAATAAAATCCTAGCAAAACAAAATAAACAAGAATCTTCTTAGAGATGAAATGGTTTCAGCCAAGATGGTGGTTTGAATGGGAGGCACACTAACCATGTATCATCTACCTATGTAAGCAAAACTCAGAAGTTCCCATTAGATCAAATAATAATCAAGAAATCCAATGAGAAACTATAGTAATTGATTTCTTCTACTCCAGTACAATCAGAAGACTGAAAGCAATAGGAAAGGGGGCTAACAACAAAGCCAATACCAGCTCAGGAAAACTTCCCAAAGAGAACAAAGATGGGCCAAGGACATATATAGCCATAAAGGTTCTCTGTCTGGAGGTAGTAAGACCAGAGGAATCTCCTGAGAAAGTCCCAGGGTGGTCAGTAAACTTTAGGGTAGGACCTTGGAAGTCCCAGGTTGCAACAGTGGGCAGTAAACAGCATAGAGCCCAAACACTCAAAATAGGGCATCTTAGGCTCAAAGACTCCGAGGGACCTAACATTCTGTCTTGAGATGCCAGAGAAGGTACTCAAAAATCAACACTATGAACTTCAAAGATCCATTAGGGCCTAACCCCAGGAAGTGAAAGTCAACACATGAACATAAGTGACCCAGGGCAAGACCGAATAAGGCAGACCACCACATCAAAAGCACAGAAATGGGCAGAACCTGGCCTTGGCACAAATTCTGGCAAATCTGGTGATTTTCCCCCAAAAGAGGGAGTGATTATCCATCAATTGTAAGCAAAGACTCAAAGGGAAAAATGGATTTTCCATAAGGGATACATGAATACCTAGAAAAAAATGAATAACAGGTTAAAAAATGAAATGAAAACTCTAGGGGGAAAGAATTACAGGAGAAAATAGTAAAACTTACCCAAGAAATGAATTCCTTGAAAATTATAACAGACCAAACAAAAATAACTCCACAATATAGGAGAAATACCACAGCGAAATCAAAGGATTTTTAAAATAGAAGAAAATTTAAGATAACTGACATTAAAAAAACTTGTAAAACAAATCGAGGATAGATAATTTAAAAGTCACTCAGATTTCTGGAAATCGTGATTTTAAAAAGCCTGGACACTGTATTTCAAGTAATTATAAATGCATATTTCCCAGATCCTTGAGAATCAGAGGACAAAGTAAAAATAGAAAGAATGAATTGATCACCTTATATAATAAATCTCAAAAAAGTCCCAGGAATGCTATAGCCAAAAATTAAAACTTCCACATAAAATTTAAAGAAAATATGGCAAACATCCAGAAAGAAACAGTCCAAGCAGTAAGGAACTACAGTCAGGATCACATAAGACCTCACAGCATCTATAATAAATGAAGTGAAATCTAGGAATACAACATTCCAAAAGGGAAAAGAGATTGGCTTAGAACAGTGTAATGCTGAAAAAGAAAAAAGTGGAGATTTAATGGAATGTAGGACTTTCAAGCATTTCCTGACTAAAAGGCCAGAGCTACATAGGAATTTTCAAAAAATAAATACACAAGTACAGATAAATCTAAAGGCAAGATTTGATATGATGAGGCAGTGCTAACATTCTAATAGGAGAAGGAGAAACGTGTTCCTTCAGAATCTTAATTTCTTCAAAGAGTATTGAGAGGGCAATTAAATTTGAATAACAAAGGTTCTAGGAATGGATTGATTCTGTTGTGAAGATTTGAAGAGGGGAAAGAGAAGGGAAAGTTAAAAGAAAGGAATAAACTGGTATGGAAAAAAGGAATAAAGGAGTGAGTCTACAATTCCTCATAACTAGTGTACATGAGAAAAGTTAACAAACATGGAGGAAATAGAGGGGGGATGGGTATCAAATGAACCTTACTCTAATCTGAAATGGACAAAAGAGGATTAAAATACAGAAAGAGTTCAGTATGGAAATGTATAAAACTCAATAGGGCAAAAATTGGGGCTAGGGATGGGGGAGGTTACAAGGATGCAAGAGTCATAAGCAAAATAAATTTCCTGATCCTGAAGTGGGGTGTTACAAGGGAAAAAAAAGGAAAGAAAAGAACTAGACTATTAGGAGATGGCTTAGATTCCCACTAAGACGAATAGGAAATGGCTAAACAAACTGTGGTATTAGAATGTAATGGAAAATTATTGTGCCGCAAGAATCATGAAAGAGATTATTTCAGAGAATCTTGGGTAATGTGAACTGATAGAGTTCAGTGAAAAGAAGCAAGAGAACGATTTTTACTCATAATGATAGGAACATTGTAAATAAAAACACCTTTGAAAGATTTAAGAAAACTGACTAGTGCAATGACCAGCCATGTCTCCAGAGAACCTATGATGAAGCATGTTACTTATCTGACAGAGAGGTGATGGATACAATGGGTGAAGACATATATTTTTGGTCTGTACCATTGTGTGTATTCATTTTGCTTTACTATTTGCATGTTATAAGAGTTTCTTTTTCCTTCACTGCCTCATTTTCTTCCTTCCTTCCTCCCTTCCCTCCCTCTCTCTCTCCCCTTCCCTCTTTCCCTCCTTCCCTCCTTCTTTCCTTCCTTCCTTCCTTCCTTCCTTTTTTCTTTCTTTCCTTCCTAGGAGCATGCAATAAATATTCAGAGTATCATATAAAATCCTCTTTTGTATTCTGATACATATATATGTATGTATATATATGCATGTATGTATGTGTATATATATATATATTATATATAATATATATATGGAAATGTTCCTCTTTTGGTGCTGAAATTCAGAATTTTAATTTTTTCCAAAAAGAAAGTGTATACTCATCAATTGGGGAATGGCTAAACACATTATAGTACATTATTGAAATGGAAAATTATTGTGTTGTCAAAATATATATAAGAGAAATGCTAAGACAAATGAGAAGAGTTGTACAAGCATGCAGAGTGAAGGAATCAGAAAAATATATACAAAATAGAATAATTTATATAAAATTACCACTGGCAGCTGAACTCAGATTATAAACAATGGCCAATCCTTTTTCAAGAGGATGAACAGTTCCCTTCTCTACCATGGCAGGTCAGTGGTGGAGGAAGAGAAAGCTTATATGGTTGGTCTGGTATATAAATGATCATTCTCTTTTGACTGGTGGCTTTAGTGTTTTTGAAATGTAAAATACAACAAAGCTAAAACCACTGAAAAAATTAAGTATGGAAAGAATTAAGAGAGAAGGCCATCTTCTGAGATTTGAATAATATTGAAAAGCCCACCTGGTATATAATATCTCCACCACTGACCTGCCATGGTAGGAACATCATTTCCTACCCCACTTTAAATTCTCTTCTTAAAAAGGCATTCTGGTACAGTGGGACAAGCATGGAACAATTAATCAGCAGGCCTGGGTCCCCCACTAACTAAATCTGTAACATTTGACTTCAGTGTTGTCAGCCTCATTTTCCTTATCTACAAAATGAGAAGGTTGGATTAATGCCCCATCTGACTTGAAAGTTCTGAAAGTCCATGGTTCCATGCTATTAATGAGTGAGACATCAGGGACAGTGGTATTATCTGGAAAGGGGTCATTAAACTGTTCCAGTTTCTTGGGAAGAACATTCAAATTTTCTCCTATTCAAAGAGATTAATTTATCATACTAAGTTTTATCTAAAGATAAAATACCCAAGTCAGGTCCCTTAATAAAAGAACAGAGGGCTAGGAAGGGGAGGGTTAGTGTGAAGGAGTGACTGCTAGGATTTAGCCAAGAGGTGGTTATGGTGGTGGTAGTGGTGTTTGTGCGTGCGTGTGTCTATGTGCAATGTTGGAAGATTGAAGGTGGACAAAATGGGAACGTCGTACCTATTTCTTGATTTTGTCTGGGTCCAGCTCTGTTCTTCTCCAACACCCTTACCCAGAACATATGCTGTTAGCCAAACAACAGAAACAAAAACCTCTCTGGGATTTTTTATCCTCTTAACTCTAGATAGCTTTTATTGTCTTAGACAGGTCTCACTGAGAAAACCAACATGTAGGCACATTTCATTAATTTCTTCCTTCAACACTTAACAAACACCTACTACTGTAAGGTAGTACTTGTTGTACAAGATGCTGTTGCTACAGAGACAATGATGGTAGACCCTGTTTTCAAGAAGGTCTTACATAATCTAATGGGGAGGGATAGGTAAATGAGTAAGTGAGATAAGTGCAAGGAGGCCAGACAAAGAAATATTTTACAAATAACATACTGCCTAATAGATGTTAAATAAAGTCTATAGAGTGGACATTTGCTTCTAATGACCACATTGTTTTCCCCATAATTCCATAAGTGGCTAAAGTAGTTATCCAGAACTTTAGTCAAAGCAACAGTGGATTACAATCAACAAAGGTTTCCCTAGAATATTTACCCCCAGAACATGCAGTATCATCAATATATATTTAATGACTAGATAGCAAACAGCTCCAGCTGTGTATAATCACAGGATTATTATCAAGTATTAGAAGTAGTATTATCATAAAATCATAAAGTAATAGCACTTTGAGCTGAAAGGGACCTTGAAGATCAACTAATCCAACCACGTAATTTTACAATTTTTATGTATGTGTATATATCTGTAGACATACATACATACATACATACATATGTGTGTATCTATATATCTATAAATTTACACATGAGATTTACACTTACAAACTTTACACTTGCTCAAGGTTGCATGGCTACATAATAGCCCTACCGAGGAGAAGCATTCATATTTTATAATCTGACAATATCCCAGTCATTTTCCAAAAGAGGATCCCATTTAGGTGTATAAGAGGTCTCATAGTCTAGGCTAGGTACCATCCAGCTGAAGTTTCTGATAGTGAAAAGTCTTATGATAATGAAAACTGTGGTCGCCATAGGTAGATGTAAGGAGAAAATGATCCTATTTGAATCACTTAATATAAACCCAATGGCTATACATTTTCTTTTATGGGACTTACATCAGTCCTTTTCAGTAATATTTGTTGACATATCAGAATGAAATTTAAAAAGTGGGGGTGGGGGCAGGGACAGAACTATTCTATTCTAGGCTAGTCTTGACCTGAATCCTAAAATAACTCCTTTCTGATATATTTCTGATTCTCTAAAAAGATTCTTGTTATTTTTTTCTGTTTACAATTGGATACTTCCCAGTGAAGAAATGAAAGATTGCATCTCCAGTTTTCCTTCTTTGCAGATGGATATGGAACACTGCATATTCTGTCAGACATTGTAGACACAATCCTTGCTTGATGTATTGGTTATTTTTGCTAAATTTCCTTTCGTCTCCCTCTGTTTTATTTTCCATTTCAAAGGATGGCTTACTGGGTCAGGAAAATCAAATGGATATACATGGGAATGAAGATAATGTAATTTTTAAAAAATTATAATTTTAATTCTACAAGAAAAAAAGGAAATAAAAATATTACTTTAAAGGTCTCCAAGTATACACTAAGTCCTGACTTAACTAGATTATACTTCACATATATTACAAATGTTGCTGATTTTTATATTGAGTATATTGTTGCAGTTTAGTCTTCAGACTAAACTCATATCATATCACTCATATCACCTAGAAAGCAATGGAGAAGCATATATGGGGTTTGAGCAGACTGAAACACGTTACAAATTAGGGGTTACAAAAGACAGCCCAGTTTTTTAATATTATTGGACAAAGGTACAAGGGCAAAACAAGATGGGTTGCTCTTATAACAAGGTCAAGAAACAACAGATGGATCTGTCAAAATGGCAACAGCAATCAAGGACGAACTCCAGCAGATTGGGTGAATTTCTCATGGGGAGCTTGTGGAAGGATACATGGGTGAGAGATGCACAGGCTAGGCAGGCATGAATGGGTTAAAATCTGTATCATTGGAGGAAACTTCCCAATCAACAAGATCATGAATCCGTTTAAGTTTTGAGTATTTGAGTTTTTTTTTTATCATAATAAGTATGTATGTAGTATCTAGTGAAATGCCACGTAGATAAAGGGGAATTTAAAATGTTTGACTATAGTTGTGATGACACCGCTGTGAATTTACATAGTGTCTTTGCCCCTAAACTTGTAAAGCTCTTGCATATCTTATCCATACTTCCCCAGTCTCTATGATAAGAAGAAAATAAATATATTCATTAAAAAGGTGCATCTTCTTGTAAGTGGGAGAATGAAGGCATATAGCAGTTACATGATTTGTTCTAGGTCATACAGGGAGCTGATTACTGTCAGGCAGGCAAAAACATTTATTGAGTTCCCACTATATGCCAAGCACTATTTTAGAAAATTAAAAGACATTCCTTGCTCTCAAGGAGGTCACAGTGTAAGGGGGAGACAATACACAATGAACTACATGTAAATGAACTATAGACTGGGTAAATTGGAAACAATTAACAGAGGCAAGGCACTTACTAGAATTAAGAGGTACCAGTATTGATAATGCAGTTTCATGCGCAATCATCTTTTTAAAATTATACTACGTTATGGAAATGCTTGTTTTATTCCATAAATTAAATGAATTAATTAAAAGAGTGATCAGAAAATGCTTGTCTAGATTTTAGCCGGGACCCAAAGGAAACCTGAGAAGCCTAGGATTTAGGTCTAGTTGGTCGCTAATCTTGTGTTCTTTAAACTAGTCAATGGCTATAGCTGATATAAAATCATAGCAAAATTTGACTGGACTGATTGAGTCTGTCTTGTATATACTACCTGCTCTGTAGTCAAGTTGTCAAAGACAATGGCTGAGAAATTGATTTGCACCCCTCCTTCCCATTAGAGCCACAGTGGCTACACAGATGTAGTCTATGTTGGTTCCAATCAGGTAAATAATTATAAAATCGTCAACATGCCGAATATAGCTTTGTTTAGTTCTCCTACTGCTTCTTCTATGCCTTAAAGAAAAACAGAAAATAGAACTACATGACATGCTTTCTCCTTTGCATGCTGGCTAGTTTTCCTAAATGGTCAAAGTATGTGTGTCTATATTGGGCCAAAGTAATGTGTTGAAAAGATTTTTTAAAAATCAGTAAAATCAACCAGTTTTATATGATGCTGGATAAGCAGTTTGAATTTCCTCTTTCATTGAGTTGATAGGGTGGGTTTTTTTATTCATTAGTTAAAATTAGATGTTTTAGCTTCATTGTAGGTATGGCCTTAGTAACAGTTTTCACAAGAATGCTATACAGGGTCATCTATCGCCTAGTACATTCAGTTATTTGAATGTCAAAACAATCCTTACATTATTAGACAAATGGTTATTAAATATCTTCTGTAAGTTCACTGCTTTAGTATTACCAATATATGTGTGCAAGTATATGCATCCTTATAGAATTCATAGTACTCTCCTTCCAATTCCACACCGACTTCATGTAATGTGGAAAGGTAAACTTTAGGTGAATTCTACACTAGCTAAGTGGTGTGGAGAATTGAGGTAACTGTCTGGATAACTGGTTGGGGAGTAGCAGCAAATGGAGTTAAAGAATATTGACCAAAACTATGAGGAAAGAACTGATGTGCGTAATTTCAGTGTTCACTATTAATCAGCAATCTCCAGGCAATAAATGAAACAATCCCTATTTGCAAGAAACTTGCATTCTGATGAGAAAGACAACTATATAAGTATATATGGAATAAATCCAAATAAATATGACATCGTTAACTACAATGTAGCTTGGTAGGGAGGGTACTAGCATTTGAGAAGATCAGGAACAACTTCACATAGAAGATGGTGCTAAATTGCATCTGGAAGGAAGAGGAGGACTCTCTGTGAGGTAGAAATGAAGAAGAAATGCATTGCAGTCATGCTGGATGGCCAGAGAAAAGGTAGAGACAAGAGATGGAGTGTTATATGTGAGGACTGGGGAGAAAGCCAGTTTTAACCGGATTGATGGGTGTGGAAAGAGTAGTAATGTCCACTGAGTTTAGAGATACACATGAGCCCAGGTTGTAAGGGCTTCAGAAGCTAAACAGTGGAGGTTATATTTTATCCTCGAGGCAGTAGGAAGCTCCTGGGTAGGAGAATCAAATATATAGATATACGCTTAAAGAAAATTACTTTGGCAGCAATGTGGGGAATGAATTGAAATGGGAAGAGCATTTAGGCAGGAAAACAAATTGGCTGTTGCAATGATCTGGGCAAAGGGTAATGTGTGCCTGAACTCCAGTAGTAGCTGTGAGAGTAGAGAGAATGAGTTGGTTGTGGCAGATTCAATGCAAATAGAAATGGCAAGATCATATAGCATTAATGATAATAACACTAACAATTCTCTGCATCCAAATTACAGTGAAATTGAAAAATAGAAACTTCCCCTCACCCATCTTCTAAGAATTTTAAATGCAGGAATGTTTGCACTTTCTGAACACTGAGATTCACACGGCACAGGTTTCACAGAGCACATCATAGGGCTCCACGTGTCTGAATAGACATAGGCTGTTATTTTCCACCTACAATTATCAGATCACTTGTATCGCCAAGATGATCTCATGGTCATCTTCTGATTTATAATTTTTCCTCTGTGAGCTGTATGAGACCATAATGGTACTCTCATCCAACCCATTCATTTTAAAAGTAAGAAGCCTGAGGTCCAGGGGAGTTAGGTCACTAGGCTATAGTGACCTAACTCAGCTAATTTAGACGTGAAGCTAAACAAAACCCTAACACTTCTAACTGGTCAAGTGCTTTCTCCTAATGGCCTATTAATCAATTTTGTGGGTAAAAGTGGTTTCTGTTGTGAAGGTGGATGAGATGAACATATCATCCCCAGGTTGATCAGGCCTTTTATAGTCATATTGCAGCCCAAGTCAGTAAGTATTTCCTTGAATTTTCTCATACTGCAGAAAGTCATACTGGCTTCATCTAGAAATGATCATATTGACTAAATTATTAAAAGTCAGTTCTGTCTTATATTGAGCATGATTGTTTTCAGGCAAAAAAATAGGCTAGTTTTTGGCCACGCTAAATTTTAATTAGAAAAATAATAGTGGTGTGCATTTGTGTAATAATAGTGATTATGGCTTATATTATGTAGAACTTTGAGGTTTGTGTGCTTTCCTCCCCACAATACTATGAAATACAAAGAATGAGATAATTAGCCACATTTTATAAATGAGGAAACAGGGGTACAAGGAGTTTGTGCCTTTATTAGGATCACACAGCCAACAAGTGTCAAAATGGGACCCTAAACCCAGCTCTCCTGACTTCCAATTCAATGCACCTTTCACATTTTTGTGCTTCTGCACCTTTCCCAGTCACTTTCCCAGTGAATTTTATATCTGGAAGGTACATTGACTATTATTGTATCCAATTCTTTCACTTTACATGTGGTAAAATTGAGGCCCAGAGAACTTATAAGATTTGCCCAAATTCCTATAGCTAATCAGTGACCAAGATGAAGAACCCAGCTATCCTGACTCCAAGTTCAGTGTTCTTTCTGCAGTGCTACTGTCCACCATGCCACCAACATAAAGGACAAGACTATTGCTTTTATATTCCTGAGCTATCATTTTTGTTGTTCAGTCATGTCTGACTCTCCATGACCCCATTTGGAGTTTTCTTGGCAAAGATATTGGAGTGGTTTGCCATTTCCTTTTCCATCAAATCTTACAGGTGAGGAAATTGAGGCAAATAGGGTTAAGTGGACTTACCCAGGGTCATACAGCTAGTAAGTGTCTGAAGTCAGAATTGAACTCAGAAAGATGAATCTTCCTGACTCCAGGCCCTAGAACTCTATCCGCTTTGCCACCTAGCTCCCCATTCCTGAGCTAGTTACGTTTAACACTAGCACCTTCCCATTATATAGCTTATAAGATGTTTAAATGCTAAAATGCCTGTGCTTTCTATATTCTATCCCTAGGTTTTAATTAAGATGATGCTCAGGATTTTCTTCAGAAATAAGATAGACCTGTTCCATGTCTATCGACTGTACTGTAGCTGGTTTTACATACTCACAATATGTATTCATCATTGAAAGTCTAGTATTTCTCATATGAAGCCCAGAGTCAATACTCTTGATGTCTACAATCCTTATTTCAGCATCTTGGGAATGTGGAGGACTCGCACGAAGTGCTGTTGCTGCCACTAGATATCATCACTTTTAGCATTTCCGGGGTGCTCCAATCGAAAACAATGTCTGGGTGATGACTCTGTCAGTTTCCCCATTGTCAAGCACAATCTTATGTTCCTCCACACTTTCACAATATTTCCCCATTGGGAACATGCCTGACATTGCAATTTCTCAAAACTGTAGCTCTGCAGTGAATGCCTAATTCCTGAAACTGCAAAAACTAACAAAAGCTGATTTTTCCACTGATTTGACTGGCTGACTATTTCGAGGCTTTGCATGTGATGACCTGCTGTTCTTCACAAACAAAATCTTTAATGTGCCCACATGGTTGTTCTGAAGTGGCTGAGGGCAATTAAATCCTTGCAAGCTGCCTGCAGGGCATTGAGAATTACTCACAATGTCCAGAGTTTCTGACACAGACAAATTTTCCCCATAGGTAACATTTAGCAACTTGCTATGTAGCAACTTGTGACTTGATTTTGAACTCAGAACCCATTTACCTCCATGGTGAACTAAAGTTATCCAGATTTGAATAGTAGCTATCAGTTAACCACAAGTTAGTTTTTGGAATACATTTGGAGAGAATGGGAGATGGAACATTGTAGTTCGGGGTCCTTCCTTCCTTCCTTTCTTCCTTCCTTCCTTTTCCTTCCTTCTTTCTTTCCTTCCTTCTTTTCATTCCTCCCTTCTTTTCCTCCCTCCCTCCTTCCTTCCTTCCTTATTTCCTTCCTTCCTTTCTTCCCTCCTTTCTTTCTTTTCCTTCCTTCTTTCTTTCCTTCCTTCCCTTTCTTTCTTTCTTTCTTTCCTTCTGTGCTCTGCTTTCTGATTTGCTAATGAAAATCTTGGTTACTGGTAAAGATGATGGCACACCAACTTTTTACACCCCAAATTAGTGATCTTTCCCTGCCTTTGAACAAATTATTTATTTACCATCATCAGATTTTAAAATATTTGTTTAAAACTCTTCCTAACTTTATTGTGGCTCCTGTTCAGATTGCTAAAGCAAATCAACTCTTATTTTCTTTACATCTTTCCTTCTCTTTATCTTTCCTTTTTTCCTAATTTCTTTTCTTTTTATTCTAATATTATCTTTAATTCCATATTTCCTTCTTTATTTTTTCTTTCCTCTTCTCTTTCACTCTTTTTTCTTTCATTCTCTCTTCTTTTTCTTTACTTTCTGTATTTTCTTTCTTGCTCTTTTCATTGTTTTTCCTCTTGCAATTTCCTTTCTTTTGTTTCTTTCATTAGTTTTATTTCTCTTTTTAACCTATCCACTTTTGCCATTTTCTTTCTCTTCTTCACGAGTTCTTTTTATTTGCTCTCTTCTTGTTATTTTATTTCACTGTTTTTGCTTCTCTTTTTTCACTGTATTCTCTTTCTCTTCTCTGTTCTTTTATTATTTTCTCTTCTTTTCTTTTTTTCTCTATGTCCCTTTCTGTCTCCTTCTCCTTCCTCCCTACTCTCTCTGTCTCTCTTTGTCTGTTTCATTTCTTTCTATCTCAATCTCTGTATCTCTCCCTCTCCTCCTCTCTCTTTCCTTTCTTTCTTCTCCCTTTTCCTCCTCCATCTCCCTCTCTTTCCCCATATTTCCTCCTTTCCTCTCCCTCTCTCTCCTTCACTTTTATTTTCCTCCTGACTTATCCTCCTCATCTGTCAGCATCAGGTGCCCTTCTTCTTCTTCTTCTTCTTCTTCTTGAAATATTACCAAGTGAATCCTCCCCACCAAACCCCAGTATTCACACAGAACCTTAAGAAAAATAAAGGTTATGAGCAGACCCCATCAGCTATCAACCACCCTTGCTTGATGAGCTTGCATCCCAAATAACTGTCATTCTGGATGGAGAGCAGAGTAACACAGTTTCTAGACATTTAATAACACATTGAGTCCCCTACTTCTGGCTTTGCCAAAAACAGATCAAAGGTTAGAGGATTTGGAAAGAAAAAGGAGGCATGGTTGTCTGTGAAGAACTTGCAGAAGAAAGTAAAAGAGAGTGCTTGTGATGTTGGGTGTTCAATTTGTGTTTTTGCGTCTGGAAGCATGATAATTGTGTTTATCACTAGATCTAATTCAATCACTGGAGAGAAGATTGTGGGAAGAAGTGTCCACCCAGGAATTCCAGACCATCATCCTTTTTGTTTTTCATTCTTTGAGGGTACCCCAAGTCAGAAGAGGAAACAAGAAAATTATGCTCCCCTTCCCCCATGTATATCTTATACATACATGCACTCCTATGGTATTTTCACTCTGAACCTTTATAAGCATAGATCTAGCCCCAAACAGATTTCTTCCTGTGGGTTGTGCTAGCCTTTTTCCCTATCCATTTCTTTACTGTAACTCTTAATTCTTCTTGTCCCCAGGTCCACTCTTTTCTAGGAGAAGGGTGAGACAAAGGTCTCTTCTTCTATCTTCTCTTTCTTTTTTTCTTTCTCTTCCTTTCCTCCCTTCCCCTCTCACCCACTTGTTGCAGGCTACATCCCAGCAATGTGCTTGTTCCGCTGGGTGATTGTAAAAGGGTTTGACTCACAGCTGACCCCAGGGTCAGGACTTTCTCTGCACTAATCCTGCTCTCTTTAAACACAAAAACACTCTGCCTCCTTCCCTCGCATCAGTCATCTTAATCCCCCAGTGGCTGACACCCAACCCTGGCCTCAGCAGCAGTTGAGTACACTGGGAGCTCTGAGTAGATAGTGATTCCCCATCTCTGGCTTCCTAATCTAGCTCCTGGAAATGACAGAACCCCTACTATAGAAGACCAAGGAAGGGGGGGAATGGCAGAAACTGGTGAGGAAGAGAATAATGAGGATGCTTAAAGACATGGCTCTGCAGCCCTAGCATCTGTCTGACCTTGACATTACATCCTTATCTCCAGAGATGCTAACATAGAGCTTTCCAAACAAGTTCCCCATGGGGAAGGCCCACCTGAAGGGTGTCTACTGAGGAAATAGAGGAAGGGAAGAACTATAGGAGGAGAAAAGTAAAAGGCTGAAAAGAAAAAAAAAGGAAGGATGCAGAAGGTTGTAAGTGAAAGGGTTAGAAAAAATATAGGAGGAAAAGGAATAACAGAGAAAGGTGAAGAAAAATTGGGAATCAAAAGGGTAATTAATAGAAGTGGTGGGAAAGTGGATCATGTGAGAAAGGGGAAAAGATAGAATAAAGTGAGACAGGATGAAAAGAAGAATAAGGAAAAGGATAGTATCGAGAGAAAGAGAAGGGAGGGTAGAAAAATTAGAAGTGGAAAAGGAAAGAAGGTGAAATAAAAACTAGAATAAAGGAAATAGAAAGGAATCCAAAGGAGATAAATCAGGAAATAGCTTGTAGCAACGTTTATAACGAGTGAGAAGAGGCAACATGGTTGAAAAAGTAGGGAGAAAGTGTTGAGAATGGAAGGAGGGGCACTGGAAGAGAGAAGAGAGAGTCTGGGAATGAGAGTGGGTGGGGGAAGAAAGCAGAAGAGGAAGTGGAGGAGGTGTGGGGGGGAGGGATACCGGGTGCGAGAAGAACACCCTGAAGGATTCGGGAGAGAAGGGTGAAGGAGTTCACTGGGAAGGGGCCGGGGGTGAGCACTGCAATCTCAAATGACCCCCCTCATCCCTATCACAGCTGAATGCCAAAGCAGACGCCAATGCCCTCATTTAAGCTCCGTATTTACTGTGCAACGCGTCTCCAGATGAGATGTTTTGTTTCCCTGGGTGGCTCAGAGTTTGTGGCTCATAAGGCGCTCTAACACCGCCAGGCGGAGCGGGGGTCCCTTAGGGCTGGGCTGCCTGCCGGGCGGGCTCACAGCTGGAGAGGAAGAGAAGAGAAGAGAGGAGGGAAGTGGGAGGGAGGGAGGAAGACAGAGAGGGAGGAAGGAAGGAAGGGAGGGAGGAAGGAAGGAAGGAAGGAAGGAAGGAAGGAAGGAAGGAAGGAAGGAAGGAAGGAAGGAAGGAAGGAAGGAAGGAAGGAGGGAGGGAGGAAGGAAGGAAGGAACTGTTTCGAGCCTCCCTAGCAGGGAAATCGCCTTCGGGCTTTCGGCTCCAGCTGAGGCTATGCAGGAAGTATGGGGGGAAAGCAGAGGGAAAGGAAGAGATGGGGGAGGGGACACAGAAACCGCCCCTTTGCCATTCAATATGCTTCCTAAAATGTCTTTCAAGGCATCACTTTACCCCCTTTCCTCATCCTCCCAGCTTCCATCCCTGGAGCCTCTCTGTATAGGAGACCTCCCTATTCCCAGGCCCCCAGTCACATACTTTCACCAATCCCACCCCATAACACCCCATCTCTCTCTCTCTGCCCCCCTTTCTCTCTCTCTCTCGGAACCCGAGGCAAACGCGGCTCCCCGGGGGACCCGCACAACCCCCCACCCCCTCACCTTCTCCCCATCTGGCCGGGGCTTTCAAAACAGCTAAACAGTCACCCTGGAAGAAGAGTTACAGCCAAGGCTAAGTTTGCTTTTCACGTGAAGTTTAGAAGAAATCAAACCTGTTATTAAATTCTGCCGCCAACGCTTCTACTTCCATTCCCTCCAGGGCGCTCCTGGAGAGGAGGAGATGGCTCTGGAGAGAGCATGGGGGGAGGGTAGGAGGCCAGCCACAACTCGGGGCTCCTTGGAGAGGACCTGGGCCCCCGGCGAAGGGCAGGGGGTCCTGAGAAGAGCGCAGGAGGAGGAGGGAAGTAAAGAGAAAGAATGGGGTGGCCACTGACCAGTCCAGCCACAGGGGAATTCTAGAGCTTCACTTCCAGCTAGGCACAAGTAAAGAATTTCCCTAATTAACCGGAATTTCTTTCCAACGAAACCTTTTCCCTTTCTTTGTGAGGAAAATGAAATGCATGTATGTGTGTGTCATTATTCCTATACATACATTATTTTAATAAACCTGTCAGTCATTTAATCGGACGAACATCTGCAGTTCAGGCTCACTGAATCCTTAAACGCTCTTGAAATTGTAAATCATTTCCTTTAGCTATTGAGGGTTTTTTTTTGGGGGGGGGTAAGAAAGAGGGGGTTAGGGTACAACTTTTTCTCTTTAAAAAGGAGGGAGTCAAAATAGAAACAAAGTCGCTTTAAAACCCTACTAAGCTCAGAAGACAAGGCCCAGCGAACAACCGTCCAATGTACACGGAATTCAAGAATTCACCCCCTAGGCTTCCACAACAAAGTTACTGAAACTTTGTTTTTAATCCCAGTACACAGCCTCTCCACATCTTACCCAAGATTTGAAAAGAAATTGGGATCCAAAGAGGAGCAGGAAGCCAGTGGGAGCTTGGCATCACTTTATGCAAGCCTGGCAGTGCCCTGGGCATAGAATGCTTGGTATTTATCACCTGAACGCCGCGGGACCCTCTTGGGGTCCTTTCAAAAGCTTGCACAGTTCTATCTTAATCATTTATCTAAACTTTTAAAATGGAGGCGTTACAATTCTATCACACCGTTTCAGTGCTAGTATCTGAACCGTGAAGAAAAAATCAGCTCCCTGAAAATGTCTTCTCCCTCTCAAGAGATGCTTTTGGGCAGACCTATTCAAGCATTTGGTCCCCAGCATGAACCTCAAGAGAAAAAGGAAAGAAAGAAAGAAAGAAAGAAAGAAAGAAAGAAAGAAAGAAAGAAAGAAAGAAAGAAAGAAAGAAAGAAAGAAAGAAAGAAAGAAAGGAAGGAAGGAAGGAAGGAAGGAAGGAAGGAAGAAAGAAAGAAAAGAAAGAGGGCGCGGGGACAGCAGCCCAGTGTGAGCTGCTGCAGTCTTTAGGTACACAAGATGAAAGCCAAGTTAAATGCCAACACTTTTCTAAACAGCTTTCAGATGCCCATCCCATCTCTACCAGTATGTCTGAACTTTTTGATCTCTGCAGGTTTTCCAGCTAAGGCCAACACCTCAGTTTTGCTCAGATACCCAATGGGCTTCTCCGAATGTGGGTAATGTTCAGGTGGGGGATGTCCTAAGACTATATAGACACCGGCTCTGACTACACCTGCTTGACCATGTCTTCACATAGGCGCACCATAAACATACATCTGACTGGTACACATGTATACACTTTCAAACAGAGAAACTTCAGGAGCCTTGAGGACAGAGTCACCAGTAAAGCTCTGGAAGGCACTCCCAGATTATTAAGTATGTTTTCAGTGTGTTCATATAACGGCTTCCAACGTTAAGGTCAGACTCGGATGAACAGAGTGACATGGGGTTTCTCAGAGGGGTCTTTGTGTCCATGGAAGTTAAGTTACTGTAGGACTATTCCGCTGACCCATCTATAAGCGCCACACACACTTCTAGCGACACTTTTGAAGGGCTAACAAAGGACCAAGTTACTTAAAAAAAATTTTTTATTACCTTGTTAGAAAACAATAGACATGGTCCATGGAAATTTCGAAAATCGCTTTAAGGAATGAGCAGTGTAAGCAAAATGCTTCAGATCGACTCCAACCAGTGACACTCGTCAGTGGTCAAACATCGACGTTAGACTTAAATTGTAGTTTCTAACTCAGTCTGATTTTGATTCTTTTACCCAACTAATATTTACCCACATTCGGATTCATTCACCACCAAGAGAAAATGCTGAGAAATAAGTGGGGGTAGGGTGGTTAGGAAGGGAAGGAGGGCCTAAAGCTTCTGAAACCCACATTTCCCGATCTGAACTTCAAAAGATCTTTTAAATATAATTTTATCTTCACATCACGACTAGTTTCAAAATGTATTTGCTACAGATTACTTTTAAATGCAATATTTAATGCTGTCAAATTACTAGTAGACAAAGTTTTACAGAAAACTTTTAATTCCAGAAAAAAAATGTCAAGGTACCGATAAACACCTAGAAAAAATAGAATTCATTTTTTTTAAAGCATTAAACAACCTTAGGATCCTGTTAGGAACAAACACAGCATTTAGCTTGACAGCTTTCACACCGGTTGTTAGCAACTTGCATCCCAGTTCACGCAGGGTTTTTTTGTTATTTTCAAAGTTCCACAAAATGTTTCACCCTTTCCCAATGGATGGGGAGAGGCGGGAGAAGGGACAGAGAACAGGGACCAGGGGATTCAGTTTGAGTATATTTTTGGTTCAGATTGTGTTTCTGTGAGCCAAACCCAGCTAGATCAGTTCTGCTTGCAATCGTGTTAATTACAGGAGGAACAGGGGCACATGTGCACCGCAGTTGTCTTTGTCCCCCATCTCTGGCCCAGTCCCGCCACTGGGGTCTTTCTCCTCCCCCTCCTCCCCGCCCCCTCCACACAGAAGTGCAGTCTGGACCCTAGACCAGTTTAAGGCGGCAAAGCTTCACAGCAAGTAAACTCACACCAGGATATTGCCTTCCACAGATAAAACAAGCAAACGAACGGGCCAGACTATGGAAATATTTTTTTTTAATATTTTGCCTTCCTTAACAGCATGTAATAGATATTAAAAATAATCTCCTTTGAAAACCTATGCCTCATTGATTTTTCAGTTTCTCCCCTTTCATTTGATATCGACTATTAGAAATCTCCTCTCCGGCTGCTGCGGGGAAAGGGGGCGGTTTCTGTTATTTTCGGCTCACCCTGATTAACTTCTCTCCCTTTCCCTCTCCAAATTTACCAATTATTTTTCAGGGTGTTTATACATATGATTAAAATCAGTACATTTCAAATTTAGTGGAGAAAAACATTTTTCACTTAAAATTTTATTAACTCAAAATCCAGGGGAAAGGGAGGTTTTGAGGTTTTTATTTATCTCTCTCCCTCTTTTAGCAGAAAGGCTTCTTAGTAAACTATGTACACAATCTGAATCTCCCCCCCCCACCTCCCCAAACGCCTAAATTAAAAAAAAAAATCACAACGAATTTACAAGAAATCATACAAAACGAAAAAAAGGGGGAGGGGAAGATCTCAGATACAGAAAGTTTTACAAAACCCAGAACATAACGTCGCAGTCCGAACAAAAAAAGGGGGGGGGCGGGGAGGAGATGTCTCTTTATATAAATAAACAGAAAAAAAAAAGCAGTAACAACTACCAAAAAAAAAAAACTTTAACGTGTGGTTCGGAGTTGCTTTACTACAACTGTAACAAATGAGAACTGTTCCCCATCACTCTATCTTAGGCAATAAAGCGCCATACAGAAGCGATGCAAGGATGAGTTAATGCTCCAGCGGTTATATAAAAGTTGGCATCGCCTATATCTTTGTCTGTTTTTTTTTTCTCTTTAGCAAATAAAACGCTATATGCCTCCTCAATGAATGATAAATACTGTACAAAAAGTCTCAATAAAACACCGAAGTTCAGTCTAAAACGCAAAACTAGTCTCAACAACTAGTTCCCAGGAGCTTCTAAAAAGGTAAATAGAGCAACTGTTACCTTCTTTTCCTCATTATTAATATTATCGGGATTTTTTTTTACAAGAACATCAAAACATTCTGTACAAAAAGGAAGTCCAGGTGGTGGCGGCGGTAGTGGAAAGGGGGAGGTAAGAGAGGCTTTAGGAGGTTAGAGAAGGGAGGGGACAAGGGTTAGGGAGGGGGGGTGGGGAGCGACAGTCCCATCGCAGAGGTACAAGTTTGTTGTTTTGCTGTGTGTTTGTTGCAATGTAAGTTTTTTT
The DNA here is from genome assembly GCA_028646595.1 of Phalanger gymnotis. Taxonomy (NCBI): domain Eukaryota; kingdom Metazoa; phylum Chordata; class Mammalia; order Diprotodontia; family Phalangeridae; genus Phalanger; species Phalanger gymnotis. The sequence goes on along the minus strand of CM053626.1, from coordinate 131,420,305 downwards.
TTTTCTTTGCCAGTCTCTCTCGTTCGCTTTCTAACTCTAGCGCGCGGTCGCTCGCTCGCTCGCTCCCTCGCTGTCTCTGAGATTAGATGTGTGTCAAGGGGACAGTGCCATTGACTCCAGTGCTGGCGCTCTGGTAGTGTTGGGGCAGCGAATGCAGTCGGCTCTGTGCCGCCGCCGCGGCTGCTGCTGCGGCCGATGCGGCCGCGGGATCCCCTCCTTCCCCGGCCGGTAAGTACATGCTTATCATTTCGCGCAGGTCCCCGGGGCACGGAGCCCGCGAGTGCGAGGTGACCGGAGGGCTGACGCTCGGCTCGGACTTGACCAGAGAGCCCAGCGCGCCCAAGGCACCAGACGACGCGGCCGCTGCAGCCGCCGCCGCCGCCACGGCCGAGTTCTGGTGCGGGCCGCCGGCTGCAGCGGCTGCGGCAGCCGCGGCGCCATAGGAAAGGCCCCCGTAGCCCGAGGGCGAGGCGCTCATGTAGCCCTGCGAGTTGGAGATGGGGCTGTATTGGAGTGCGCCCATGTCGTAGCGGTGCATAGGCTGCGGATTGTGCGGGTGGTGGGGGTGATGAGGGTGCGCGTGTGGGTGATGGTGCGCTCCCCCGGCGCCTGGGTGCTGGCTGTAGGCGAGCTGCGCTTCCTGCATCATTGCTGCAGCGGCAGCCGCCGCCGCCACCGAGCCCGGATAGGCTCCGTTGGCCCAGCCGTTCATGTGCGCATAGCCCCCGCTCGCAGTGCCTCCGGGACTTTCCAGACGCTGGCCCACACCCGCAGGACTCACTCCCACTCCCATGCCTACCCCAACGGCCGGGCCTCCGCCTCCAGCGCCCGCCGTCAGCAAGCCCCCGGCCAGGGAGTACTTGTCCTTCTTGAGCAAGGTCTTGGTTTTTCGTCGGGGCCGGTATTTATAATCCGGGTGCTCCTTCATGTGCAGAGCCCGCAGACGCTTCGCCTCGTCGATGAAAGGGCGCTTCTCTGCCTCGGACATGACTTTCCACTCGGCCCCCAGCCGCTTGCTGATCTCCGAGTTGTGCATCTTGGGGTTTTCCTGGGCCATCTTTCGCCGCTGGCCCCGGGACCACACCATGAAAGCGTTCATGGGCCGCTTGACCCGGTCCTGGTTGGCTTTGTTGCTGCCTCCTCCTCCTCCTCCTCCACCGCCGCCGCCGCCCCCGCCTCCTCCGCCAGCCCCGGTCTGGCCCGTTAGGTTCGTGGGGGCCTGGGCCCCACCGGGGGAATGCAAGTCCGTTTCCATCATCATGCTGTACATTCAAGCGGCTTTTAGTGTTCACCAGTAGCAGGCGAAAAAGGCGTGAAGCATAGAGGACCAGGAAGACAGAGAGACGATCAAAAATGGAGAGAGATGTCAAAAAAAAATTTAAGATCCTGTGGTTAATAATAAGAAAATTAGAGAGGGAAAAACTCAACCAAAAAAAACCCGAAAAAAATACAAAACAAAACAAAAACCAAGCACACACTCAGTGGCTATCAGAATTACAGGCGAAAACTTTTTCCTCGTGCAAAAACCACTTGGCTCAGGGGTAGTGTGTCTTTGCTCCTGCTGCTGCTGCTCCTGCCGCTGCTGCTGTCGCCTCTCTAGCTGGAGCTGTTCAAACAGGTGCAAATCAGTTGTAAAGTTGCTGCTTCACTTTGGGAGGAGGAGTGAGTGGCGGATGTACCCAGGCGCTCGCTCGGCTCGGAGTGTTCTGTCTCTCTTTGGCTCGCTCACACACTCACTCTCTCTTCCCTTCTCTCCTTCCTCCTCCTCGATTATTCTTTAAAGACTTTAAAACTTGATGGCTACAACTTCTAGAGGGAGAGAGGAGAGGAGCGTGTGATTTGCATCTGCGGGTCCCAGGTGCCGAGGGGGGGGGGCGGGGGAAGCACTTATACCGCCACCGCCTCCAAACGTGGGGTGGGGGGAGATGCAATTAAAATTGTACCAGGGAGGAGGAGGAGGAGGAAAGATAAAAGAGAAAGGGGGAATAAGAACGAGAGAGAGGAAAGGAAGGAAGGGGGGGGGAAAACACCTTAGAGCCCGAGAGAAGTTGCCCAGTAATTTTTCTCTCTCTGGTTTCCCTCCTCTCGGCTGGGGGAATCAGAAGAGGAGGAGCAGGGAAAGAGACACACACAGAGCCAGGGACCCAGCAGCCATACGCTGAGCACAGAGCTGCCATTAAATGAGTTTGCCGCGGCCAATGGGAGAGCTGCGGCTGGGGGATTATTTGCATGGCGCGCTGTCGAGTGACGTGGGGAGGTGAGATATATAAACTCTGGGAGGGAGGAAGGGAGGGAGGGAAAGAAGGAAGGGGAAGGAGGGAGGGGCCTGAGAAGGGGGGGGGGTCACACAAGCCACATTGCTTCCTGAGCGAGGGAACTAGGAGTTAGCCATCCTAACTCTCGCTCTCAGAATGATTAATGATTTGATTTTAAAGCGAAGAAAAAGAAAGACTTAGAGTCGTAATAATACGAACCTTACCGAGGTTGAAATGGTAGAAATTACAACGCAGAGATCCTTGTCCGACTAAAGCATGAAAAAGTTGAGATTGGCTGGCATGGGTGCTTCTCAGCTCAGTCTTGGAAAGAGGAGAGTGAAGGAGGGTGTGTGTGTGTGTGTGTGTGTGTGTGTGTGTGTGTGTGAGAGAGAGAGAGAGAGAGAGAGAGAGAGAGAGAAGTGGAGAAAGCACAAAAGAAAAGGGGAAAAATGAATTTCTATCAATTATGGTATGTCTTTAAATATGGGCGGTCCAATCTTGGGCCATTGATTATTCAGCCTTTTTCCCAGCTTAATTTTTCCTTGTTCCCCATTCTTAATATAGCTGCTACCATTTTTGATAACCCCATTGACTGATGCAGTTCCCTATTTCTCCAATGTCTCTTACTCAAAGTACTCAGAGGAAAGGCCTTTAAAGTTAAAAAGTCAGCCTTTCTCCAACAGGAGCAGCCTGCTTGCCCTGGTCTCTGGAGATGAGAGCTTCAACATTCTCTCTCTCTCTCTCTCTCTCTCTCTCTCTCTCTCTCTCTCTCTCTCTCTCTCTCTCTCTCTCTTCCTCCTTCTTCTTTTCTTCTTCTTCCTCCTCCTCCTCCTCTTTCCATTGACATTCTCCTTTCTCTTATAAAAAAAAAAACCTGGAAGGTTATATATAAGCAAGGTACAGATGGATTCTTACCATTTAAACAACAGTTTCATGAAGTTATTTTGAAGACAGAACATACTGAAGGCTAAAGTTGTCCCTGGCAAATACGGTCTACCAAAGAATGGCAGCACTTGACAATAGGATTACTGATTTGCTGTTAATTCTCCAGACACTGAATCAACTTTACTGGAAAGTTGATTGTTGACTTAAACATAACCCTATTTGTAAAGAAGATAGTCCTAGCTTCCAAAGTAGGGACTTCCATTTTTAAGTGATCATTTTTAATTGCAAATATTCTTGGTACTTTTAAGAGCTTCTTAGGTTCAGGTCTGAAAAAGAACCTGGGGGTAGGGGAAATTCCTGTTTCTATATAAACATGGAAATGGCCAGGCGGAAATCAGCGGTCCCCAAATACTCCTCATCTACTTCCTTCTCTTGGAGTTACAAGTTTGCATTTATTTTACGCAGAATGAAAAATATGGAAAGGGCTGGCCCTGTATAACCTTAACCATAGCAATGTGGTGTCCATTCTCTAATAGAAATAAACATGTAATAATAAGAAGAATAATGATAGGCATAAGGAAATTGTTTCAGCATGTTGGGCAGTGAACATGTGACATCTTTTCTACTTTTTTGTAAGGTTGTTAATTTCCCTGACCCTGATGGTTGTCTAAGGTAAGGAATAATGATTCTTTCCTCTCAATTACTATTATTATTGCTGCAGGTTTTTCTCTTTTTATTGCAGGGTTGCTTCTGTATGCAGGGCAACAGTGAATTGTTCTCAGTACAGATTAAACTACTTTCATTTCGGGCATTCAGCATCTAATAGTAAACTCATCAAATAGTATGTAATTATATTAGAAAAGAAATATTATTTCATATTTATTTTTCACTAAATACTCAGGTTAAAAGCTTAGTTTTCAACTACCTTCTCATTCGGGAGAGTTTGTTAAATCTTTTGATTTGTTTCACTCCTTATCCACAAACATCAGTTATATTGTGAATGAACTTTAAAAAAACCAACAACTACCAAGGAAATTGTGTCAGAATGACATACCCATTTCTCCTTTGATAACTTAAGAGAAAATGGGTGTGCACTGAGATTCAGTATATCTTAGAAAGTCAGCAAGACCTAAATAAAAGAAATGGTTCACAAATTATAAACTATATTATCCACTTAGCAATTGAAAGATTTTTTTCCTCCTGCTTTTCAAATTAGATTTTAAAATAAGTCGCCAGAGACCCCCTGAAAATACTTTGTATGAACTGTGCTTGGTGCATTATTTTCCATATCAATAGAGCAATTTATTTTATAAACACCCTGCACTCCAGCGTGCATCACAGGAATGCTTTGTAGTTCTTGGATCTTGCATAGCTGACTTTGATTTGGTCTAGATTTTTTTCCTACCACAATCCAGAAAATTGTTTCCAAATACGACATTACCCTTTGTTTCCCAGAGCATTTAAATAGAAGTAAATGGTTTAGCCTTGAATGAGATCATGCTATTACTTAGCTTTCAAGGCTTTCAAAATATACCCTGTTTAGTGGCTGGATGTTACTGGGTCCCAAGCAGTTGCACACAGTATGGGCGCCTGCATTGATAAGTATTAAACTCAAGCTGCAGGTGTAACTTGTTGCCAAGTGAGAGTTGATTGATAGATGCTGCCTGTGCCAATCAGGCAACAGCAGGGCACCTGGTCCCAGACCTCTCCGTGCCTCCCATCCTGGCATGAGGACTAAGAGAATCTTCCTACTAACTCCCCTCTGTAATTTCCTCTGGAAGCCCACCCCCTAGTTCTTTTTACATCTTGACCTCCTCCCTTCCAACTGAACAAAAAAAAAAGGAAAAAAAAATCTCACAAGCCATATTTAAATAGTCCCCAACCCAATAAAAAGCTCAGGACCAGATAAGAAGCTTCATTTACCAAAGATTATATTAAGACTGGAAGGACTTTTCCTATGACTGAATACTATATAGTATTGTCAAAGAAACACGAGATTTTTTTTTCTTTCAGAAAAGCCTACGTAAAACTTATAGTTCATTCCCTAGTATACTGTTCAACACTAGTTTCCTCACCTGGAAACCCCAGCAACTTTGTCTGGAGCAAATTGTTGGTCCTCAAAAGAATTTCCCTTTCACCTCAAAATTCTAAAGAGCATCTCAAGTTAGAAATCTGATAAGGGAGGAAGGATGCCTTGGAGTTTTCTTTGGTACCTGGGAACAATCCCAGAAGAAGATCATCAGGCAATCCAAACATTGACTAAGGTACTGATGAGCCCCACACACTTACAATGCCAAAGAGTATTTAAAAGATTATAAAGCGGCATCAGCCCACCAGATGCAGGGTCTAAACTTCCTGCCTTGGGAACTGCTTTCTGATGCTGGAGTAAGCTGCTCGCTCCAAGCAGTAGACAGACCTTACTTCTTGAGGTGTCTATGGCTTCTTATATACCTGTTTCTGTTTAAGGTTGCAGTGGTTGAGTGGCTGAGAGGAAGATGATCTCCCGATTTTCTGCCAACATGGATTATTGGAAAGGAGTAAAATTTTCTGATGCCACAGGTTATGAATTTGGAGGGACAATGAAAGGTTGACTCCAAGAGCTGCAAAATAAAGGTGTAACTTCTCTTATGACTGCAGCTTACTCCATGGGGTGTTATCTGACAAAAGGTCTTCCTTCACTAATTCTTCCAAATTGTATCCCTCCCTGTCACCCCGCCCCACCCCCACCTTGCCAGATGCCTCCTTCCAATTCTGCACCTCACCAAGCTGACAAAACCTTTTGCTCTCTACCTTCTTCTCCGAGTTAGGTGGCAGCAAAGGCAATTAGTCGAATGGTTCTGTCTTTTGGAAAGGGTAGCAGGAAGGCATCTGATAGCTCCCAGGTGAGACCTTGTTCTGAGTATCACTGCTGTCTCCCCCAAAGGGACAACCACGGACTGTACAGGTACAGGCATCCAGGAAACTGCATTTTGACTGGAGTCAGAGAGGGAGGAGTAGGAGGAAGAACAGGGTGAATGAGAGGATTTGGGACTCAAAGAGGAGGAAATGGGGAGGGGGTAGAAAAAAAAGGAAGGAGGGAAAAAAGTAACAATGTAATTTTAGAGTCAGATAGGAACTTAGAAATCATGTGGTTCCACAAGAGTAACAAGAAAGGTAGAATGTGAGAGAAGAGAAAGGGAGTAGGAGGCGAAGGAGTGAAGGCCGCAGAATCGGCGGCAAGGGATGGGGGTGGCGGGGGCGGGGTTAGAGCAGGAGGGGAAGAGGAATAGAGAAAGAGGGAGCCGGACACGCCAGGCTCCCAAGCTGCTGCTCCTGGGATTGAGCCCTGAACTCTTGCTGGCTCCAAGTCCCAGCGCGGGCCGCGATCGCCGTCTGCTGGTCGTTGGAAAAGTCTGAGTAGCCCGGTAGCCGCCTCTGTCCTGCTAAGAAAGGTTTCCCTATGACATATCAAACAGAGCGTCAGCAGACACTTGCTGCTGTCCTCTGTCCGATTATCTCATTTTCATACACTTTCATCCAGGAAGGCTCTTCCAAATCAAGTAACGATGTGTGTGAACACTCGCGTTACATTAGATACAAATTCTTGTCTCTCTCCTTGTTTGAAGGGACTAGGTTACACACAGTCGTCTCTCTTTAAACCCTTCTTAAGCTCCTACTATCTCCAACACTGCTCTGAAACGGTAATGGACAGAGCCCCAGTCACGCAAAGGGGGAGGGGAACAGGAGAAGAGAGAAGGGCATAGGGGAAAACGAGAAAGAATCGCTCTGTATGATCAAACTCAGAGTAACATCTGCGCCATTAGGGATAGCAACCAGAGCAAGAGAGATCTTTAATCGTTCTCAGTGTGTAAGTATGCGATCATTGCCTTCGACTAAAAATATGTCACATTTAGACTGATGCTCCACTAGCATCTGAGGAAAAGAAGGGAAAGAGTAGGAAAAGGATGGGAGGAGTAGGATAGGCAAAATAAAGTCCCTCCCATCCAAAAGCAACAACGCCTTCTTTCCAACGATTAGAGTGGAGATCCCTAAATCCACAATCAGGGAGCAAATTGTGTGTGTGGGAGCAAATTGTGTGTGTGAGAGAGAGTGAGAAAGAGAGACTGTGTGTGTGTGTGTGTGTGTATGTGTGTGTGTTTTGTTGTCGCCTCCTAGCTCTCTGGGTGAAAGCATTTGGAGAATCTCTGGAGCTTTCGAGTAGGGGCTCACCCTGTGAGCAGTATTCACACATATAATTCAGATTTCACAGCTGACCTGCTCTGAAAACCTCAATCAGCTTCTAATTGAAGGGAAAACAAAATATTGCTTCCCTACAGCAGAGCTAACGATTTAATCATTATATCAGACATTATAGCTTTTAATTAGGCTAATGCTGATACTGTATGGAAAGAGATAATTCAACACAGTTCTTGATGAATTCTGTAATTGGGTTAACGGCGGAGCAGTTGGGGGAGAGACGTCAATATTCAAGCTGCGTCTATAGCCACCAGGTTTATGAATGAAAGAAAAGGAAGGAGAGGAAACGACCGGGACCCTGGACAAGAACTGCATTCTCTGTTTCAGCAGAGCTGGAAGAGTGGTGGGGAAGGTGTACCCACCAGGTGCCAGGGTCCTTTCATCTCAGCGGACACTGCTTGTTCACTCAAATCCTCTTTAGACTTTCTACTTTTTATCTCTAAAACCATCAGATAAGAATAGTTTTCACTCTGTCTACACTATTTCCTCATAAAGTTATACTGTAGTTCCAATCCTTTGAAACGGTAGTTTGTTTCAACCAATAGAAGAGAATAGAGAAACCAGAGCCCAACTTTAGAGTGAAATTCGTTTTGGACGCTCACAAAACAACGAAATTTGCCCTCTTCCAAGGTGGTATCTTGCCCTCATGCTCAGTAGTCAGAAAGGCAAAATTGGAGAACACCGGGGCCGCTAGCTTTTTTACACACGCTCGTTGGGATACATGTTCACAGAGCTAAAGCTCTGGCCACTGCGGACCAGAAGGAAGGCATCGAAAAAATCACAGCTTTCGAACACAGTCTTCACCCCTTCATCATTATTAAATTTTCATCATGGCTAGTCTACTCATTAGGCTGATTCCACAGGTATGCAGACTGCCAAGCCCTTAGGTGCTAGGGAGTGTATCCCAGCTCAGCCGGCTACTTGGAGGGCAGAGGATGGCAAGAGAGCCTGTTTCCTGTTGGTTAGCGCTTCAGGGCAGTCTCCAGGTGGAGCAGAGCCTTCACGCCTGGCCTACACTATTGCCCTAGCAATGGCAAATGTGTGGCTCTGGTTGGTAAAATTTCCTTTAAAATAAACGAAAGGTATCGTCAGTCTATACAGCCTACTTTTAATTGCCCAAAAAAGCCAGCGGTTAAGGGTCCTGCAAATGAGCAAAATCTTGGTATTAGGACTCCCTATCCGGAAGTGTTATTTTTCCCAAAAGGGCCTCAGCGTGAATTTTTCATCACCTCTCGGACTTGGTGAAGGGAATTGATGATGAAATCGTTGTCGGTCCTGCACTTCGACGACCCTACCCTTTTGTTCACAACCCTCTCCTTTTCGTGTGATGCATATTTAGAATGTGTTGTTGATTTGGGTGATATCATCACTCTTCTGTCACTCTGCTTTTCAGGACACACTAAAGTCACATCCAAGTTGGTTCTTCAGTTGAGTTTGCACTAGGCGGGGCCAAAAGAAACATCAGAGAAGTCGGTTCAAGAATCGTTGAATTTTGGAAAGTGCTAACTTCTCTTCAGTTCAGTTGGGTTTTCAGAAGGTATCTGAGTAGACCCTCCTTCAAATTTTAATACAAACGGTTTTAGGATTTGATCTTTGTATCCACGCTTATATTCATGTTTTCCCCTTTTAAAAAATGTTTCCTTACACGCTGACTTAACTATGCCAGCACAATATCTTCCTGAAAGATAAATATACTGTATTGTGATTCATCCTTGTCTTATTTTGTCAGTAATTACCACAAAATTAAATGGGTCACTGCTAAAGTTTCATTCACACAAATCCCTGTAATTAACAGTTTGAATACACCTTTTTACGTTATACAAAAGTTGTAATTTTCTAACACGTGTAGTTTTTTATTGATAAAGGATGCATGTGTTAGATGTAATAATAAGAATACAAAGTATCTGATCCGAACAGCAGGTTTGTGTGGCTTTAGATATAAAATTTTAGGAAGGATTGGCCCAGTAACAAACTTTTCTCTGTGTGTGTGTGTGTGTGTGTGTGTGTCAGGGGTGGAGGTGGATGTGCCTTTAGGGGTGGAGGGAACTGCACAACTCTTCAGAATCAACACCTGCAGTAAACCTAACCCCAACACAGAGGAAACCGGGTGACCAGTACGCACTTCAGACTCCTAAAGCGAGCATCTCTGAGGTGATTTAGCAGCAGACAACTTCCATAAGAAAAAAAAAAAACAGGCTAAGAAACAGGCAATGCAGTAGTAACACTGCCTGAGTATACTGTCTAAGGCTAAGCTTTAAATACTGGACTGTTGGAACCCTGATGATAAAAAAATCGAAAAGAGTGTTTCAAGCCAATGCAAGGCAAGTCACGCTGAAGTCCAAGGAAGACAATACCCAGGGGACTGGAGTCGTATGTTCTAAAGAAGAAATTGGCATTCTAACTACAACATATCCCCTTTCTCATATTCTCTCTCATTAGCCTCCAATGGAAAAAGCATCACTCACAAGAGGAGACAAGTCATAAGGAATTTCTATATGAAAAGAAATAAAGTGAAATCATAAAGGCTTTTTTTTCTTACAGGCTATCCCTGTTATTGCAAATTAGATTAGCTACACAGGCTTCAATATAAACATGACATGCGGTTCACACAGAGTGAAAGGATCATCCACTCCAATCTCTCTTTTCATCGAAGCATCTCACATAAATTACATCTTGTCCTTTAATACACTTTTCAATGAGATTAAAACATCACTCTGACACAATTTCGAGCCTTTTCAGTCGCATCCATCGCTTACTTCAGAAAACAGCAAACAAGGGAGGAAAGAGACGTCTAAATAGTCTAACAATGATTCGGGATTTAAAACACACATACACACACCACTGCCCAACACTCCGAGCTAATAAATGGTCTATTGGCTCTATCTTAATGGCATTTCCTTAGACATACAAAGACGTATTTGGGCTTCTCTATTGGAAGTGGGGAAATCAAGTTTAGATTAAATTATGTGGAGATCCTAGGATTATATTAAAGAAGAAATAAAATGTTTCTCGGCTACCTTGATACTATTCTTGCCAACTGAAGACACTCCTTGACAGCTGGAGACCAATAATCTCGGCTAGCTCCTTTCCGGGAATGCTAAACAAAGGGTTTTGGGGAAAATCACTTCGAAAACAAACAAGCAACAATAAGGGGGAAAAGCTTTTGAAAAAAGCCCCAATTCTTGATCTAAGTAGTATAAATTAAAGGAGACATATAGGAGCCATTTCTATAAAGATAAATTAATTATTCTCTTCTACCTCGCCCTAAAGTTTCTGGTACTCCAAAGGTTTCCCTCCCGTTTTTTTCCCCTTCTCCTCATCTCCTCACTTTGACCCTTTGACCAATTATTCCCTCAAAGTTTGTAACCCCAGCCAATGAACTTCAGTCGTTGATCTCCGAATAGAGGCAAGGTCAATGACAAGACTGAGTCCTCCTGAGAACCCGAAAAGGAAGGGCAAATGTTACGAAACATTCTCAAACTCGAGGTATTTTGAGTTTGTTTTGGGGGCTGGGTCTTGTTGAAAGAAGAAATGCACAGATTTACCTTTCGATTTTCGAATATTTTAATTAAACTCTTGGAGTCCAACTGCCTGAACTTTTCTGAGGGAAGAGTTATATAGTCTATATACCCCATCCCCTCCCTTCCCTGCTTAGTACATGTTTTAGCCTTAGTTAAGCCATGTTTACTCTTAGTTAAGGACGCAATCCGAACGGTGAGTTTGGCGCCTGCCGGTGCCTACTACTTCTGGGAAGAGGAATGGAGGGATACGATGAAGTACAAAAAGCTTGACAGACAGTTTTCTAGGCAAGGGAGAAGGGGAAACGCACCCCACCACCCCCTCCACACACACACTCTCCCGCCACATACTGTCTTGCATTCTCATCTGATATCAAGGTCTTTTGACTTGCTTAATCCCCAGACCTAAGAAGTCGAGATTTAAACTCCTGTTGGAAACTAGCTCGAGGGCCACATTGCGCCACATCTGGCAGATATAGTGGCCACTGTCATTGTCTCTGTCCCCCATGAGGTCCTGGGCACTCGAAGCAATTTCATTGTTAATTCTCACAGGCATCGTTCCACCCGGGAGAGGCCGCTTCCCGGGAGTGGCAGGGGAGGATGAGTGAAGCCAGCCAGAGCTATGGGAGAAATTGGGGGAAGGATCCCCTGGGCCCCCAAGCCTAGCGATTTGAGGCTGATCCCCCAGCCCCACCTTTCCAATGGTCAGAGAGGGGGAAGAAAGGACGTGGGGAGCTGGACTTCAGACTAGGTGGGGGATGCATTGATACTCAGCTCAACCTTTCACTTTCACTGCTGCATCTGGGCGGGTCAGGCTGTTGAGCCTTCGGCCCTAGGGAGTCCTCTGGTCGCAAGGGTAGGTGGTGGGCAAAAAAAAAAAAAAAAGGCGGGGGGGAGGGGAATGGGGGAGAGTGCACTGTACGGCCAGGTCGCAGCTTCCGGAAGCTGACACTGGGCCTAGCACGAGACCGGAAAACAAAACAAAAACAAAACTCCACAGCATCAACTACAGGAAAAACAATACCTAAGTCTAAAACTCCTAAGCTACCCAAACAGCAGAGAACAGCTGCTCCTGGCGCCAGTTGGCAGGGAGCTCATTTTGATGGCCTTCAACATTTCTTATCCACTGAAGGATCCTGCCTTTTCTGGGATCTTGTCAGTTTCATCGCCCTCCCCCCAGCCCCATACACTTTCACAAAAACGCTTCCAAACGGAAGCCCCCACCGAGCAGCTCTTGGAAATCAATGTCATAAAACGGGTTTTTAATGGGTTAATTGACTGGAGGCTGCTATCATGTTTAAACACCTGTTTCTTGAAAAGAGAGTCAGCCAAATCCCATCCCTTCCCCCCAATCAATATCTACACATTTCTGCCCCCGCTGCCTGTTGATAGACCAAAAGAAAAACAACAACAAAAAATCCATTTCACCTTTTAAACTTGGTAACCTTTCCTCTTGGCGGGCAGCTAGGCGGGGGCGGGAAATGGAGAGGGGGATGAAGGGGAGAGTTGCTTCCAGAGTGCCTTATAGCTTGGGAGAAAGAGCCGGTGCCAGCCCGATTATAACCCATAATGGGAACTTTCTTTGGGCGCATTTATTTATGGATTCAAGGGTCCTCAGCATTTTACATAATGAAACCTAACGAGGATGCGATTTCTCAGGAAGGAAGTAAACAGGTTAATGGATTTACAGGACTGCAAGGCTGTCACCTCCCCACGGCTCACGCTCTTCCTCACTACTCAGCCAGAAATATCGAGAACGCTGCAACCTTTGCTTTCCTGAATTCCCTGGAAAGAAGTACCTTATCTGCCCTATCAGACTGCATTAGAAATGCGAGCCATCCATTCTAATGCTCCCTGCCAGGGGATAGGAATTTAGAAGGCATTAGCTGCAGTGTCTAGGGCGTCTTTGCTATTGATTTTTTTGGGCAGCATTAATACAGTCAAGACCGTCGGTCAGTCAAAGTTAAATTGATTCTTTGCCCCAAACACCTCTCACTAAATGCCACCACGCTTCAACATGTTAATTTTTAAAATGTAATTGCAAGTCCAGTGATATAGTTCTTTTGCAGCCAAGCGAGGTGCTCCGTGCGTGGCCAGCTAGGAGACCGCATAGTCCGTAGGAAGCGCTGGGGAGCCAGCGGTCGCCCCTTCTAAGGCACTCCGGTGGGAAGGAGGGGAGAGAGAGAGAGAGAGAGAGAGAGAGAGAGAGAGAGAGAGAGAGAGAGAGAGAGAGAGAGAGAGAGAGAG
>CM053626.1:131390369-131406664 GCA_028646595.1 Phalanger gymnotis | reverse complement strand
GAGAGCAAGATTCACTCATTCCCCCTCACCTGCCCCAATTCCCTTCCTACAGAACTACTTTTTCTTGCCACTTTTATGCGAGATAATTTACCCTATTCTATCTCTCCCTTTCCCCCTCTCTCAATATATTCCTCTCTTATCTGTTAATTTGATTTTATTTTTTTAGATATCATTCATATTCAACTCACCCTCTGCCCTGTCTCCAATCTCTCTCTCTCTCTCTCTCTCTCTGTCTCTCGATAATTTCTTGAAAGATGACATCTCTTCTCCTTGCTAATTTCTTGAAAGATGATATCTAGGCTCTCCTGGATCCATTTTCTAGGACAATGGTTTTTCCAGTGAGATATTTCACATTGTCTTCCATTTTTTCATTCCTTTGGTTCTGTTTTATAATATCTTGATTTCTCATCAAGTCACTAGCTTCCATTTGCCCTAATCTAATTTTTAAGGTGGTATTTTCTTCAGTGGTCTTTTGGACCTTCTTTTCCATTTGGCTAATTCTGCCTTTCAAGGCATTCTTCTCCTCATTGACTTTTTGGAGCTCTTTTGCCATTTGAGTTAGTCTATTTTAAGGCATTATTTTCTTCAGGATTTTTTTTGCTTCTCCTTTAGCAAGTCATTGACTTGTTTTTCCTGGTTTTCCTGCATCACTCTCATTTTTCTTCCCAATTTTTCCTCAACTTCTCTAACTTGCTTTTCCAAATCCTTTTTGAGCTCTTCCATGGCCTGAGACCACTTCGTGGTTTTCTTGGAGGCTTTTGTTGTAGGCTCTTTGACTTTATTGACTTCTTCTAGCTGTATGTTTTGGTCTTCTTTGTCACCAAAGAAAAATTCCAAAGTCTGAGTCTGAACTTGAGTCTGTTTTCGCTGCCTGGCCATGTTCCCAGCCAACTACTTGACCCTTGAGTTTTTAGTCAGGGTATGACTGTTTGTAGGGTAGAGAGTACTTTGTCCCAAGTTATAGGGGCTGCACTGCAATTTCAGAGCTACTTCTACACAGCAAGCTCTGCCACACCAGTGCTCCTCCTCCCCCAAGAACCACCAACCCAGACCTGACTCAGATCTTAAGCAGGCTCTGCACTCCTGCTGTGATCTGCCACTGAATTCCTCCCACCAGGTGGGCCTGGGGCCAGAAGCAACTGCAGCTGTAGTTCTGTCCTCAGAGTTGCACCACCTCTGTTGCCCCAGGGCAGTGGCCAAACCCTGAACTCCTTTCACTCTGTCCCCTGCAGCTTTTCCCACAAACCGTCTCTGTTGTCTTTGATGTTTGTGGGTTGAGAAGTCTGGTAACTCACACAGCGCATTTATTCAGGGCGCTAGGGCCTGTTCCCTCCGACTCACAGTCTGGTTGGTCCAGGCGTAGCCCAAGCTGGGCTCTGCTCCTCTCCACTCCCAGCAGGGTGCGATAGACCTTACCCAGTGACCATCCAGGCTGTCCTGGGCTGTAACCCTGCTTCCCTCTGCTATTCCATGAGTTCTACAGCTCTAGGATTTGTTCAGAACCATTTTTATAGGTTTTTGGAGGGACCTGGAAGGGGGGAGCTCATGCAAGTCCCTGCTTTCCAGCTGCCATCTTGGCTATGCCCCTGAATTTCTGCTTTCTTGAACTAAGGAATACACACATGTATATACAATATATTTATTATATGTATACACACATATAAGTCCAATGTCCACCTTATTTCCTACTCTTCTTTTCCCCCTTGCCCCAAGAGTTCCTCTGTATTATCCCACCACCCGTAATATTAATTTACCAATGAAGGAATAAGATTTTTTATCACTGAAATATTAATTCATTACTCTTATTCCTACTCTCCTCATTTTTCTGTTATACCTTTTCTTCCTTTGATTCTTTAGGTTGATGCTCTCTTTTCTTTCTCAGTGACAAACAGATTTGTGACTGGTTTTTTTTTAAAAGAGAATCCAACAAAAAGACTCCTCCATATCATATCCTTAGCCTAGTCTAGCCCTATTCATGTAAAAACAAATATTTCATTTCTCATCTTTTATTGCTGTCTGTCTGATTGTGTTTGACTTGCTTCCATTTCATTAATTTTCCTGTTGAATATCCTATTTACTTCTGGGTTCCTTAGAAGTAACAACTCATGTTCTTCCCTTTTGGTGAAAATCTAATGTTATTTTGGAGTATAATCTGATTATTTTTAATTTCTAAAATATTATATTCTGATTAATTTAACTTGGAATGTATTTTTTCCCTTCTGCCTACAAAAATTTTTTGGTTCATATTATAATTCTAAAGTTTAACTATGTTTCTATATGAAATAATTTGGGGATTTCTTTGCTTTATTTTTCTGTGAATCCTTTCAATCTGTACTTTCCCCTCTGTCTTTAATGTTTCTGGATAATTTTCCTGTATGGCTCATTAAAATATAGAAACTAGGGTTTCTTTTCCTTTGTCATGATGTTTTCCTCAAAGACCTATAAGATTCTTTGCTTTCTATATTTAAATTCAATATTATTACTTCATAGAATTTTCTACATATCATTCCAAGTTTATTGTCTTTTGATTTTGTTCAACTAATTTTCTTTCTGCCTCTCCATTTTTACATTCAAATTTTATTCTCCTTTTCAAAGAATCTATTGTTAGAGAGTACAGTCTGTTATCTCTATCCTTTTTCTGAATGTTCTGTTCTCTTGATAGACTTCCTAGTTTCTTTCTTTATTTCTATTCCTATTTTTATATATTTTTACTTAATTTTATTGCTCTTCTGAATTATTTTAGGAATTCCTAATATGCAGACTTTGTTATATTACTTTCACTTTCCTCAGTGGAGCATGACTGTTTCCTTTGTTGTGAAGGATTTATTTGTTGTGAGGGCTCTTTCCTTGAACTGTTTGTTCATTTCACCTCTTAAGTAAGCTTTTATCTGTTTTATCTATCACTCTGATTATTTTTCTATGGAGTCTTCATTGGGAAAGTGTTTCTTACCATCAATTTCTTCCCTGCTGTAGGTTCAATGCTTTTGTACCCCTTTCCTAGTTCATTCTCTGTTCTCTTGGACCCCAGTGACTGGATGAGATCAATAGCTCTTAGGGGGTAAAGATGGTCCATTGGGATCACTCACTCCCTTAGGAAGATGATGAGGAGATCCTGTGTTTGATCCTATTCTCCACCTTTGTCAGTCTCATGAGTTCTCCTGTGCTTCACTATTCTCCCAACAACTAACTTTTTAAGAATTCCTCATCTAGGAGAAGGAAGGGAAGGCAATGGTCATGAATGTATTGGTGGAGGATACCCAGGGGGTCTACTGACGTGTAACTTCAAGAAGACCTTTTTAGGGTCTAAGACATTCTCTTCTACCTTTCCTTCACTTAACTTGCTGGCTCCCTATTTGCTCCTCATATATTAATGAGTTAAATATTTAATAATATTAAATAGTTGAAATTAATTTTCACTTCTCAGGGTTTGGATCCCCTCCTTTTTCCAAATTTCTACATGCTTGGAATTCTTAGCTCCTCCTCCATAGTCACCTGTTTTCCTCCTTTTCCAACCTCGAGGCTACTCCAATTCACTGACATCAGTCTACCCTGAGAGAAGAGTCATCACAAACTGCCAAGGAATTAACTCAAAAAGTCAGTCCCCCAAAATGCAGATTCAGGGTCAAAGTAGCCAGACTTGGAGGGAAGGCGAGTGAAGGTAGGGGAGTGCAAGAGTGCTAGAATAAATGGGCTTCAGTTAACCTTCAGTTATTTTTTTCTGAAAGAATTATGTTGGGGTGAGTTCTTCCTATGTTTCTCTTGTATTTTGGAGTTTTTGGAGGATTCTTCTTGTTAATATGGGGCAGTAGAGAAGGAATTGCATCCTCCCATTCCACCACCTTCCCTAGATTTCTGGAAAACAGTTCTTTAGATGAGAGTTTGCTAAGTACAACCAAGAAAAACAATAGATGGAGGTTGTACGCAGAAGTAATGCTTTATACAAATACTTTGGCTATGCAATCTGATAGCTTTCAAAACATCGATGAATTCAGACAGAAGAGCAAAAAGAGAAGACAAAATGGAGAAACAGCACTGGTTCTGGTCTTTGGCTCTAGCCTCCTGTTGATGGCTTCACCTTCTGTTACTTAATTTCATGAACACTCCATTTCCTCTCTCCCTCAAGAGCTCTCAATTGCACAAATTATGTACCAAACTTTTATTTCTTTCAGTGGGAGTTTTCCGAGTACAGGATTCTGATTATGGGATGGAACAAAATATTAACAAAACATTCAAAAAGATGATCCTATCAAATGAACATTATAGATACATGAAAACAGGAGGAATTTTGACAAAGCAAATGCAGCTAGCTCTTGAGAGCTGACTTACTCAACTAAGATTTTAAAATATTATCGTTTTCAAACCAAAACTTTTGATGTCTTGGATAGTGAGTTGTGAAGGGTGCCCGATAACATTTTTTGTTCATTATTTTAAAACTTATGGCAATCAATCTTTTTTCTATGAGACAATGAGTATAAATATAAGCTCCAGTAGAGACTGTCAAAATCAATTAACAAAAATCCTTATTAGCGTTTTCACTTGTTGGATTTATTAAAAGATCCTGCTTCACAAAAAGACACATCATTTTTCCCCCTCCACAGTTATTTGAGTGAACATCAATCCCACAGGCACATTTGAAAAAGTATTTTGTAGACTACTTCATTCTCAGGAAACTGAGGCCAGAAAGGTAACCTTTGAATGCATGGAAGATGTATGAAAGATCCAAGGAATTAGGAAACATGCTCCAATTATTTTAGCAGAGTTGCTATTGTAATGACATTTTTTCCATGACACAATTTAAGTCCTTACTACAATTTCCCCACCCACCCCCAAAACAATTGACATTAGAAATTGATTTTGTTAACTGATTTTGTTAGATTATCTTTGAAGAATATATATTCACCTAGATGGAGCTCTCAAGTCCAGTAACATCTGGGGAAAGTGCCTGGTATAGAGCTGTAAGAGGCAGATAACAACACACCTACAAACACATATGAAAATGAATTCATAAATGCATCATCTGACCATATGGCAAGGAATCAGCCCAGAACTGCTTTATATCTTACTTTCAAAGTCCTGGAAATGCAATGCATTTTTGTCATGAAATAAAGAAAAAATAAGCCCTAAGTAAATATAAAATGGGAAATTCATTCCTTGCAGAAAATATTTATTTTTACATAATGCCTAAGTATATTTATTGACAAGGACAGAGTTGGATGTGGTTGGGTTTCCTTTCTTTCACTACATTCCAGAATGTAATTAATTGGAAAAAATGAGTCTGGCAGTCAAAAAATAAGAATCTCCTTCAACATTAGCCGCAGATGCACACAACTGAACATCAGGTTTTATTGTTGATGCTCACGATTTTTTCTTAGTATGTTCATTATATTCTGAAATGTTTAAAAATACAGTGTTGGGCACAAACACTTTATAGAAATCCTGATTGACTACTAATTCAGAGATATAACTCTTATACCATGTACATGGCTGAGTTTTCCAGTCAAATAAAGAGAAATATTCATATCAGAGAATATAATGGATATTTTGAGGAAGTTTCACTAAAATGAATCAACGGATATTAAGTTATCGAAATAGGAAATATTCCCTGCTGGAACATCTCTGGCTACCAAGTCTTACAACAGTAAAATCAAAGACCTAAAAGATACTCTTAGACTACTGTCTAGTCCATCCTCTTTGCTCTAAGTCAATGGTGTAACTAGGTATAAGTAAGTTGGACACCTGTCCCAGGATATAAAATGGACAGATGAGGAGAGCATTCTAAACTGGATTCATTTTCAGCTAGAGATACAGGGACCTCCTTTGGAAATGTCGATGAATAAGATTGAGCTATGCTCAATATATATACATTATATTTGTATATATACATACATACATATATTTGTATATATAATGTATTTGTATATATAATTAATAAATGTTAGAACCTAGAGTGAAGCTAGTTTCAGGGATAGATACAGGAGAGGCCTTGCATCCTTAGAATAAATGTTACAATTATTAATATACATTTTCACCAAGTTCTTCTTTGTGTCCCATGCTAATTCATCTTTGTTTTCTCTTCAAGGAAAGCAGAAAACAGATTAGCATCATACCCTGCATTATAACTCTTCATCATAAGGCTCCCTGTGGAGTATAACTCTTAAAACTTCTTAATAGACTTCTAGTAGTATCCACAAATACATTGTCTTTATGCCCCACCCTTAAATGACCATCAGATTAATCATTTTCCCATCATTTTGGATTTGGAAGATGTCTTAGATGGAGAAAGGGTGGGCCAGGGTGTATTTTTATTTTACTGTTAAAGCATCCCCAAACACTCAAAAGGATATTGTTGTTTTAATCCTTTGGCTTCCATCATGAGATCCTGTCCTTAAACATATACCTTCCATATGCACTAAGAGAGTTTCCCCTTAGCAAAGGAGAAAAGATATCTGTAAGAATGTCAAAAGACAGCTCAAATTAGTAGTTTAAGTAGTTTCTGATACAGCAAAGCCATATAGATCTTCTGTTTAAGATTACTGCCAGGATGTGCATCACTCCTTCAGCTTGTGTGTGTGTATGTATGCGTGTGTATACGTGTATGTGTGCATACTGTAGGCAGAGACATATGCATATATAACCTAGCTTCTCAATGTCACCTCACATATTTCATTCAGATAAATTACTAAAAAATAAAATGTATAGTGTTATATGTTGCAACTATATATTGTGTACAGTTTGTATATAAAAAAGAATGATTAAAAGTCGATGAGAGACTGTTTATAAATCTTGATTGCTTCATAATTTTAACTTTGAGCAACATTTTTATCATAATTATAGGCTTTCTTAAAGCATTTATGCAGATTGTTGTTACTCAAAAGGGGGTTTATTCCATTTTGGTATAAACTACACTCTTTTTTTTTTCTTTATGAAATCACTCTTCAAGTTCCCCTACCCAGTACTCTGTTAGAGTTGCAAAATCCAAATAGCAGGAAGTGCTTATCCCAAGAGAACTATCTTCCTCCCTCCTCTCTCACTCTCTCCCCATAAGCAAATGCAAATAACTAAACCCCTTATATTAATAACTATTTAGTCTAAGATCTTTTACCCGTATATTTCAAATATTTTTGACCACTCATGTTCATGAATACCTGTCAAATAATCACCTTTTTGTACTCATTTTGTAAACCAACAATTAGTCACAGTCCATGATAGCAATTCAATTGTTCAGATGGTTCACCTAAGTGAAGCTTCCCCCAAAAAATTCACCAATTTTGAATAAATTTTAAAATATGTTGACATTGTGAAGGCATTTAGAAAATTCTGTGGAAGTTTCTATTCCCAAAAATCATCTCTGTCCTCTAGTCAGCTCAGAGAATTAATATAAAGTAGAAGTAGAAGTAGGTCCCAGTGGAAAATGCAATATTGTTATGAATTATAGTGGGTCATACTAAAAATGAATTGATTAAAAAGAATAAGGAACTTTTACAGACACATGACTAGATGAGGTTCCTTTTAAAAAGCAACTCCTGGACTCTACTAAAATAACTAAAATAATAATAGCTCACATTGAAGGCAGGACAATATAATGGAAAGAGCACTGGTAGTAGTGAAAAGACTCAAATTTGAGTCCTAGTACTGATACTTCTGATACTGAGTGTGTATAATTCTTAGCCCCAGTTACCTCATCTGTAAAATGGGGAAATGACACGTGTTCTACCTACCCAACAGAGCAAGGGTTATTTATTTGAAGTCCATAGACCCTCCAAGGCTTTGCCATATATATCAGCAGACTAGTGAATTTAGATAGGGAAAAAATTATATTTTTATTTTCACCAACTTATAAGTGAAATTTGGCATTCCTGCCAACTATTTAAAAATATTATTCTGAGAAAAGCACCATAATTTTCACTAAGACTATCAAAGGGATCCATAACACAAACTAAAAATAAGAATCCCTACCATAAGGTTGGTTTGATGGGAGAATTTTGTAAATAATAAAGTTACTTATAATTAGTCAGCTATTATTAATATTAGTAGTGATATTAGTAAAAAAAAATTATCATATAACCCAAACTGATTTATTCTTTAGTAGAAAGGAGTGGAAGTATTGGTAGTAATTATAATAAGAATAAGAAGAAAGAGATCAGATTAGATCAGAGTTTTCAGAGAAAGCTTCCTGGCAAAGAAAGAACTTGAGGTCAACCAATGCAACATACAATTATTAAGTAAATGTAACCTCTACTATTTAGGTTTTAAAGCTTGACACAGCCTGACCTCAACATATCTTTACAGGCTCCTTGCATATTATTACTGTTCCACCCTCTGCTGTCCACAACAGGCCTTCTATCTATTCATCATACATGACTGTCTCTAGGCTCCATGTCTTTGCAATGACCATCCCCCATGTGTAGAACACATCCAACTCCTCATTTCAACTTTACCAAATCTCTCTCTTCCTTTTAAAACAAAGCTCAAGTACCACCTTTTTCTACATCAACCTTTTCTGAGCCTTCTCCTCAATTTGTCATATACTCTTTTCTTAAACTACTTTGTATTTAACTCCATTTTATTTATTAGTATTTATTCTCTTGAGATTTAATCTAGACATCCTTATGTAGGTACTCGTCTTTCCCATTGGAATGTAAGCTCCTTTTGAGTAGGGATTATTTCATTCTTTGTTTCTCCAATGCCTGGCTTGTAGTGGTAGTAGCAGTAGTAGTAGTAGTAGTAGTAGTAGTAGTAGTAGTAGCAGCAGCAGTAGCAGCAGCAGCAGCAGCAGCAGTAGTAGTAGTAGTAGTTGCTGTTGTTTTTGTTGTTGTTGTGTCATGTCCAACTCTTTGTTACCCTATGCACCATAGCACACCAGTACTGTCCAAGGGTTTCCTTGGCAAGTAGTAGGTGCTTAATAAATACTTCTTGGTTGATTGATAAAAACCTAGTTCCTACCCTCATGAAGCTTAAAGTCTTCTAAGGGAGACATAATTTGTGCAGAAAGAAGAATGATATAAGATATATGGTAAAAAAGGAGACATCCAGACAAAGTTCACTATAAAAATCTGAGAAACATACACTTTAAATTGGGGGAGTCCAGTAGGGGCTTCATGAAGGAGATGGCACCAGAACTGAGTCATAGAAAGAGAGATAAGCCTTGAGGGATGGGTGAGTAGATTTGCCTAAGGGCAGACAAGGACAATTTTCTACATGGCAGAAACATCTTACTTCCCCAGCAGCTCAAGGACATGGGAAGTTTAATTTCTCTAAAGAGGTGAAGACGTCAGACAAAGAGCAGCCTCTGCCTCCCATCCCCTTCACCATAAACTCCTTATTCTGAAAGGCTAGAAAGCAAGTCTTGGAGATGGTCTTCTGAATCCCACCACAAAATTTTACATTATATTTAGATCAGTGACATCCTCCCCAAAGGAAACAATTGCTTCTTAAACATGCCCTGTACATGTCCATAGCAACATGGCCTGACTCAGATCTAAATCTCTACCATCTAAAGAATCTTCACTAAAGAAATGTTCATAACAGAAAATACCTCCTGGTAACTTTAAGCACCTTTAAAAAAGATTAAGTGCAGATGTATCATATTTAAATTAGGAATTTATATATTTAATATTAGAACATCTATAAAATGATTTCCCTTTCCCAGATGAAATTGATTCACCATTTAAAAATGAACAATCTATTTTAAATCACAAAAGAAGGAGATGGAGGGTCCTTTACCTTTCATTATCACTCACCCACCTCCTTCTCCTCTGACTGACAATCAGATACCTGAATGCTAAGCCATTCAACCTGCTCTTCTGCTGACAGCCTCTAAGTCTTCTGTACAGCCCTCTAATAAAGGTGCCAGGCACCACTACACTCAGAGAGTGGAAAAGAATAAAATATTGGTTCCACTCAGGTGTGGTTTAAAGCATATCTTGATGTTCCAGTTGAATTCCAGTTCAATCTTTAAAGAACATACATGGATGTATTTCTGGTTTGAACTGACCCACTAGATGGTTGGGGTTTTGTTTTGGGGGGGGGTGGAGTGGCGGAATGAAGAAAGCAAGGCCTTTGATTTCATTTTTTAAAATACAAATAGATTCTATTATTGTGCTTTGTTATGATTTTTTGGTTTGCAGGTCACTTGTGATCAACATCCTAGATATATTGTATATTTAAATGCTGACTATATAATGAATAATGCAATTGTAATCTTTAATCAAAGAATTTAAAGCTGGAAGGGACCCAGTCCATCCTCTACAATTTACAAGCAACAAAGATAAGGCCAAGAGAATTTAAGTGGCATTCCCATGACCACATAACTAGCTAATGGCAGAGCCAGGCCTTTTCACTACACCATACTGCCTAGAGAGAAACTTAAAAGGTGATTTTAATCTTTACATTTAAGATCTTTTGTTTTTTTGATGGATGAAAATGTCATGTTGTTAAGGTGTTGGTATTACCTACTTTGTCCAGTTTATCTTGTTGTCCTCATCTGTAATAACTTCCTTTCTTCTGTATCTATTCAAATCCTACTCATTCTTCAAGATCCAGCTCACATCTCACCTCCTCCAAGAAGCCTTCCAGCCTGCATTGGTCTCCATTCTATCTGACATGCAGTATTTACAAATCTGTACCACACAATGCAGCATTTATTTATAAACTGCCCTTTTAATTCATTCAACAAATATTGATTTCTTACTATGTATAATGCATGTTATTCTTCTCCAATCAACTAGATTACAAACTCATCCGGAGCTTGGACCATGTGTTTTACTCTTTTGTATCTCTTCAAAATACCTAGTACAATGCTGAGGAGTATTCCCTGATGCTTATCATGAGTAATACTTCGAAACCAGTCACATCATGTGCTGTTGAAACCGAAACACTAATGCTTGTTCTAAATAGTTTCAGTTGTAATGGCTTTCATAAATAAAGTCGTCTATATGTTTTTGATAGAAAATATACACTCTTCTGGAGAATGCCTAGCTCTACCATGTGGGATAATTGTGTAATAGTCATTGGATATCATTTCTCATATTGATGAAAATGCTCAAGTTGAAAATTATACAAAATTTGGGAACATTGCCTTGTGCCATATTAATTTTACATAAGTATATTAGAATATATCCTGCTAAATCTAGATTTAAATGTTCTGTTATTACTTTTATAACTATGCTATTTCATTTTTTCATTGATGTATTCAGGATTACTAATAAAAACAACACATGAGGGGATGGGGGCTCAAGAGCTTATGATTTGAAGAGGATTCTGACCCCAGAAAGTATATGAGACCTGGGAAGGCTTTCTGGAGTCCTTTGAGTGAGGGGACTCCAGATGCTCAATAAAAACTCTTCCTCAAGTTGAGAGGGATTATCGTTTTAAGATAATATAGTTCCTTTTGGAACCATATTTTTTTATACCTTCACCTATGAAAATTGTAATCTTTAATTAGAAATTTCTTACTTTAATTGTTGTCTAGTGTGGGCTTTAGTGTTACTTAGGTTGAAAAAAACTACACTGAGTCAATACATATGGTGCTCTATAAGTTCTAAATAAAAAAATCAAGATGCAGAGATAAACGTACTACATTTGTGTCCTTCTTCCCCAAATGGCCACTCCACTTTAAATGTTCTTCCTTTTGTTTCTATCAGAAGGTATTTGCTTTTTAAACTATGCTTTGGGTGGCATTCCAATAATACAAATACTATGGGCACATAGGCATTTTCTCTCAAACTGCTGTTTAATAATTTAAAAAATGGGAAGAACTGGAGGAGGTCCTATACTAGATGACAGTTAAAATTTGTGTTTTGAAAGCAATTATCCTCAAAACAGATTGAATCCCAAAAAGTCTAGAATGTATAGCATTTTTTTTAAATAGCCATCGTGAATGGAATATTTTTTAAAATCTACTATATGCTAGGAGTAAAAGCCTATGCATATGTGCATACATATATGTATATAATCTCAGTTTGTATAAGGCCTTTCTTCATATAGACATACACATATAAATCTAAATAACACCATAACAGTAATAATAATTGTTATTATTATTATTTTATTGTTATTTATATTTCATGGAAAAGGCAAAATACTCTCTTCTGACCGTATAGCTGAAAGTTTCAGTTTTTTTACAAATGAATTGAATACACAAAAATGGAAAGAACTATAAAAATGTCTAGCTAAATTTTATCTATATATAAAAATTAACAGCAATTAATGAGTTACAGCATAGATATTAACTGATGAAATTAAAATAAAGTTTGATCATATAAACATTTTCACTGGCTGTACAAAGTAGGTATCATCACCAAAAGGGAGAAGAGTTTGGGAACACATTTCAAGAATGGCTAATGCTCTCGGTGATCTGAAACAGTCTTATGTGCTAGATAAGCCACTCATCATGCTGATCTCCTGAGAGAGCAAAATGAAGTGTATTATTATGTCCTGCAGCAAAAACACCTAAATATTAATGCTATACCAGGACTGGTGTTGAGTAAGCCATATTCCCTCAATCTTCAAGGAATATAGACTCATAGGTCACTGATGTGAGTTGTTCCACTCCCATTCCCACTCCCACACCCTCTTCCACACCTCCTCATCCCCCCACCCCCCTGAAAAGGACAACCTGAAGTATTCATCTTGGTGAGGAGGGAGCCTCAAAAATTGGAAGCCCTTGGATGGCTGGAGTAAACAGTGTCTTAAGCTACCCATTTTTCCTATCCTGACCCCTTTGGGAAGGAAGAAAGGAAAAAAAAAGATTAGCGGGTCATTTGTCTTTTGATGCTTTACATGGAGGGAACCCCAATTCTGTCTTGGGAGTGCCATCTTGAAGGAAATAGCGAATTAATTGATGTTCTCCCCCACACACACCCCATCCTGCAACCTCAGCTCATCCTGACCACAGGGTTTCCTTGATCCTCCAAGCCAGGTGTGGCCTGTGGCTATTCTACCTCCTACTTTCTCCGATGGTTCCTAGTATTAATCAGCTTCGGGTGCAATCTGCAGATTGGACTTTGGGATGGTTTCATTTCTTCTCCTTTCTGAGCTTCACTGCAATGGAGAAGAGAGACAGGGGAAGAATCTCTTAAATTAAAGAGAAAAGGCAAGTCTTCACAATGAGGCAAGTAGGAAGCATCCTTTTTTTTCCCCTTAGGAGAGGCAAACCTGAAGAAAGAGATCACCATCTTCCACCTTCCCCTTGACAATGCCTGCAGGAATTTTATTAAATGAATTGCAAAGGAGCTGTGAGAAAGGGCATAAAAGAGAGGATGCAGATAGTAACTGAGGGGGAGGAAAAGGAGAGAGAGAGAGAGAGAGAGAGAGAGAGAGAGAGAGAGAGAGAAAGGGGGGGTTCGCTGTGATTTTTTTTATTGTTTTGTGTATACCCCCACTCTTTCCCCTTTTTGAATTTTCCCAGACACTTCTTCCCAGACTCTGATGGATAAGGGAAATGGCTTAGTTTAAAAACTGGGAGGGGGAGGGGGTCAGATTTCCAAATTGTCCTCCTATTCCTGGGGAAAACCCACAGGAGATGTTCTCTCCCAGGCCCTCCATGCTACGAGTTTACACACTGGCTCCAATTTTTAAGACATATATGTGGGTTAAAATTCAATTTTACAACCCACATTTATATGAGATGTGGGTTTGACATCTGTTTGCCAGAGTGTTTTGCACTTAGCCTAACACCCACTATTAAGTGACAAAATTGTGGCAGCCTGTCAAACCCAGCTGACTGACAGCTGCTCCACTTTACAGAAACCATTCAAATATTTGCAGGTTTGGAAGCTTTATTCGATGTTGTACCCAATCTTTCAGTTATTTAACATGTAAAATATAAGTCAAAGTTTTAAATCTGTATTCCAAAATGTTTCCATTTTCCATACAAAAAGAAAAGCTTTCAGTGCCTCTGCTGGAAAAGATCCAAATCCCAGTGTTTTCCTTCTCCTTTTTCCCCCAACCAGATTCCAGCGTGCCTCCTATCTGCACAAACCCGATAAAAAAATGAAAAAAAAAAACTGCCATCGCCCAGTGTCTCTTCACGTGGCAACTAATGACATCTCCCCGTGATTGAATTAAATCACCTTAAACTCCGAGGGGATAAAGTTTTTTTTAAGATGCATTTCAAAATAAAATATGAAATCCCAAACCAGGAGTAGAAATCTGCGAACTAACAATACGTGCCCGTGCGTTTGAGTCCCTGTACACAGAGACCAATGAGCCTTGCTGAGAAAGAGATTCTACTAGGAAAATTAATTTCCAATCAACATCTATGCTAGTTGGCACGGTTCAAGACACAAACGCTTCTTTCCTTACATTTCTAAGTAGCTTAGTCCGATTAAGAAATAATTTGCAAATGACATAGTGTTTCTGTAGATTGAGATCCATTGAGTAAAAGTCATGTGGGTTCTTCGCCTCTGCTATTAGAGCCAGACAGACAAGGATCTCCTGGAACTGCAGCTGCAAGCAATGAAAAAAAATTATCATACATTTGCCCGTGTAATATAGCTATTCGTATATGTTTGTGCACACATGTACACAAGCATAGACACGCACACAGATCCTGACTGTACGACGCAAACACATTAAGGATGCACGGAAATGCAAATATATACATACATGTATATATACACGTATGTGTGCATGTATATATATCACATATAATATATATTCAACACAGGTGAACATGTCTTATACATCTTGCCATGCGAAAGCTATACTTTGGGTAAAATAATGGGTTGACTGGGGAAAATTTTGTTTCAAATTCACCTCCAATGAATTAGAAGTAGATGATTTGATTTTAGCCCCAAGTGCAAAAATATCCACACACGGCACTCTTATGTTGTGTGTGTGTGTGTGTGTGTGTGTGTGTGAGAGAGAGAGAGAGAGAGAGAGAGAGAGAGAGAGAGAGAGAGAGGGAGAGAGAAGAGAAACTTGCTTCCCTACTAGGTCACATTCACAGAAGGTGGGTTTTTATCTTGCCTTTTGAGATCTGTATGTATGGTAGCGTGTATGGGATGGGGAAAGGTAATCTCCACCTGATGAGATGCCTCAGGACTCTTGTCTTCAGAGTGAGTCACGCAGAACAGCGAGGGTCGGAACTTCAGGGCGCCGAGACTTATCTAAAGTGCCTCGAGGGCAGTCTGAGGTACTGTGTGGAAAGACTTCAACCTTTGGCAGAGTACGGCAGACCTCCCGTGCCCCTTGGCCTTAGAGGGAGAAGGGTATGAGATGTGAATGTCCCTACTGGGAGAAAGCTGCAGTCTTGCTGTGCTCCCTCCTGGCTCTTGCTCCAACGTCTGCTACAGGGGATTCGGCCCTTGTCCCCTCCCTAGAATATTCCCGCCTGCCCACCCACTCACCCACCGACTTACCCGCCCGCCACCGTGCCGAAAATCACCCGGGTGCTCTTAAAAAAGGCAACTTTTACCTGGAAAGCTGTAGGTACTTTTGTGTCCATATTACTAACCTCTATTGACTGACTTTCCTACAGCAGCTGTCATGTTGACGTGAAGGGGATTGGAGATGAGGTGGAGTAATAGAGGAAAAAAGTCATGATCGTAAACGGGAGCTGTTTAGGAAACAGGAGGCTAACAGCAGCTTTGCATTACAACCAGAGGTGTCACACGCCCTTTCAGGAGAAGGGGGAAAGAGGAAAGGAGCGAGACGAGAGAGACAGAGAGAGAGAGAGAGAGAGAGAGAGAGAGAGAGAGAGAGAGAGAGAGAGAACAAAGCGCGAAGCTCAGTCCTATTGAGTAAAGAAAGTAAAAGGGGGAAGGAAATGAGGGAGGAATAAGGAGTGGATTTACAACATTATGTAACGGAAGGGAAGCTGTGGATAGCGTCTTGGGGGTTCAAGGGAAGCTGAGGCATTTATCTACAAGGAAGCACTTTGGAAAAAGAGGGTCTCTCACAGGGTTAGAGGTGAGAAAAACCTAGGTTGTATGATGAATTGAATGAAGAAAAGAAAGAAGAAAATGAAATCTAAGTAATTGAGAAGGCCTGGGGAATGGAGGGAGTGAAGAAATAAACCTTTAGGCCGAGGTGCCTTGTAAATAGGACAGGTGCAGCGCTCAAAAGTGGAGGGACCTAAAAAAGGTGGGTCCGTGGAAAGAGGGAGGGAAGATGATTTATAAAGATCCAGGAAGATGAGAGTGAGGGGGAGGAGAAGCTGGAGGGTAGAACAGAGTGAAGGGAGGAGAAAGGGGTGTGGGAATGGAGGAGAGAAAGAGAGAGAGAGGGAGAGAGAGGGAGAAAGAGAGAGAGAGAGAGAGAGAGAGAGAGAGAGAGAGAGAGAGAGAGAGAGA
>CM053626.1:131345353-131389869 GCA_028646595.1 Phalanger gymnotis | reverse complement strand
TCTCTCTCTCTCTCTCTCTCTCTCTCTGTGTGTATATATATATATATATATATATATATATATATATATATATATTTATACAACTTCAACTACCCCTAATACCGAAAAAGGTCTCATGAGTTACAAATATCATCTTTCCTTATAGGAACGTTCAACTTTAGCAAGTCCCTTTTGATTTCTCTTTTCTCTTTCCTGTTTACCTTTTCATGCTTCTCTTAATTCTTGTTTTTGAAAGTCAAATTTTCTATTCATCTCTGGTCTTTTCATCAAGAATGCTTGAAAGTCTTCTATTTCATTGAAAATCCATTTTTTTTTGCCCTGAAGTATTATACTCAGTTTTCCTGGGTAGGTGATTCTTGGTTTTAATCATAGCTCCTTTGACCTCTGGAATATCATATTCCAAGTCCATCAATCCCTTAATGTAAAAGCTGCTGGATCTTGTGTTATCCTGATTGCATTTCTACAATAATCAAATTGTTTCTTTCTGGCTGCTTGCAATATTTTCTCATTGACCTGGGAACTCTGGAATTTGGTACAATATTTCTAGGAGTTTTCTTTTGGGGATCTTTTTCAAGAGGTGACCAGTGCATTCTTTCAATTTCTTTTTACCCTCTGGTTCTAGAATATCAGGGCAGTTTTCTTTGATAATTTCTTGAAAGATGATGTCTAGGCTCTTTTTTTGATCGTGGCTTTCAGGTAGTCCAATAATTTTTAAATTCTCTCTCCTGGATCTATTTTCCAGGTCAGTGGTTTTTCCAATGAGATATTTCACATTGCCTTCCTTTTTTTTTCATTCTTTTGGTTCTGTTTTTACAATTTCTTGATTTCTCACAAAGTCACTAGCTTCCACTTGCTCCATTCTAATTTTTAAGACGTTATTTTCTTCAGTGATCTTTTGGACCTCCTTTCCCATTTGGCTAATTCTGCCTTTTAAGGCATTCTTCTAATTTGCTTTTTGAAGCTCTTTTGCCATTTGGGTTAGTCTATTTTAAAGGTGTTATTTTCCTCAGTATTTTTTGGGTCTCCTTTAGCAAGATGTTGACTCATTTCTCATGATTTTCTTGTATCTCATTTCTCTTCCCAATTTTTCCTCTACTTCTCTTACTTGATTTTCCAAGTCCTTTTTGAGCTCTTCCATGGCCTGAGACCAGCTCATGTTTTCTTGGAGGCTTTTGATGTAGGATCTTTGAATTTGACATTGTTGACTTCTTCTGGCTGTATGTTTTGATCTTCTTTGTCACCCAAGTAAGATTCTATAGTCTGAGGTTTTTTTTACGCTGTCAACTCATTTTCCCAGCCAATTCCTTGACTTTTTAGCTCTTTGCCAAGGTAGAACTCTGCTTCCAGAGTGGAAAGTACTCTCTCCCAGGCTTCAGGGGTTTTGTGCTACTCTTTTCAGAGCTACTTCTAGGCACCTGCAAATTTTCAGTTCTTCTGAGGTGGCAAGATCCAATGAGAGGTGTTTAGTCCTCTCCTAGCCTTTGCTCTGGTCTGTTAATGATCTCAAGCACTGTTTTCTGCTGTGTAATGACCAGGAGTACTCTCTCTCTCCTTAGCCATACCAGCTGTCCTCACCAGCTCTGCCACACCAGCTCTCCTCCTCCCCTGAGGACTGCCAACCAGGACTTTGACCCAGATCCAAGCAGGGCAAAGCAAATGAGTCCGGCTTCCAGCAAAGAGATCCCTGCATTCCCCCCGATCTGATGTTTGATTCCCCCCACCATCTGTGGGCCTGGAGCTCCGGAAGTACTGTCTCTGCTGCTGCTGCTACTGCTGAAGCCGCCTTTGCCACCCCGGGGCTGGGACGGAACCTTGCCCTTCTCTCATCCAGGCCCAACAGATTTTCCCACTGACCTACTAAATTGTTTTTGCTGTTTGTGAGTTGAGAAGTCTGGAAACCACCACGGCTCAGTGATTCAGGGCCCTGAGGCCTTCTCCATAAGGCTGATTTTCTGTTTAGCCAATCCCCAGCTGCTCCTTTGAAATTTCATCAAATAAAAGTATTCACTTTCTTAGGGAGTGCCTGAGTGTTAGCACCTTTTTAACACATTAACACCTCATTACCTTGGATATCTGGTGTCACTGTGTCAACTGGGGTTGGGGGAAGGGTTGTAGAGGGAACAAATTCTTCCCCATTATGGGGGATAGAGGCATCATAGCTTGGTGCACTGGTTCTCAAATTTTTTGGTTTCAGGATCTCTTGACATTCTTAAAAATTAATCACCTCCTTCTGGCGTTCCCACCCCCACCTGCAGGTAGCTTTTTTTAGGTGGGTTATATCTGTCCAAATTCATGATATTAGTAATTAAAGTGTCAGTATTACTAAAAAAATGGCTTTGACATAATGGGCCCCCTGAAAGCATCTCAGGTACAACTAGAGATCCCCAGGCCACACTTTGAGACCTGCTAACCTAGTGAAAAGAGATGCTCAGACTATCTGGGTTTGGGTCTTGTCTCTGAACCATTTTGTGGATGTGATCCTGGGCAAGTCACTTGAACTCTCACTCTTCCAGGCAATGTTATAAGACCATAAGTAGCCGAAAAGGTGTTGATTTACATTGGCAGAGGGAGTTTGTTTACCAAGAATTCCTTCTACCAATGAAATATGGGTTCAGTCCAAAGAATAAATACATAGCTTGCTGTAAGAATCAAAGGACATAATGTATATGTTTTGTTTAAGTATAAAATTAATCTCTGTGCTTTGTGAATGTAAATCGCTAATAAATATCAGTTATTATAATTACTGGGATTGCACAGAGCCTCTAACTAGGGTAATTTTGTTTCTTAATTTCTCATTAGATTCATAGTCAGAAGTTAAACATAGGCAGCAGTTAAACCTCCTTCGTTTTACAGATGAGGGCACTGATGTCTAGAGAGGCAAAGTGAATCACTGAGTTGTACGAGCAGTGATTAGCAACAGGTCTAGATTCTAACCCAGGTTCTCTTATTCAAAATCTAAGACTCAGTCCTTAGCTCAGTATCTGGCACATGGTATGTGCTTAATAAATGCTTAGTGACTTGACCTAAGACACTTTGCCTTTTTTAATGTATTGTTTGCATTATTATTTGACTCTCCATTTCATTTCACAACTATAGACAGCTTATATTTTAGCATGTGTTTGGAGATGAATTTCTCCTGAAATATACATCATATGCAATAGTCACTGTCATCTATTTGCAAATATCCTTTGAAGGGTTTAATTCCTTTGAAAATATAATAGTAATATTAATAATTTTGGCTTTTTTGTTTAACCAAGAACATAGTAATATATGCTAGAGTGGCCAC
Source organism: Phalanger gymnotis (assembly GCA_028646595.1). Taxonomy (NCBI): domain Eukaryota; kingdom Metazoa; phylum Chordata; class Mammalia; order Diprotodontia; family Phalangeridae; genus Phalanger; species Phalanger gymnotis. Next base: position 131,386,583 of record CM053626.1, on the reverse strand, counting down.
TCTGCACAATAAAATTGATTATCCAAATATGGATATGATATATATTGCAAAGAGAAGGGAAATGTGTCATGTCCCAATCTTTCCCATTGCCATATTTTTTGTATTGAGAAAAAAAAATCCTCAAAGCTAGAGAGAACATTTAATCAAACTACCTTTGAATACTCCTTTTAAAGGAGTACCACATTTACACTTAATTTGTGTCTCAAGATCTATCATTTCACTGATGTTAGTTCCTCTTCAATTCTGTTGATGCCACCTCTCGTGCAAGATGAGGGCGAAACCACCTTCTTCCTCCTCTTCCTTTTCCCCAGGGTCACCACTCCTTTTTCTAGCAGATTACAACTCTTTTGTGTCTTTGTGAATGGCCAAGACCCAAAACACTTACCATCTTGGGGCCAACCCTTTGGTGACAAGCTTCTTCAAACTTTGTTAGTCTAGTGCTCAAATGACAAACTCACAGACTCTCCCTGAGCCTGTAATCTAAGCTTGTATACCTTGGACAGGACCTACTGGAATTTGAATTGGCACTCTACTCATAGGGCCTGTGAGAATTTAGGGTACTGGATAAGGGCTTTTGTAGGGGGTACTTAACAATTGCTTATTTTGTTAATAACAATAGTGAGGAAGAAAACAAAGTTTATTCCATGGGCACCAGTGTCTCTAATAACTAATTTGATTAATCTGCTAAGATGACTGTACTTTTACAAGTGTTAGGTCAATTAAAGCAATTGCTTTAAAATACAAAAAAAGGCAGCCAAAAGGAGCTCAGCTGTCACCTTCTGCTGGAGGCCTTTCCTGTCTCCTCACTCCAGGTATTAGAATCTTCCTTTCTAACATTACCTTCCATCTATATTCATTTGTATCTTGCACATACCTATTTATGTACATGTCTTCTTTCCCTTAGAACATAAATTCCTTGAGGGTAGTGATTATTTTGCCCGTCTTTGAATGCCAGTTTAGCACTTTATAAGGCACGTACAACCTTGAAAAATGCTTGTTTGTGGATTGAAAAAGTAAAAAGTAAATTGAAAAAGTGGAGATTAGGGTCAGGACCACTACATGAGCAAAGTGTTCAGTGGACTGGGATCCTATAGAGGAAAATGGAAGCCAGAGTTGCATTATGGACAGGCTGACTTTGAGCTTAATAATGATGATAATAACCTCATAATAATAATGGCTGGCATATATATATATATATATATATATATATATAATATTTTATGATTTAAAAAGTGGTTTCAATATATTATCTAATTTAATACAACAACCTCAAGAGTGAGGTAGTACAAGTATCTTCATTTCAGAGATAAAGAAACTAAGACTTAATGAGGTTAAGTTACATGCCCCACGTCCAAGAATTGGTGAATGACAGAGTGAGGGCTCAAGCACAGGTCTCCTGACTCCAAATCCATTGAGATCCCATTAACTCTGGACACTTAGGACTCAAGAGCAGGGTAGCCAAGGTGGGTTTTCATGGAGAGAAATAGCTGTGGAAAGTCAATAACCCTTCGGTTCATATACAAGGCTGTTATTAAATAAGATTTTATTTAGAGTTGGAAGAACTAACACTATCATACTCTCACCTGCTGGACCAACTCAGTTCTTTTTCCTACTATTCACTTCCCTTATGGTGGGAGCTAAGAACAGATAGGCACAGGTATCCTTAATAGGGGTAGAGCAGGTGATGAGATCTTTCACCTGCCAACTCTCAGAATGAGAATTAGGGGAGAATGAACAATAGAAGGCATGTATGGTTGAGAAAAACAATGAAAAGGAAACAATAAACTCAAAGGAATGAGGAAAAATTGAGGGAAAGATGTCTTCGATTTCTGTTTGGCTAAACAAATGTATATGCTATTCCCTAAGAGTGATTGTCTTTGTGTAACTGTCATTTGGTGGACAAAGAGTCAAATATAGATTGGAGTAACTCCCCATTAAAGCGTTAGTGATCAGGAGTAGAGCTGAAAGACAGACTAACAATATTTGACCAGGTATCCATCAGTCATTTTTTTAGTCATATCTGACTCTTTGTGACAACATTTGAGGTTTTCTTGGAAAAGATACTGGAGTGGCTTGCCGTTTCCTTTTCCAGTTCATTTTACAAATAAGGAAATAGAGGCCAACAGAGTTAAGTGACTTGCCCAGGGCCACTTAGCTAGTGTCTGAGATTGGATTCAAACTCAGATCTTCCTGACTTCAGTCCCTTCACTCTATCCACTAAGCCACCTAGCTGCTCCTAAATTTATCCAGCTAGTCGTAATTCTAGCCTGATACTACCCCCTACTCACATCACAGCCAGCCTGGTGGCCTCAATCTGCTATGCCCCACTCGTCAATTTACTTTGGAAAAGGGTGCTCAAAACCACAAACCACATCTTGACATAACCATGTAGAAACACATAACCCACATGGACACCAAACACACACACACACACACACACACACACACACACACACACACACTGGAAGTTTAACTAGTCAGCTTTGTCCATTTCGTAGTTCATACCAAAATCTCTTTGGTAGCTGGGTGCCACAAAGGATAGAACACTGGGCTTGGAGTCAGGAAGACCTGAGTTCGAATCTAATTTCAGACCCTTACTAGTTGTGCGGTCCTGGGCAAGTGACTTAACTTCAGTTTTCTCAAAGGTAAAGTAAGGATAGTAAAACACATCTATCTCCCAGGACTGTTGTGAGAATTAAATGAGATAATATTTGTAAAGCACCTACCACAAAATTCTTGTTCTTTTCTTTCCTTTGTTTTCCTTCCATTTTTCTGGGATGGGTATTTGTCCAACTTTTACAATTTCTCTTGCCTGTGTAGAACTCGATACATCATTCTACGGGAATTTTGGGAAGGATTTAAAGGTTTTGCTAGTCTATAATTAAAATATACCCACATAATTGAAAATCAAGCCTGAAAATAAATATTCTCATTCATTTTTATTAAGATGCTAATGGATTAATGAACTTATAATGATTATATTTATGAAGAAAGGAAATGATTTTACCTTTTTGCCAAGCAATAGATATGCATTTGTGTAAGAAAAGTATGATATATGTTTCCTTGCAAATTCTAGGATTTGTTTGTGATTTACATTATTTCTTGCATACCAAAGTGGGCACTTGTCAATTATGCCTCTGAGGGGGGTGCTATTCTAGAGAGGTTAGTGCTAAATAATCGTCTGAATAAAAACCACTTATGCAAAATGCAATTTCTGAGGCATGTGCACAAGCTGGCAAGGAGTGGTGGTGCCAGGCTGGCTTTCTCCTCACTTGTCCTTAGCCTTCTGCTTATTGGGATTAGATTCTCATCATGGCAACTTCAAACACCTGTTAAGAATTGAGTTACAGTATGTGGGAACATCTCTCCTTGGAACCCAGAGTGCTGAGTGGCAATGAACCAAAGTGATTTTTTGAAAGGCAAGCAGGGACAAGGAAACTGAGGACCAGAAAGATGTACAAAGTGCCTCACTCAAGGTTGTACAAAGTTCACAGCAGAAATATGACAACATAGGTATCCTACTTTCCCCATATAGTGCCCTCTTGATGAGATTACACTGGCCAATGGATTATGTTGAAGAAATTGGAAAGTTTCTGTTTTAAAATTCAACCTCAATAAAAACCTCTGAAGATCTGAGAATGTCCTTGGTGAATAAAGACAGAGGCATCACAAATAGCACTTTGAGACTATATATATGGGCATATCCTTTAAAAAAAGCGCAATGTGCCTTATGGCCCATGAACCATTGTTCTCCACAATAGCTCTGAAGAATAGAAACCAAATGTTACCACTTTCATCCTAGAGATGGGTAGATTGAGGCACTGAGAAATTAATAACAAAGTCTCTAGTTTCTATAGATACTTTCCCTCCTTAATCGACATACACATTTCTAGGGCAGAATAGTGTGTTGGAAAGAGAATTTGGATTTGGAATGAGAAGAAATGGTTTCAACAAAGCTCTCCATCATTTCCTAGCTTTAAAATGAAAGGGTCGGATTAGATGACCTCTGAAGATTCTTTCCAGCTCTACATCCTGTGATCTGTTCTTATTTAGTGTGTGAAAGTAAGGGCATGTATTATTTTCCCCTTTATATAGCTTTATCATTTGGAAAATGTTGAGAGATTAAGTGACCATCTAAGGTTAGATAGCTTGATTAATCATCTGCCATTCTACCTATATTCAGGAAGAGTATCCATACCTTGCATATTTCCCCACATTTTGTAATTTGTTCTGTTCTGAAAATTTGTGAATCATTGATCCCATACATTTTCAAGTTAAAAAATATTGAAAGGAAAAGTAGCATCTCAGCCTTAAACTCCATTTGGCAGCTCTATTCAGTGCTCCCATTCTGTTATTATAAAGGGCACTGAAACAAAATAATGGTTTTTAACTTGGCATTTAACTCTTTGGCACCAGTAGGTGTGGATTTCCTTATGGCAAATGCTAATACTGATTCGCACTGTTTCCTAGTGTTAGGAAATAGTCACTTCTGGAAACACATTTATTGGGAATGATTTCATGTAAATTCCAAATGCTGATTCTCAGATCTGTCTTTCACAGAGTTATTAGCACCTCTATTCTTTGTCCACATCTGAGCGCACGTTCATGCGTAGCCTTGCTGGATGGCATTCGTAATTGTTGAAATTCTTTCTCATGAAGCTGCTTTTACAAATTTAGTTACTATGGTATTATGTTAGAAAAGGTATGTTTCTCTTTCTCTCTGTAGAATATAACCCTAAATTATCTAAAATTAATATAAGGTCAAGAATAATTCTAGATAATCAAGGGTTTAGATAAACAAGAGATAGAATGACAATGAAGGACAGTACCCAAATTTGAATAACCAGAGTTTGTGTGTGTGCTCTGATACACACACACATACATATACACATATATACACAATATACATGTACATCAGAGCACACATATATGCATACATATACATATAATTAACATGTACATCAGAGTACATATATATGCATACGTATATGTCTATCTATATCGGAGTACACACACTGACTCTAGCCATTCAAATTTGGTTATTGTCCTTCATTGCCAAGCCATCTTTTGTTTATCTAAAACCTTTATACACACATAGATGTGTAAGTGTACACACATTTATCCTCATATCTTATATAATTTTTTAAACAAAAGCCGGGGAACAATTTGGAATTACATATAAGTTATTATCCGAAATAGATTCTTATTAATAGCCATGCTTCTCCTGATGAAGAGGCATATGACATACAAGTATACATCTGGAGCCTAGCATTGTCATGGAGATTCCCCTATCCATTGGACAATTTCAACAATTATTGGCTGATGAGAACAGGGTGGAATTTCCATATAAAATCCCATTTTACAGGTTAAAAACCTGAGGCAGAGAGGAATTAAGGAACTGGCTCTGCAACAGTGGAATACTAGCAAATCTCCTTGTAATTATGGGCTAAGCAGAAAGAGCCAGATGGTGTAGGATACTGTACCTAGGAGAAACAGCATCAGCTTCTAGTTCAGCAGCCAATTCAAAGATACTCACTGAATAAGTCATAAAGCATTAGAAACCAGCTCCCAGAGTTTCCTCAGGGTGGATTAGAATGGAAGAAGCATATCCTCTAGAGAGGGGGAGGTCGCATAACATCTCATTCCCAATTTATTGTCATCTGACAAAAGTTATCAGATCAAGTAAGAAGAAAATCTGTCAAATCAAGCTGACTATGGACTAGTCTAATTAATTGTTTACATATTGGTTATTAGTATGATCTGACAAAATAACTTGATTGAGAAAATGTTGCTATCGTGATAGGTGCAGGCAATCTTGCTTGTATTCTGAGCCTTTAGACACTAGATTAAGGTTTTCAGTTATCTACTACTTACCTAGGGAACACATTAGAAATTTTGCATTAAAAATTAACCTGTCTTGAAGGTATCATCAAAAAAGAAAGGAAAAAGAAAATTGACAATTGCTAGCAGGACCAAAGTCAAAGACAGCACAAGAAAAAGTCTTCTTAGTAGCTGTGGAGGATTTGTCATAGATCTGCCAAAATTTATATCTTACCCAGAAACTTTTTGCCTAATAGTAAAACATAATGAAACATGCAATCAAATAATCTGCTTCTAGGGAAAAACACTGAAATGCTAGGTTTAATTTCATACATTTTACAACATTTCAAGATACTTCACAACAATTATTATTTTTTTTTTTGTCAAAAAAGAAATCCCACTCTTCTACAAGACTGAAGGAGAAAAACTTCCCAGTATCAAATGATGTTCCTTTAGAATAACAGCTAGTACTTCACTTTAAGAACTTGGATCCCAGTGTTTCTGCATTCTCAAACAGGTAAGCCTGTACAGAAACACTTAAGAAATCATTTTAAAAGTCAGCAACAGTGCTGTTAAAAACAAAAACAAAAACACAGAACCAAAGATCATAATCTTTTTATTGATAGTGAATGAATAATGATTGATTTGAAAGAGGATCCACTTAAAAATACGCCACACTCTTGAGAAACAGCCATAACCAGGCTTCCTAATTAAATAATTGTCTTTATATTGCATAAAATATATTTATTGCTCATAGTTCTAGTTACATTCCCTCCCCACCCCAATATAATAGTCAGTAGCTTTCATGTATCTGTTACTGTGCCTTCAGTGAAAAGCACTATGGTCACTCATAGTAGCAATCAGATTCGAAGATCTTTCCTACCCATCAATGGGCCATGGGACCTGCTTATATCACAGGAAGCCTAAGACATATGTGGTGGGAGGAGCTTCCTGACCGGAAAAGGAAGTTGTGTCACAGGAAATGCTGAAGCAGAGAGAGAGAGATGTTATGGCTGCTAATGGTCGCCCTCATGAATGTTAGAACTGAACAGGCTGACTTAGCTGTACTGTGAATTTGTTTTGGGAAGACTCCAGCAGGGGGCCAGAGATGTTTCAGGATGGTGAAGCTCCTCGTTGTGATATTCTGTATTGAATGTTTTGGGTTTCTTGCTGTTATGATGAAATGGACTGACTGGCTGTGGGAGCTGAACATTTGGTTATGGGATATGATTTTCTGATGTCTGAATAAATGTTATACTTCTTTTGCCGTCTTTATGGAGAGTCTCTCATACCTTGTGATACAGAACTACATAGGCATATTCATGATTATCATTGATGTTGTGTTTATTGCCTTACTGTTTCATCACTATGGTGGTTAGATATAAAGAAAGTCATGGTCTTGGCTAAATAAGAGCCCACAGTGACATAGGTGATCAACCAGGTCAAGCATGTCATATTATTACCCAACAGAAACACATGCTTTCACTCGTAACTAGCAGTCTATAAACAAGCATTAAAGCTACAAATAGCATTGACCTGGAGATGAAAACCTTGGAAGGCAGTGCCATGTCACCTAGAGCACTCATGATAAAGAAAAGGAAGTTTGGGAATAGGTTAACATGGACACTGGACTTTGGAAGAGCAGTTTTAAGGAATTCATATTGAGGATGAATTGACTCAAGAGGGATGGGAGAGTCTTGAGAAAAAAAGTTCTATCAATATAGTTGCAATTGAGGAAGAAGAGGGGGGTGTGTCTAAATTGCTGTATAAATATAGCTGTAGAGGGAACCCAATGCTGTCTGTTTTAAATTGACACATATAAAGGGAGAAACAAGCAGGTAACTGAAGGCAAATAGAAAAGCACGGAATAGTCATATGCAAATAATTTAGCAAAGTTATAGTTCAAAATGAGCTGAGGCTTGCTATAAATGTTAAAGATAACAAAAAGAGAATGAAGGAGGAAGTGAAAGTATACATGCTAGGAGTAGAAAGGAAAATGGTAAGACATGACAAAGATAAAGCAAAACTATTGCAATGCAGGCTTTGGGTCACTCATAAAACTTCCCCACACGTTGCCCTATGGTTTCTACTTCTCCCCTCAGAACTCTAAGGATAATCATTAGTGGTTGAGGTGGTAGTTTCTCCAATATTATCGTTCGCAAGCTCCCACAGGTGCACATTCCCATTGATTGTCAGTTAATATCAACAATTCAGACTGACTTAATTAGGTTCTAAAAATAAGCATTTGCTGAGGTGGTTAGTAAGAACAACTGATACGAAATACTCCAACTCTTTCCACCAAAAAAAACCCGAAGGGTACACTCTTCCACAAGTATATAAGAAGTTCAAGGGAAGCCCTCATCTCTTCTTCATGGAGTTCTCATAAGGGCTGGCACATGAGGAGATGGCGGATTAGGGTTAGCTCTCCTTCTACTCTACCCTGTATCTTCCCTTCTCCAACCCACCTCCCCCAATCCCTTCTCAGACTTAGTCTACTTGACCCAGGTATGATTTGTGATACTTGCCTTAGATATAAAAATTCCTTCTCTTATAGAAATTTGGTGAAAAGAAGAGGGAGTTGTGGTCTTAAATACAGTAGCATGTATGGTTTCTCAGAGGTGGAAATCTTGTATGGAGGAAGAGAAATAGGTTGAGTCAGCCTTTGTGGCAATAGCAAGAGACATAAGGATGCAATAGGAAGACTAGCTCCTTAGGAAGGAAGTCTATAAGGCCTTAATCAATGAACAAGGATTTATTAGGTGCCTACTATGTGCCAGTCACTATGTTAGACACTGAGAAAATGAATACAAAAATACAACACTGCTTGCCCTCATGGTGCTTAAATTCTGCCTAGCGGCAATATAGTGCTTCAAAAAGTGACATCCAACACATTTTACCTCATTTTTTCCTCCAGTAAATTATAAGTATTCATTTACCAACTAGCTAGTGGTAAATTTTGCTGAGCTTTAGAAGAGAGAGAATACTTTCTGCCCTCCTTTACCTTCCCCAGTCTCTGTTTTCTTATGTGACTTTTGAAGTAAGAAGGACATATCTGTTCACTGGTGCCATAGACAGCCACCAACTAAAAGCCACTCTTCCTGAAGCATTTTTTAAAAATACATCTTATTTTTTCCATTAATAAGACAGTAGTTTTATTTCCACACCCCTCCCCAGTGACAAAAATCTCATAACAAATATTCATTGTCCTGAAAGCAGTTTTTCAGGAGTCACCACAAGCTGGACTAAAGAGGAGCATAGTTTCTTCACCGCCATACTCCCATGGGAACCTTCTCTCCATCCCCCCTTTTCAGCTCTTTCTTGTGTGTTGTCTTCCCTCATTAGAATATAAGCTTCTTGAAAACAGGGACTATTTCTCTTTTTTATGCCCAGTGCTTAGCACAGTTCCTGACATACAGTAAACACTTAACTGTTTGTTGACTTGACTTTGGTCACATTGTGCAAGTCATTTAACTCCTCTGGGCCTCTGTGGAAAAGAGGCAGTAGTATTACATGATTTCTATGGTCTTTTCAGCTCTAATATTCTATGGTCCTATTTTATGGACTCAAGAAGGAGGGAGTGGGGCACCAGTTAAGATAACTCTGTAACAATCTATTTGTGCCAAGGGCTGAGTTAGGGGTTGTAAAAATGGGATATATCTGAGAGTGACAAAGAAATAATAAGGTTTGGTGGTTGGATTTCAGACAGGAAGGAGAGTGAGGGGTCTTAGATGATTCAAAGGTACTCTGGAGTCTGAAGGACCCAGAAAATGGCAGTTGCCACTGACTGAAATGAGGTTGCTTGGAAGCAAGCTGGTTTGGGCAGGTAAGATGATGAATTTGGTTGGGAATGACTTAAGGATAGGGAAGCCCCATCCCACAATGAGGGATCTGATTGAGTTAGATCATGTGCCAGAAGCTGCTTCCAAGTAGAATGTGAAGATATTATGCCAAATTCTGCCTTTGGACAAGAATATGGGGTTCCCGTGGAATTCAGTAAGAAACTAGGCATGAATCAGAGGGCAGAGTTCGGTCTTTGAGCCAAATTATTTTCCTATGAATAGGCACATGTTTAATTTGCAAAGTTTGGGCATGTGTCCACCTGGAATCAAAACATTAGGAATCATTCCAAAGCCTGCCTTTTGATTTTAATAGGGCAGGGGGAGAATTCTACAAGGGAGTGTAATTCAGCGGGAGTGTTCTGAAGAAGGAAGGTAGAAAAAGGGAGGAGGGGTGACCACTCAGGATCCTGGCTAAAGGGGATACTAAATTTGGCAGATTTATTCTTCTGCCCCAGGTTCTGTACTGTTTATTGTGAAGTGTAGCGTCATAGCCCTTCATTGGCAACTGCAAATGATCGCAGAAAGCACCTGCCTATTATGCCTTCCCCTATCTCTTCTTCCCTTTTCCAAGCCCTACCCATTTTCCAAGGTTTAGCTCAAGCCTAACCTTCTCCAGGTGCCCTGGCCCACACTAATTTTCCCCTTCTTTGGATTCCTATAGTTTTTAGAGTCTATGCCACAAAATTATCAACTCGTTGTGTGTTGGACTACAAGAGTCCCTGGAACCTGCCTCCCTCAATTAGCTGCCGCTCATTAGTGCTTGCCCAGAACTCCCTGGGGATGCCTGACATGAAAACCAGGATACCCTAGCTTATCCCTGCTTGACGTCTCCCTAAGAGCAGGAGGGAGCACAGATAGAGCGAGTGACTTCCATCCTCCAGCACCCAAACCGTAAGATTAACATGGTCAGTCTGTAGGATCTGATGCAAACAAATGATGATACATTGTCTTCTTTGCTTTGAACTTTTAAGTCAAGAGTAACATGGTGATCGCACGTCTTATTTTTTTTTACTGAGCTGCCAAAATGCACTTATCATATCAATCCTCTGAAGATATTCTTGCAATTACCTTACAGTTCTATGTCCCTTTCCATCATCTTCTTTCCCACAAAGGGTAAGCATGATTTCAAATGTCTTGTTCATATTTAACTACAGCTCCAAATCATGCACTTTTGTGTAGGGTTAGCACTTAATATTGACAATAATAATATTGAGAGACTTCATATTGTTGGAGATAGAGAGTTTACCTTGGAGTTGGCAAGACCTGGTTCAAGTCCTGCATATATAATGCATACTGGCTGTGTGATCCTGGGCAAGTCACTTAATTTCTCAGTGCTCCAGGTAACTAAGGCAACTAAAATTTCAGAGAAGGTGCAATGTGTGTTGGTAGAGGATATTGCCTGATTGGGAGCATTCCTAGTTCAAATAATAATAATAATAATAATAACTGTCATTTATGTGGCACCTTATAATTTATAAAGTACTCTTCCTCATAGAAAGGTAGGGCTAGTATATACGCTCAAGATGAAGTGATTTGCCAAAGGTCATACGGAAAACTGCTGGTGAAGTTGAGACTCAAAACCCAGGTCTTCTGATTCTGAATCCAACCCTCAGATTTGGCCTTACTCCATCTGGGTCCCTTCCTACTTCCCACCAACACATCATCAAATTCATCAGATGCTTTTTTTCTTACTTGGCCAGCTCTTTGCCCCCAGGCATCTTCCTCATTCCAATCCTCCAATGAGATGCTGTCTTAAATTCTTTAATTGTTTAGTGTATGTCCAAACCTTGACTAAGGATATGCTGGTAAATGTTTAACAACTGGCTCTCCAAAAACCCTGACATTTTAAAGTTTAATTTGAATTATTAACATTTTCTCCATCACTTTCTTAAATCTGGGCAATCAATACACAATTGATTTCTAAGATCCAAATGCTCACACAGAAAACTTGACAAAGGCTCTCACCAGCCAGTATGAAGTGGCTCCAGCACATTCCTGTTTGACCCCCAGCATAGATTGTAAGTTCTTTGAAGAAAAGATACATATTATACTTTCACCTAGCTAATTTCAGGGCATCCTAGATCAAAGATCTTTTCATTTTTCCAGATCAACGTTCAATTCCAGACTCACCCCAACCAATCAGAAAAATCTCCTGATGGCTTGGCAGGAGGTCATATTATCACAATCACTTAGCTAACTAGATAGCTCTGCTTCCTCTGCCTAAACAGGGGTGAGGATAAAAAGAACCCTCACATCCAATTATGGTTTTTTCAATCACTTTAAAATGTAATACACCACCACTCAGACTGTACACAAAGACGAGCCTCTCTATTATACCTTCCTCTGGACATTCTGCCTGTACTTCCCCATCTGAACACAATCTATAAGTGGACATGAAGATTTCCCCCGAACAATGTAGAACAGACTGGCACTGACCACTCAGGATTTGTATGGGCCCTCTCCTTTCCCCAGACTGGCATGCATTTTTATTCTAGCTGCTGGGGCAGTGGATAGAGCACTGGGCATGGAATCAGGAAGACTGAACTTTGTGAGTTCAAATCCGGCTTCAAACACTCCCTAACTGGGCAAGTCACTTAATTTTATTTGCCTCACTTTCCTCATCTGTAGAATGAGCTAGAAAATGAAGTGACAAACAACTTCAGTATCTCTCCCAACAACAGCAATAGCAGCAGTAGCAGTAACAACAACAACAACAACAGCAAAGTGAGGATATATTTGATATCGCAAGTAAAAGGAGGGATAGGCAGATTTCACAAGTCACTTCTGTGCTTTCAGAAAGCCTGGCTCACTTTCATGAAGCTTGTTTCAAAGGAAATAAGAGGAGAAAAACCAAGAGGAAGAGGCAGAAAAACAGAGAAGCACTTTGAGGACAAAGACTAGTCTGACTGAAAATGAGGCACATAAAATTTCTGGCCTCGGTTTCCTTTCTTGTAAAATCAAAGGGCTGGTATGAATGCTTTTCTAAGTCATTGAAGATCAGAGAGGTTAAATGACTTGCCTATAGTCACACATCTAGTAAGAAAAAACCTCAAACATCCCTCCTCAAGAGGTCACTAAGTGAAGCCACAAAATAACCACAAATATTACCAGCCCCAAATATTCCTTTGATTAGCTCATCTATTTTCCGTATAGGGAGCACACAGAGTAAAATAAAAGCAAATTAACATTTATTATTTCTACCTACCCAGAATAAATTCTTAATTGATTGGAGCAATCAGGCTAGTGACTATTTACAAAGGCTAATCTTACAATGACCATATTCCTCATTTTAAAATATTCTAATTGTTTTCATAAGCCATTGAAATGTCTTGAAAAACCCCAATATTTGAACAAATAGTAGCAATGAATCAAATCAGTAAGCATTACAATAAAATATACATAAGCTCCAAAAGATTGAGAACCCCTATTATGTACATCTTCAGCTCTCTTTGTAGCAAGCATGTGGCATGGTATAGTGGTGCCAAGGATTAGCTGCCATGTTTCTAGATATAAAGCCTGAAAACACTGGGTGGAACAATATGCCATCAACTTCAACAACAGATGCACAACAAGCCTAGTTCTACAAAAAATTATATTAAAACATTTTTTGCTGACTTACATATCTTCAAATAATTATAAAATTATTTTTTAAAAATTTCCTCTCAATAAAGCCAATTCTTTATATGGACACCTCGATATGATTTAATGTTTTTACTTCTGTAAAATTTGCCATATAAATAAATTTACAAGTCAGAAGAGGCATAGTGGGTAGAGAGGTGGCCTTAGAACAAGAAAGACCTGGGTTCAAGTCCTGTTGTACCGGTTATGTGATTTTAGGCAAGTCACTTTATCTGTGAGACAGTACTCTGATTTTTCTTTGTTCTCGAAGATGACCAAAGTGACATCACTATGTTGGCGTCAAGGTACAATGTATCCAGCTGTCATTGATCAGACCAATATAAGCTCAGCTTCCACAGGTCTGATACAAATATTCCATATGAATATTTGGAGTGGAGATGTCTCTAAATAAGTGTATCTCACATTTCTTTTGAGCTTTTTTTGGTGTTTTTTTTTAAACTTGCAATTCCACTTTGCTCAGAGAGCACAGCATCATCTTTGATGAGGTCAGGCCCTGCTGGGTGGTCCTGTGCCAGTGTCTCCCATGTCTTACAATTGATTCCCAAGTTCAGAATCAATGCTGTAGGCAACTCTTTAAGACTACGACACTGTATGGCACCAGAAAGATAGTGCCGGCTCGCACTGGTGAAAGGGGTTTCTTCACTCAGGAATTCCGTACGCTAGTAGATCTGGCATCTATTGCTATCCAAAACTCAGAAAAGTAAATCCTAAATGTTTATTGACTGACAAAATGTGCAAAATTAAGGACAGGAAAAGATGGCTTCTAAGGACCAATTCTGTTTTGTTTTGTTTATTTGTTTCATGGGTTGTCATGGCCTCAATAAATAAACAAATTAATTAACAGACACAGAAAGATAAATGAACTAGGTCCATTTGTGTATTACTGTTCTAAATCACATGGCCTATGGGGGGTATAGCATGGTAGGGAAGTGTTGGTATGGTTAAGTACTATTTTTTTTTATTGATTTTGGAGAAAAGTTTGGTTATACCCATATTCTTCAGGCTAATTAGAAGAGATGCTACCCACATAGTATATCTCTCCTTTTCCTGATTTGAGAGTTTGGAAATTATTGGTATCAAAGCTAATCTAGTCCACCCCTTTCTTTCCTAAAAGTAGGGGAGGGGGAGAGGGAGTAGAGAGATACTGGAAAAATTCTCCTCACAAAGCATTTCCATGCTTCTCTTTTCTAATTGCATCATTCTGGGATTTGAAAGCATCTTTCATGTATCTTATCAAGTTTATTTGCCATTTCTTTCCTGGAAACATTACAAGGTACTCCAGCTACTTTTTTTCCTATCGATTCCCATGTGCTTAAAAGCTAAGAGATCCAGCAAACAAGGTAGTACAGATACTGATGAATCAAGAGAGGACATTCTTTTCTCATAGCCCGACACAACACGACAGTAAGGGTCGTTTAACACTTTCTTTACCAGGGAGTTAGTAAGAAAAAACCCCCAAAGATCAGTCCTATGTGCAGCCTTTTGATTCTACTGCATATGGGCTTAGGATGAAGTTTTTTATTGATTTCAGCTCTTGTGGTTTCACAACTGAGGTGTTTTGCTTGGACTCTGACTTCATCTGAAACTCTATGGATGTGAAAATATGTCCGTCAGATTGTCTTCCTCTGAATGAAGATTTAACTGACAGGCATAGAAATCCTACCTGCATGATAAAAAAATACTTTCTACCACACAGGTGGGACTAAGTTCTCACCCTCAGCACCTGGGTAAATTGTTATCAGGTAGATAGAACATGTGAGTAGAAGCCAGCCTGGGATTACATTGATCAGAAAGGTTGCCAATGGACAGTTCCTTTCTCATTTTGCTTTCTGTTTTAATCACAGAAAAATCAGACATTCTAGGGGATTCTTGCTTGGTGCTTTTGGAAATGTAGTATCCTACGTCAAAGCCCTTGCCACATCTACCTACACCAAGATACTGTGGCCTCTACTCTTTATTATCAAGGATGGATTCACCAAGTTAAAAGCTGGAGGATTCATCAACATGTGCCTTTTGGAATGAACCTGTCAAATCAGAAGTGAATCAGCAAAAAAAAAATATGGCTTCTTGAAATTCAAATGCCCTTTTGACTTGGCATCTAATTTCCATGAAAGGTTCACCAACTCAAAAATAAACTCCACCAACTTTGAATAAAACCCCTTGTTGTTGTAAAATATCCTATGATGCTTTTGGCAGGAGTAGACATCCTGGACCCAGTCCAAGTGCAGTTAATTACATTCCTTCTGCCCGGATTCTCTTTACAGTTTTGGATCGATAGGGTGTACTTCACTCCTTTTCCCGAAGTGTTGTCTGGTGTCACTGTGCATTAGAAATAGCAACTAGGAATCATTCCAGAGTTGAGGAAACAGTGGGACATGCAAAATGAGAAGATTTTGTATTTGTTAGATGAAGAGCTGCAAGATAAATCTTTCAAATGTTAAGCTAGCCAGGCTTCTAAGTGAAGGTAACAGATTCATCCAGAGAAGACAGCATGGTGTAGGGAAAAGGCTGGCCTGCACGTCAGAACATCCAGGCTAGTTCAAGGCTTCAGTGTTCTCACTCATAAAATAAACACAGAGTGGGATCAGGCTAGATTGTGATCACTAAGGCTCTTTCTAGAGTCTCTAATATTCTATTAAAAGTTGTTGCAGGGAAAATATCTCTGAACAGGTTGCCTTTTTTAACCTAAAGTTTTACATCTGACCAATACTTTATATCTTCCTCCTCTTATTTTTCTATTAAGTGTGCTATATGTGTGAGGAAGGAACAAGATAGAGTACTAGAAAAAGGATTAGATTGGGAAAGAGGACACAGGTTCAAATCTAAGGTCTGTCACTTAGGGACTGTGTAATGATGTGGCAAAAGCAATAGTTGCTGTTCAGTTGTTTCAGTCATGTATGAATCTTTGTGACCCCATTTGGAGTTTTCATGGCAAAGATACAGGAATGGTTTGCCATTTCCTTCCCCAGATCATTTTACAGATAGGGAAGATGAGGCAAACAGGATTGAGTGACTTGCCCAGGGTCACATAGCTAGTAAGTGTCTGAGGCTAGATTTGAACCTAGGAAGATGAATCTTCCTGACTTCAGGCCTAGGACTCTATCCACTCTGTCCAACACCTGGCTGCCCCCAAAAATGGAGTCAAAGCACTGGGAGTTTGATCCTGCATTTGTTAACCATTTCTTCATAGATGGAAAGCTCCTCCCATAACCTTCATTTAAAAGAGGGTGCCCAGGCGATCCACCTCTTTATCTCCCACCTGGTTGTACTAATAGACTTTGCCATCTTGCCACCTGCATCTGTCCAGGTCCCTTCCCCACCACTCCTGCTTTTTAATTTCCTTTTGTGTGTTTACTTTCCCAATTAGATTATAAGCTCCTTGAAGTTAGGCACTCTGTCTTTTGCATTTCTTTGTGTATGCAATGCTTAGCAAAGTGCCTGGCGGTAAGTGCCAAAGTCGGGGGTAATAAGTGTTTTATTGACTGGCCAAATGTATAAAATGAAGGACAGGACAAAATGGATTCTGAGGACCAATTGTGTTTTTTTTTGTTGTTGTTTCATGGGTTGTCATGGCCTCAATAAATAAACAAATTAATTAGTAGACAGACACAGAAAGATAAATGAACTAGATCCATTTGAGTATTACTGTTCTAAATCACATGGCCTATGGGGGTATACGGTAGGGAAGTGTTGGTATAGTTAAGTACTATTTTTTTCGTGATTTTGTAGATAAGTTTGGTTCTACTCATTCTTCTGACTAATGAGAAGAGAGGCTTCCCATGTAGTAGATCTGTTCTGTGTTTAAAGTTGAAGTCTGAAGATTGACATGCATCTTAGAACAATTGCTTGCAAGATAAGAACCGTATTGTTCTTTTATTGTTCGTATACCTCCTTGGGTAGCAAAGATATTTCAGAAAAGGGAAATAGCATGAAGACATCACATCATATTTACATTATGGAAACCTGAGGTATCTGCTTGGCCTACTCCTGATCCCCAAGCCAGACTTGGAACAAGAGGCCTATATTCCATTTCAAACACCTCGAACAAATTGGAGTAATGAGATTGGCAATCTTCTTGTCCACTATGACCTTCAGCCTTTTTCTTTCCTGAACAAAAGGAACTAGTCATAGAGGAATAAAGCTTATAGGTGCTTTCCTCTTGTCATGAGACATTATTGAATTGATTAGTATTTGAGTCAGTCAGGTGGTATAGTGAATAGAAAGCTGGATTTGGGGCTAGGATAGACCTGAGTACCAATTCTGTCTCAGATATTTATTAGCTGTGTCCCTAGGTAAGTTACCTAATTTCTTTTAGCCTCAATTTCCTAATTTGTAAAGTGGAGATAATTAAAGCACCTACCTCCCAGGGCTGTTGTGGGTATCAAATGAGATAACATAGGTAAAAATACTTTATGAACTTTGAAAGCCTACATATACATGTTAATGTAGTAGTTATTATTAATAATAATTATTTCCCCTATGTTACGTCTAATGTGGTGTCTTGCTTTTTCATTTGCAATCTCAGTACTTTTATGTGACTGCAGAAACTTCTAGAGGAACTTGTCAAGGTTTATTAGGGAGTAGGCCAGTCAGGCAAGGAATGTCACATGACTCACCTCCTCGAAAATCCATCTGAGATTGGGTGCAAATTCCCTTTGGCAAATTGAAAACCCTTCGACACAAAGCTCCAGAACACCTTTGCAGACTCAACTTGCTCATCTCTCCTGAACTTTGACATCCAGTCTCCCACCTCCATTCCTTTGAGGAGGCTGTTACTATTCTTGCAATACACTCAAGGTATTTTCCTCTTGTCCTTTACCCACCCCCAGCAGAAAGAAGGCAGGGACTATTCTTTATTAAAACTTTTAATTATATGTCTCATCTTCTAGTTAAAGGAATTTGCCATTAGAGGAGATTCAGAGCAGAGTCTGTGTAGAAGAAGGATTCCATTTGTATGGTGAATGCTAGCATTCTACCAGTGTTGTGATTTGACAGCAATAACTGGAATACAAGTCTCAGAAGCCCAGAAAGCCATGGAAAAACACATAGAGGATATAGCCTTTCCATGTGATTCCCTAGTTCAATCACATCTTCATTTATGTCTAGTTCTGAACAGCATAGTTTAAGAAGAGCATTGAATAAGCCAGGCAGCATCCAGAAGAGGGAAACCAAGATGTGAAGGACCTCAAGCTCATGGGATACAAGGATCCGCTGAAGAAACTGGGGATGTTTCACCTGGACACAGGTAGAATATGATAGTTATCTTTAATAATTGAAGGGCTGATGTTTGGAAGAACTGGACTTGATCCTTTCAGTCCCACAGAGCAGAACCAGCAGCAATGGTTCTCGGACTTCTCTAAATTTTTTTTAATGCCCAAGCTTTTCGACTGGCACTTAGTCTCACGCTTTCTTTTCTTGATGTAGGGATGATTCCAGAAAATTATGGATGTATGGTAGCAATAGGAATGATTCAACTATGCTGAATTTATATGTTGAATATATGTTGAATCCATGATTTTCCAGAACCATCCTTATGTCAAGAAAAGAAAGCGTATTTTTAGAAAAAGGAATTTTGCAAAAGGAATATGTTTTATCAGAATGTTTTTCTTAATTGTTTTGGGGAAATATCATCATCATAGACATTGCTTATATTGTACAAGAATGCACTTTCTCTTCCCCTCTGCCTCTTAGACATCCTTGTTGCCTTTGAAGCTTTGCTCAAACACTACTTCTAACACAAACCCTTTCCTGAGTCCAACTGTTTACGCCTCCTTCTGAAAAGTATTCTGAATTTATTTTATATGCTTATATATGTGGAAGCATGTAGGTGGCTCAGTGGATACAGTGCTGGGCCTGGAGTTAGAAAACCTGAGTTCAAATCCAGCCTCAGACACCTACTGGCTGTGTGACCCTGGGCAAGTCACTTAACCTCTGTTTGTCTTAATCCACTGGAGAAAGAAATGGCAAACCACTCCAGTATCACTTGTCAAGAAAACCTCATGGTATTGGCATGCTATGGTTACAGGTCACAGAGAATCAGACATGACTCAATGACTAAATAACAAAAACAGTACATAAGTTCGTTAATAGTGAAGGCTGTTCTTTTTGCCTTTGTATCTCCAGCACATAACGCAGTGCCTGGCACACAGTAGTCACCAAATATATGTTAGCTGATTAATTAACATAGGATTATTTAACTTTTATGTGTATACATATTTTCTCCCCAATTACATTATAAGTTTATATGTCTTTGTCTCATCTCCCTCTTGCAAGGTCCCTGAAGGTGCAGAACATGTTTTATATTCTTTACAGAGTGTACTCAAGTTTCTATACATAGAAAACATTCAACAATTATTTCTTAGGTGAATTATTATTATTACATCACATTCATTAGGTTTTTGCATAGTTCCTAGGTAAAATTTGAACCCCCTTAATGCACTTGTCATAATTGTCAATATTATTTCCCCTTAGCAGATGATGGTGGTGGTGGTGGTGGTGGTGATGATGGTGGTGGTTCTAGGCAAGGACTTCTTAACCAAACTTTTTCTTCTCCTAGCAGCTAGCACATGCTCCGTGGACAGTAGGCCATTAATAAATGTCTCCTGAATGAATGAATGGACCTAGTAGATTGACAGCTAATGTCTCTATTTCTGCATCTTAGGACTACACTAATTTTCTTTGCTCTTGCTTTGTATTTGGCCCTTACTTTACGTGTTCATACTCTATTGCTGTTCTCAAATCATTCTTCTCGGTTTTCTCAAGTACTTCTGTTTTCAAAGTGCTTGTTGCTTTCAGGTTTTTTTTTCCTGGCAGATGCCTTATCTGATACTTACATTAAATTCTTTTTCTATTGCTGAGCCTGCCACCCATTTCTCTCTCATCCCTAATTTGCCACTTGGCAATATCTTCAACTATATGGCCTCTTCATTTTTGTATGTCATTTACAAATAAAAAATTCATACTAAAACTTCTCTAATGCACCTTTAAATTCTTCATACTCATTTGATATAGAGTATGACATGCATGGATATTTTTGGAAACCATCTCAATGTTTAGGACAGTTCATACGAATGCCTTCCTGAATTACTGCTTGATAATGATTCTTCACAATTCTTATTGACTCACTTGCCACAACCTTTTCAAGACTCTTCAACACCTTTCACTCTCTCTTTACATGTTTGAATCCTTCTCTTTTATACTCGTTCACAATTGGTGGTCTCAAAAAACTTTTTTTCATAGAAAAGGCATGAACTTCCTCTCTTGTTCATATTCCCTCTTCTGATGTATCTCACAAGGCAGTAACTCTCTTCTGGTTGTGAGGTGTCCCTTTCCCACCACCAACTTACTTGATCTGCATCTATTCTGATTTACTGATAGCCTTTCCTCCTGCATTCACATCTCCTCCATCATCATCATCATCATCATCATCCCCATCAACAGTTATCATTCTACTGTCTTGGGCTACTTCATAGATGTGCAAAAACATATGTAGGTCTCTCTATTTTTTAAAAAAATGATCACCAACATTTTCAAGCACCACAGCATTTTTCCTCTTTCACAGATACCCATGCTCGTTGAATATCCTGTTGCTATCATATAGGCTCTTTCCTTTCTTCCAACGCTCTTCTTGACTCTCCCTCTTCCCAGACTGGTTATATCCAAAGCACTCTTCTGAAACTGCATTAAGATCACCACCAATGATCTCTTCATGGACAAATTAGAGGGACTCTAATACTTCCTTTTCTTCCTTTGCCTTGTCTAATATTAGACATGGACAGGTACTCTTTCTCCTTCCATAACACTGTTAGGTCATGGCTTTGTCTCAATTCTCTCATCAGTCCTTAGTTTAGAGTGTGCTTTTTGTATACTCTAGCCCCCCCCCCCACTTCCAGCCAACTCAATGTGAGAAATGGACCCCAAGATGCTCCAGGGAGGTTCAGAGATGTTCTCCAAAGAAGTGATCTAGCTCATACTGTTGCTGTCAATAGAAGTGGATCCTTGGAAAAGACTAGACCAGCCTTTGCTAGAACTCAAATGGCCACATTGGAACAAGACAGATCTGAAATGTAATGAGTTGTCCACTTCTGGACTCAGTTTGGTCAATACTTTTATGGATTCCAAGGTTTTATCTTGGTTTCTGCTGTTTTCTTGGGGTGTTCACTGTAGCCTCTCATCTGTTACATGTGGATGGCTCCCTTATTCTTTCCTCCTTCCTCTTTCTTCTTTCATATTAGATCACCTAATCAATACAGTTACATTAGAATTCCTTGCCTCAAGACTCCTGTTCAAATTAATTTCACCATCCCAGAAAGAAAAGCCACGATCTTATCTCTCAACCATACTGCACTGTAGTCTCTTTCTATTGGGTGATACACTCCACAAGGATGGTGTTTTTTCACACTAAAACTTATCTTTCTGTGGCATAGTGTACAGTACCACAGTAAGCAAAGGGGGTGCTTAATACCTTCATCTTTCCTTTTTTCATTTTCTTCTTTTTTGTACTTAAAGCCCAAGCCTTGCTCTCTTGAGGTTGCCCATATGTTCAACTTTTGACTCAGTAATATAGTTGAATCAAACTATTGATTTGCTTCTGATACAAGCAGCTTGTGATTTGCTTCTGATACAAGCCATGTGACCACAGGAAAGTCACTTCATCTCTCTAGTTAATAAATCCATTAGAAAGCATGTATTAAATGCTTACTATGTGCCAGGCACTGGGCTCAGTTCTGGGGACACAAAGAAAGGCAAGCTCCTACCTTAAAAGAGCTTGCATTTTTTTTCAATTTGCATTTTATTTTCAATTAACAAACATTTATTTTTTCTTTGCCTCATTCTTCTTTCCAATTTAAACATTAAAACAATAGAAAGCAAAACTTTTCTAACAAATATGCAAAATCAAGCAAAACAAATTTCCACATTTGGCTCATTTCCAAACATGTATGTCTCATTCTACCTCTTAAACCCATCACCTCTCTGAAGGAGCTCACATTCTAAGGGGGAAATGATATGTTTATAAATAGGTACATTCAGAAGGTGGCATTTGCGCTTAATCTTAAATGAAGGCAAGGATTTTAAGAAGTTAAGGTGAAGAAGGAGAACATTTCAGGATTGTTGTTGTTGTTGTTGTGTTTGTCCTTCATTTCCAAAGAGGACCATGACATCAGGGAAATGATGACATGATTTGCAGTTGACTTTGATGTGAAGGAGGGAGGGCTGTGCAAGGTCACCCACCAGCCTCATTTTCTCCTTCAGAGCCATCTGGATCCAGTGGCCTGATATTCACCAGGATGCCTGGAGATGGCCCAGCATATATTAGGAGACCCTGGACCTTTTAAGGCTAGGGCCTTTTCATGTTCTCACTTAGAGAGAGGTAATGCCCGTTCAGTGAATAGGCCTCTTTAAGAAGTGAGTCAAGGGATGGCCCCTTTAATCAAAACTAAAAAAAAAATCAAACTGGGAGGGGAAGACCCTCAGGGTTCCTGCCCAAAAGAGAAACAGTTACTATTTAGTATTTACATTCACTGTGTGCTAGGAGGGCAGGACATTACAGGAATTAGGGACATGAATTACAAAGGCATAGAGACATGGGACAGAGTGTTTTGTATGAAGAGGAGCCAGTAGGCCTGTATTGTTGGATCCCAAAATAGATGGACTGGAGTGAAGCATACAAAGATGGGGCCAGATTGTGAAATGCTCTAAATGACAAACAAAAGAACATACATTTGATGCTGGAGGGAATAGGAAGCCATTAGGGTTTATTGGGTAGATGAATTCACTAAATCGAGACAGGTCAAAATCTTCATTCATAGCTTGAATTCCCACACCAACAAAATCACAGATCACTGACTACTTAATTCCTTGTGCAGGTTCTAAGAACATAACATTTGGACTTCTATGCCCTTTGCTTCTCTCTCGTTCTTTTACCCATTCCAAAATGTTCTACGTATTTCAGCTTAATATGTTCCATTCTTTCCACTTCAGTCATTGCTTTCTACTGCCCACATACCTCTAATAGCTTTCCATTTCTCTTTGGATTAAATTTGGAGTTCTCAACATTGTTTTCAAGGCTCTCAGCCAGTTGGCTCATTCCTCCTTTCTTTGTATTCTCATCTCCTGCTGTTCCCCCAAAACATTGCTTTAACTAAGATTTATTCTCTTCATCCCATCATCATAGTAACAACTCATATTTATGTAGTGCCTTGTAGCATGTAGGATTCAGTATTAGAAAGGACCTTAGAGATCCTTTGTATTCCAAGCTCTTTATTTTATACATGAAGAAAATGAAGCCCAGAGATGTTGAAAGCTTTACTCTAAGTCACATAGGTAATAAAGAGCATAGCCAAGATCAAATCCACATCTTCTGAATTCAAATCCAGAGCTTTTCCCACTATTCCACGACATAAGGTTATAAAGCATTTTGCGTGTATTATTTAACTGGATCCTCACAAAAAGCCTGTGAAGTATGGAGGACAAGTATTACTATCTTCATTTTGGTTGTTGTCCTTCTTTCTTGAAGAAGACCAAGATGACATCACTGTACTTGATTCAATGTGTCCGACTGTGGCTGATCAGGCCAGTCTGAGCTCTTCATTTTACGGATAGGGAAACCGACCCTCCAAGAGGTTAGGTGACTTGATGACTGATTACAGAGCAAGTTAAGAGTACCTGAGGCTCAAAATTGTATCTTCTGATTTTGAATCTGCGTTCTTTCTACTTTATTACTCTAATCCTCTGACAACTTAATTTCTGTATGTCCAAAACCTACTTCATTATTTTTTCCTGCAGAATCTATTCCTTTTTCTGACTTCACTTTTTCTTTCTGTGGTACCGCCTTTTACCTAGTCACCCGTATATATAACTGTGGGGTTATTTCTCTCTCCCCTTTTCCTAACCTCTCATATCCAATAAATCACTAAATCCTGTCAATTTAGCCTCCCTTTGTCTCTCACATCCATTCCCTCCTCTTTATTTTCACAGCCACCACCCTAGGTCAGGCTCCCCATTGTCATCTACTGAGCTATTTGTAATATCTTTTTTTTGGAGGGGGGAAAGCAGGGCAATTGGGATTAAGTGACTTGCCCAAGGTCACACAGCTACTAAATGTGTCAAGTGTCTGAGGTCAAATTTGAACTCAGTGCTCCTGACTCCAGAGCTGGTGCTCTACTCACTGTACCACCTAGCTACTCCTGTAATATCTTCTTGACAGGTCTTTCTGCATTTATTCTTTCCCTCTCCAATCAATCCATCATATTGCTACCAAACTAATCTGTTTTGTATATAAAGCCTTACACTAATGGACTTCTCCATCCATTTTAATACTCCTTTAGACTCTCTAACATCCCAGTTTATCAATTTCCTTAAATCCCATGACCTACTCCTTCAATCTACCTCAGCACACATAGGGATGGTCATACCCTGAATCTCACCAGTGCCAAGAGTTCTACTTCCTTCTTTAATATTTTAATGTTCCTCTAACTGGTCATAACCTCCTCTCATACCATCACTCTTTAAGCTTCACTTCAGTTAAACCTGTTTTTTATTCTCCTTTAATTCTTCCATGTCTTAGTACTTTCTTGGTCATTTTCCTGTCTTCCAATTTCAACCCAATAGCTAACTAGTTCATTTCTATGCTGTCATCTACTCTAGCATCCCTTCCCACCTTGTTCTATCATGGCTCATTCATTTCTAAACCCCGTTCCTGGATTACTTCTATTATCTGCCTCTTGGGCTCTAACTTGTATGTTGCTGAGTAGAGCTAGAGGAAGTCTTACCATTTGTACTGACTTAGTATATATGCTATAAATTCATATTATTCAGCTTCATTCAACTGATGCCTCACTGCACCAAAGAATCCTTTTATTTTTCCTTAATTGATGCCCTATCTCACTCCCCAGAGAAGCTATTCCAAACTTTCATGTCTCTCCTCTATCTCGCAAATAATTTGCCCCCCATCTCCTCTCTTTCTCTCTCTCTCTCTCTCTCTCTCTCTCTCTCTCTCTCTCTCTCTCTCTCTCAGCTTGTCACTTAGAAAATTGAAGCTATCTGTTGTGAGTTTTCTCTTCATCCCTTCTCTTCATCCCCAAACATTTGACACCATCTTCCCTTGATCTCTGACAAAGAGATCCCTTCTCCTTGCCAAAGCCAACCCTTCTACACATGCACTTGTGCCCATCCTCTCTCATCTGCTCCAAAATATTGCATCCTCAATCATCCCCATGTCTCTCAGATCTTCAACCTCTCCTATCTATTTATTCCTTCCTTCTGCTTTAAAACAGAAGTCTTCCTCAACCTTAAAAAGACTTCATTAGACCTTTCTATACCCTCAAGTTATTGTCCTACATCTTTCTTCCTTTTCTCAACCAAACTCCTTCCTAATAAAACCTATCTATGCTTGCTTACTCTGCTTTCACTCTCCCCTGAACCCTTTGTAAGCTGGCTTCCTTCAACTAAAAATGGTCTCTTCAAACTGACCAATGATTTTTAAATTTCAATTATCAAGTAACTTTTCCAATATTTCCCCCTCCCCCAAAAAACTTTTGCAAGAAATATAGTCAAGCAAAACAATTTCTTGTAATGTTCATTTTTACAAAATTGATGTTATAAATTGTTCTCCTAGTTCTGCTCACTTGACTTTTTACCAGTCTCTGCAAGTCTTACCAGGTTTCTCTAAAACTGTCTCCTTTGTTTCTTTTTTTTTAATCTTTTTTTTTAGTCTCCTTTGTTTCTTACAGTACAATAGGATTCAGTTACATTTGTACCTTAATTTGTTCAGCCAATTCCCAATTGATGCCCCACCTTTTACTACTCAGTTCTTTGCTTATACAAAAAAGAACTCCTACCAATATTTATGTATGTTAGGACCATTTCGTCTTTCCTTGATCACCTTGGATTATAGGCCTAATTGCTGAGTAAACACAATTTAGTGACTTTTGGTCATAGTTCCAAATTATTTTCCGGAATGGTTATACTAATTGACAGTTCCACCAATAATTCAGTCAATACATATGTTTTCCCAAAGCCCTTCCAATATTTGTCATTTTTTGGTCAACTTTGCCAGTCTAATGGATGTGATAGAACCTCAGGAATGTTTTAATCTACATTTCTCTAATTATTAAAAAATTTGGAGCACTTTTCATTTGACTAATAATAACTTAAATTTCTTCCCATGAGAACTGCCTTTTTCTATGCTTTGACAATTTATCAGTTTTATAGATTTGAATCCGCTCCTTACATATTTTAAAATGAGACCTTTATCAGAGAAGCTTGCTTCAAATATTTACCCCCATCAACTGTTCCATTTCTAATTTAAGCTGTATTGGATTTATGTGCAAAAACTTAAAACTTTTATTTAATCAAAATTATTTATTTTATCTTCTGTGATCCTCTCTATCCCTTGTTTCATCATGAACTCTTCTGCTATGCGTACATCTGAAAGGAAATTTCTTCCTTGTTCCTCTAATGTGTTTATGATGTGACCTTTTACATCTAGGTTTTGTAACAACATGGAAGTTACTTTGGTATACAATGTGAAGTATTGGTCTAAACCTAATGCCTACCTGACTAATGTTCAGTTTTCTCAGTATTTCAATAAAATAATGACTCTTTACTTCAGGAGCAAGCATCAATAATTTCTCAATTGCTAAGTCTAGTGATATTTTCTGTCCTTATCTTTCCTGACTTTTCTGCTCCATTCAGCACCATTAATTAGTCTCTCTTCAAAGATTCTCTTTCCTCTGTGGGTTTTTGTGACACTATTTTCTTTTCTTTCTCCTTCTACCTATCTGACCACTCCTCAGTCTTCTTTGCTGACTCTTTATCCATATCATGCCTCTTAAGTGTGGATGTTCTCCAAGGCTCTGTCCCAAGTCCTCTTCTCTTCTTTCTTTACACTTTCAGTCTTAGTGACCTCATCAGATTTACTTCCAGATTTACATATCCAGCCTCAATCTTTTAACTGAGCTTCAATCTCACATTACCAGCTGTCTATTGGTGATTTCAAATTTAGACCTTCTTGTGACATCTCCAAACTTCACATAACCAAAACACAATTTATTTTTCTTTCCAAATGCATCTCTTTTCTAACCTTCCCTATTCTTGTTAAAGTTACTACCCATTCTTTCAGTCTCTCAGGTTCATAACTCTGGTGTTATCTTTAACTCCTCACTTCTTCACCTTTCATACCCAGTAAGTTGCCAATTTTGCCATTTATACCCCTATTATAGCACCTCCAGAATCTGATTCTTTCCCTCTCCTCACACAGCTACCACCTTAGTTCCAGGTCTAATCACCTTTTGCCTAAATCATGGCAACAAATTCCTAACTCATCACTCTACCTCAGGCCTATCCCCACTTTAGTCCATTTACCATGCTGCTGCAAAAGTAATTTTCCTTAGGTATAGATTTTGCCATGCCCTCCATTACTAAATAAATTCCAGGAGCTCCATATTGCCTCTAAGATAAAATGTCAACTCTTCTTTACAATCTAGACTCAACCTTATCTTTCCAGCCTCATTGTGTACTAGTCTTCTGCCCCTTCCAATTCTGTAATCCTTCTAAAAGGGCCTTTTCTCTGATTATTACATAGAATACCCTATTTTCTACTTCCGTACTTTTGTACTAGTCATCCCCTGTGCCTGGAATGTACTCCCTCCTCACCTTTTCATCAATGAGTCTGTTTCTTCTTTCAAAACAATTCTCAAGTACCACTATCAAGCATTTCCTTTCAATGCCCCAACTGCTAATGCATTTCCTCCTAAACTACATTGTATTTGTTTTATTTTATTTATTTTTATTCTGAATTTAGCAAACGACAAAATGAATATTTTTATATGTAAAGTGGAACAGAAAAAGAGGACTGAACATGAAACTGCTAATGTCTATTACATACAACTTTCTTTTCCTTTCAAATAAATAATATATTCAACTTTTAATTTTCAAAGCTGTCCTGCTTGTCTGTTTTCTTCTGATCTTTTTTCATGTCCTGTACATTAAGAATGCTTTAATGACCTTCTTCTCTTTCTTTTTTTCTTTTGACAATGTTCCTTTCTTTCATCAAAGAAGCCCAAATTGGAATTAAAAAAAAAGAATAATCAAAACAAAAGACTTGCTTTTGTTGAAAAATAATGATAAAAACAAAAGACATGTTTTATTGTAATGAATACATACAGTCAACAGATTTCCACAAATTTCCACAATCCTCATCTAAAATTATATTTATCTTTCTGTACTTTGAGTCTATCACCTCTCTGTAAGGAGATGAGTAGCATGCTTTATTATCAGTTCTCAACCATCTTTCATAGAATTTCTTGTGTATGTGTTTATACTTATCCACTTTATAATTATCCTGCATTAAAAAATAATTATCCCTTATTGTTTGTATTTCTATCCTCAGAACCTAGCACAAAGGCTGGCACATAATAGGCACTTATTAAATGCTTATCGATTGATTGATGAGCTTATGTTACTCCTCTGCACAAAACTTTTTGGTGGCTTCCATTTGTTTACCAAAAAAATTCAAACTTCTTTGCCTGGGTATTGAGTCCCTTTACCCTGGCATTCCAGACTTAGCTTGTTACTGTCTTCTATGCTTGCCACAATTCAGCCAAACTGTTCTTTTCAGACTTAAAGAACTCAGAGTCAGAAAGGATGTCAGAAACTGTCTAGTCCAGGAATAGGGAACCTGAGGCCTTGAGGCCATATGTGGCCCTCTAGGTCCTTTGGTGCTGCCTTTTGACTGAGTCCAAGTTTTACAGAACAAATCTTTTTATTAAGGGGATTTGTTCTGTGTAGTCTGGATTCAGTCAAAGGGTTGCACTTGAGGACTTAGAGGGCCACATGTGGCCTTGAGGCCACAGATTCCCCACCCCTGGCCTAATTCAACCTATATATGAAGAATAATCACCTCTTTATGATGGAAAACATGGTAGACTAGAAAGACTTCCTTTCTGGAATCAGGGGAGCTGGCTTTGATAGGTCACCTTTCACCTACCTTTGACAATGATTACCTGTGTGACACTGGGCCAGCCACATAACCTCCTTGGGCCTCAGTTTCCCCATCTGTATAAGGAGGAGGCTAGATGAAAGTCTTTGAAATCCCTTTCAGCTCAAGATATATGCTCTGATACTTATCTAGCCTTTGCTAGAAGACCTTTAGTAAGTGGTGGGACACACAACCTCCTCAGGCAGTCCCTTCTACTTTTGGTTAGAGCTATTTATTAGGGACTTTTTTTTTCCTATTTTTCCTTACATTATATCACACTCTCCCTCTTTTCAATTATGTGCCAGCCAATGTACTGGGCACCGGGAATAGGACTACAAAGGATTTCCATAGGACACAGATGGATTTGTAAAAATTGTATAGGGTCAAGCAGAACAAGTCTGATTAATCTCTCTTTCACAAGGCAGCCCTTAAATACTCAAAGACAGCTACCAGCTCTATCCCTGAATCTTCTCTTCTGCGGGGTGAACAACCCTACTTCCATCAAGTAATCCTTGTATCGCATTGTCTCTAGTCCTCTCACCGTCCCGATCACCTTTTTCTAGATGTGCTGTAGGTCCGAATGTTCTTCCTAAGGTATGGTACCCAGAACTGTAACCAATACTCCAGATACAATATAACCATGGAAGAATCCAGGTCAATTACTTTCCTCATTCTTCTCAAGGCAACTTGTACTGTTGACACATTTTCAGTAGATAGAGAACTATGGAATTTCAGTTGGAAAGGACTTCGGAAACTGTGTAGTGGTTTACGATTGGAAAAAGAGTATGACAAGGCTGCATTGTCACCTTATTTATTTAACTTATAAGCTGAGTACATCATGTAAAATGCCAGGCTGGATGAATCAAAAGCCAGAATGAAGGCTGTCGGGAGAAATATCAACAATCTCAGATATGAAGATGATACCATTTTGATGGCAGAAAGTGAAGAAGAATGAAAAAGCCTCTTGGTGAGGGTCAAAGAGGACAGTGTAAAAGCTGGCTTGAAGTTTAACATCAAAAAACAAACCAACTAAGATCTTGGCAACTGGTCCCATTACTTCATGGCAAACAATGGGAGAAGAAATGGAAGCAGTGTCAGATTTTATGTTCTTGGGCTCAAAGGTCACTGCAGACAGCAACTGCAGCCAAGAAATTCAAAGATACTTATTTGTTCCTTGGAAGGAATAGTATAGCAAATCTGGGTAGTATATTAAAAAGCAGAGACATCACCTTGGTGACAAAGGTCTGTATAACCAGAGCTATGGTTTTTCCAGCAATGATGTATGGCTGTGAGAATTGGACTATAAGAAAAGCTGAGCACCCACAAAACTGATGCTTTCGAATCTTGAATCCACCTTTTAGGAAGGACATTCCCCATGAAAATAATAGCAAAAGTAGAGGAGCTGCCTTGGGACATGGCAGAGGGAATGCAGAACAAATTAATTCTCCTTTCATATCACAAGTTTTCAAAAACTAGAAGACAGCTATCATGATCTCCCTGAATCATCTCCTTTTCAGCCTAAACAGCCTCCTTTCTATCAAAGAGCCTTCAAACAGCATGAACTCAAGGCCCATTGATATCTTGGTTGCCTTTCTGGGAGTGTTCTTTAGTTTTTCAATGTCCTTCCTAAAATGTGGAGCCAACAACTAAACACAGTATTCCAGGTAGGATTTGACAAGGACAGAGTAAATAAGACCCCTGGATCCTTTTCTCATCCCTACCTTCAATTCTGTACTAAGTCAATTGATTTTTTAAAGCCAAATATAGAACTTAACAATAATCCTTATTGAATTCTCTCTTAATAAATTCAATCTACCTGTTGAGATCTTTTTTTTTTTGGATCCCAATTGTTATTTGGGATACTAGCTGTATCTCTCAGTTTCATGTCATTTGCAAATTTGTGAGAGATAGCATGGTGGTGAAAGCACCATATAGTGGAGAGGGAGTTGCTTAGAGTCAAGAAAACCTGGGTTAAAATCCCACCTTAGCTGCTGCTGTGTGATTCTGTGCATATTTCTTAACCTCTCTGTGCCTTAGTTTCCTCATCTCTTTAATGAGGGTGGTGGACTCAATGGCAATTACATATCCTTGCAAATTTGAATTTGTGTTCCCTATGCCTGGGATGCCCTTTCTCCCTGTCTTCATTTGTGGAATATCCTTTAGAGTCTGACTCAAATTCCACCTCTTCTTCTAGAGCCTACGTTGTTTCCCCGACTTAGTAAAAGCCTTATACCCTACACAGAATTTTGTCTTGTGATTTTCTAAAGGTCTTATCATTTCATAGAATGTATTATGGGGCAGCCTCTCCTGAAAGGGGAGTAGATAGAGCACAGGACCTAGAATCAGGAAGAGCTGAGTTCAAATTCAGCGTCGAATGCACATCCGATAGCTGTGTGATGCTGAGCAAGTTATTAGCCTCTTTCAGCCTCAGTTTCTACATCTGTAAGATGAAAAGAATAATAGCATCTACCTCCCAGGGTTGTTGTGAAGATAAAATGAGATGATTTTTGTAAAGTGCTTTGCAAACTTTAAAATATTACATAAATGCTGGCTATAATGATGATGCAGTGGCATCATATTCTTTTAGTAGAATAGGAACTCCTTAAGTGAAGGCACTAATTCTTAACCAACATTTTGTTTGTTTTTTTTAATCATTAAAAAACTGAAAAAAGATAAGTAGGTTTTAACTGCTCTCACCCACCAATAACAAACCCCTATTAAATATACTACTCACCCTCTCACCAAGACTGTAGGAAAGGCAGGAGTTCTAAGACTTCAAAATTTTAATCCTCACATTTATCAATTCGGTAGCTTTCTCAGATATTATAAAGGTCCCGTGTCAGTTTCTCTCCTAGTAAAAAGCTTTTCTTCCCTTCAGTCTGTCACACTGTTCTCCCCAAGGAATGAAATCTGAAGGTTCTAAGATAGTTGAAGTTCTTCATTATCAGGTAGAATAAACTTGCTTACTGTTAATTATATGGGATTTCGAGCAGCTGTCATCACAGGGACAAGAAAAAGGCTTAAGAAAAATCCTGTGAAGGCAGGTAGGTGGCACAGTGGATAGAGCGTTAGAGACTTGAGTTCCAATCCAGCCTCATACATCTTAATAGCTGTGTGACCCTGGACAAGTCGCCTCACCACTGCTTGCCTCAGTTTCCTCAACTATCAAATGGAGGGTGATAATAATAGCACCTACCTCCTGGGGCTGCTTTGAGATTCAAATGGATAATATTTGTAAAGTGCTTAGCACAGTGCCTGCATAGGCACTATATAAGAAACTCTTTACAAGCAAGGACTCTTAAAACCAGGATATGCTAGATTTTATGGAATTTCCACAACAAATAAGAGGAGTCACCTCTCTGAGATGGTTTAAAGCAGTATTGCCATCTGTACCGTGAAAAAAGACCTAGACTTGGGATAGGAAGGCATGGACTTGACTCTTGGGTCTAACACTTATGAATTATGAGTGAACAAGAACAAGTCATTTTTACCTCTGTTAGTTTCAGTTTTCTCTTGGTTAAAATGGAGATAATAATGAGTTAATTAATTAATAATTAACTGTAATTAATACAGGTGATAATACATTACCTGTTCAGGAGTGTCATGAGAAATGCACTTTGTAAACGTTAGAGTGCTATATATAGTACTGCAAGTGATGAGGAGGAGGAGGAGGATGTAAACACCTCGAGGACAAGGACTATTTTTTGTCTATGTTGTTGTTCAGTTGTTCCAGTTGTATCTGACTCTCTGTGACCCCATTTGGGGTTTTCTTGGCAAAGATACTGCCATTTCCTTCTCCGGCTCATTTTACAGATGAGGAAACTGAGGCAAATAGGTTCAAGTGACTTGCCCAGGGTCACACAGCTAGTAAGTGTCTGAGGCCAGATTTGAACTCAGGAAGATGAGTCTTCTGACTCCAGGTGCCACCTAGCCACCCCTTTGTCTATGTACTGTTAGTACAGTGTCTTACACAGAGTACACATTTAATAAATGTTTGTTGCATGGCTTTGGGATAGGGGACGAAGATTCATTTGAATTATCTAGATCATTATGACACTCTGAATTTCTATGCATGGCCTCCAGGTGAGTTTTAGGGTTCTATACTCAGGAATAAGAAGAGTAGACTAGCTTACTTCATTCATAGAGATATGGAGGAAATTAATTAGAATAGCCTTGAAAACACTCTGAACTTCTTAATGATGCATATACTGTGCAAATATAAAGTGACACTCACCTTTCCTGTTAATGATCCTTTAAATTCATTCTGCTTGGTTCCCCACTGAAATGTCTTTTGAAATCCCACAGGATTTCAAGACAGTCACAGAATCATACAATGCTGAGAACTGTAAGGGAACAGAAAGATCCGCTCAGCCATCCCCTTTATTTTTACAGACAAGGAAACTGAGGCCCAGGAAGTTGGAAGGCAGAAAAATTGAAATCCTAACATTTTGACGCACAGTAGTGCACCTTCTTAGTACTAGTGTTTCACTGTGATAAAAGCTTCCTCCAAAAAGTCAGGGTAATTCTGCCAAAGCACAGAGACTTAATTCAGCAGAAGGGGAGAAGAATGATGGTAAGGAGCAACCTTTGAATACTAAGGGATGTCTATTCTCACATGGGTGAGTGCCACAGCCATTCATGCAAATAAGAGTTATGTATTTAAATCCCCTCACAAAGAGAAGAAAATATACCCCTATATTTGGATTAGATTCCACCAGAGCTCCGCCAAAGAATCTTCTGAGACCAAATCCACATAAATTAAATTTCAGAAGGTACAAGGCTTTAAAGGGATTGTGCTTTGGGAATGATAATAAATGTAACACACAATAAAGGTATTGGATGCTAAATTAATTTAGGTCAAAACACATTTATCGGGATGGGAAAGAAAAAACTCCTGAATCTTCCCCTCTCCCAAAGACCTGTCTGTGTCATGAACCAGCTGAATGAACTGTTTCTAGATATGTTGTATGAAGAGGTTACAGGTACAGTTTGGAAGTAGATATATGTCATGTGACAATCAGACATGGTAGTCCATCCATGTTGAATGCAGCCTCTCTGACATATCACCTGTGTCTTTGAACTCTGAGTAGCAACAAAGAGCCACCAGTTGGATTGCCATCTACCATCCATGCTTTCCACAAAGGGGAAATGATAACCTATTAAGTTGACCTATTTTTAAATTTTTATGTGTAAGTTATATTAGATTTAGAGGCAGCCAGCTATGTCCTTAATTTCTCCATTCTCAGACTCAGATTCCTAACCTTGAAGCCATGTTGGCCTTGTCCACCAGAATTTCAGCAACGAATGGACTGAGACCCAGAGAAAAGTGAATTACTCTCAGTAATCTACATTTACAGAATCCTAGAATGTGAGAAGTAGAAGAAATTTTCGATATTACCTAGTCTCTCATTTTACAGATCAGAAAACTGAAACCCAGAGAGAACTGACCTACCCAATGTCAATGGCAGGGCCAAAGTTCAAACCCAGCACACAATCCAGAATACTTTTATGGTACCACACTAACACTGTATCACCTGATTCCGAATCTGGTTGACTCTTTACCAGAATGCACATGCCTGTATCAAAGAACTTTGTACTCCCGGGATTCCAGAAATAAAATAGGCCACATCAAAATATACAAACAAGTTGTAATTCCTTGTAGAGGGAGGGGATGATTCTTTCCCTCTTTTTTTCACAATGTCACTGGCTGCATAAGTGACAACCAGGCAAAGCCACTGCAATCAATCAACATCAATGTCAAGTGGTCCAGTGATGGTTTTCAATGGATATTTTCCCTTTGCTGGCTAGCCTGGCACTGATTAGCATCTCGGCCAGCCAGTGACATGGGCTACAGGAATGTCCGATGACATAAGGCATGCCCTCTTCCTCCTCCTCCTCTCCACTGATTCAACACAAGAAGAAAGCTCCAGGTAGCAATCTGAAGGTGCAGGGTAACTACTGCTTTTCCAGAAATTCTGGGACCTAAGACACTGCAAAGTCCTCACAGTACTGCTTAGAGTCTCCTACAGCAGAGATGTCAAACTCCCTGCCTGGTGGACCTCCTCAGTGTGGCCCAAACCAGATTAAAATGTAATTGGGAAATATTTGACAAAATGAAAATATAACCCAACAAAGTTAATGCTAATTTGTGGTTTTCTAGATCAATATGTACTTGTGGGAATTTGTTTCCGTTTGAATTTGACACTACTGTCCTACACCAAATGGGTAATTCAGTAAATAGGAGGCCAATTGGGGAAGCGTGAAAGGTCATGCAATAGGGGACTCTATTTGAGACTGATTAGCATAAATTTGCAGTGGATCCATTTGACATGATGGTGTGTAACTTTCTCCAGGGAAGTCCAGTAGTATGTGAGCAAGAATGGAGAAGGTGGATGGGTTGGCGGGGGCTGGGGATGGTGGTGGATATGGGTTGGGGCTTGGTGAAGGATGAGTAGAAATAGGACAATGGTACAAGGGAGTGGAGAAGAGAGAATAATGGAAAGCAAGAATTCTTAACCTTGGGTCTAGACTATGGATAGATTCAAATGGCAGTCCATGGGAGTCCATGAGGAAGAAGCACTGGAATGAGAGTTGGAAGACCAGGGTTCTAATCCTAGTTCAGTTTGCTACTCATTAACTGGTTGACTTCATCTTCTATGAGCTTCACTTTCCTAAGATGGGCACAATAATACTCACATTGTAAACCTCGCAGGATTGTTGTATCTCAAGTGAAATGATTTATGTGAAAGTGCTTTGTAAACTGTCAATCAAGAATATTACTATTATTATTCTAACTTTATTACAGCCACATCAGCATAAGTCAAGGATTTTGTAAATGCACTAAACGGCTGAGACCCATTCATCATCTGCATCTTCCACAAAGCCCAGTATAGTTTTACACAGTAGACCCTCAGTAAAAAGCTGTAGGATCGACTAGAGCTGGGAAAGTGACAGTTTTATATATGCTGAATTTTATGAATTTTATTTTTATTTTATATGCATTGAATGACATGTGTATTTTATTTTGTGCCTCATGTCATTAGACACTCCTGCGTGTATATTTATTCTATTCAACAATTACATGTTGAATTTTATTTCTATTTCGTGGTATGATATTCAGGTAAAAATGTGTAGGAAGGAATTGAAATGCCAGATTGGGGCTTGAGAAGACATAGGTGAAGCTGAGAAAAGACGGAGTTGACCACATGGCCATGCTTCTTTCCAGGACTTCCTCTTGCCTTATCTTTATCTTTTTCTTCCTTTTATATGCAAGGGGAGTTTGGTGGAGTTTGAAAATAACTGAGCTTGAAGTCAGGAAATTTAGGGTGGATTCCATGCCCTGTTACTTTCAAAGCTGTGTGCTCCCAAGCAAGTCATTTAAACTCTGCGAGCCTGTTTCTTCTCTGTAAAACACGAATAATACTGTATCACATGTTGTAAAGAAAATTGCATCGTAAACCTTAAAGTGGCATAAAAGTTTGAATTATCATCATATAAAAAAAAATTCAATTTCAGTGGTAGGGTCTGAGATAACCTTCCTTTCCCCAGACCTATTTTTATATGACTTTGCACTTAGCCTTAGTTGGCACAATAGATAGAGTGACAGACTTGGAGTCAGTAATACCTGCATTCAAATCTAGCTTTAGCATTTACTGGCTGTATGACCCTGGGCAGAGTAATACACTTGGCCACTGTATGCCTCAGCTTCCTCATCTGTAAAATGGGGATAATAATACATCTTTCAGGGTTGTTGTGAGAATAAGATGATATTTGTGAAGTGCTCTGCAAAACTTGAAGCTATAAAATACTGTCATTATTGTGACTGTTATTATTATTAACTATTATTATGTGCCGATATTATTATATCCCTTTTTCAGCCTGAGACTTTTAAGAGCAATATTTTCCAATCATTAAAATAAATGTGAAATTTCAATTAGAGGTTAGTTGAAATAAAAGACATAATTTTCTTTCCATCCAAGTTCACAAACCCCCTGAAATCTATCACAGGTTAAGAACTCCTGCTTTAAATCACATCATATCTAGATTTGCAAGCAAAAGAAGGAATGCATTTTGTGAATGATGATGGAGTTGTGTGTGGCATGTGTATTATGAACTGAATAGACATCAACAAAAATGAATATTTCAGTATAAAACAAATATAAAAGAGGATTGTATTGAAACTGTGAACTTGTTTTATACATATACATATACAGTTTTAAATATTAAATTTATCACAAAAGTAATACAACCATATTACTTATCTGTTCTCTTCTAAACTTTTCCCCTGCTCTCTTCTGTGTTTTTAAGTGATTTATTGAGGCAGCTTTCATTCTCCTGCCTATCAACTCCCTCCACCCTAATAGAAGCCCTCCACTGTGACATATAAGTATAGTCAAGCAATAGAAATCACCACATTGGCTATGTCTTAACATGTATCTCACTCATGTATTTGTTCATTGTAATCCATCACCTTTATGCCAAGGGGTGCAGAGTCTACATCATCATTGGTCTTCTAAAGTCAGGATTGGTTATAGCATTGAGCAGAGTTCTCAAGTCTTTCAAAGTTGTTTTCTTTCACATTGTTGTGGTCATTGTATAAATTGTTCTCTTGGTTCTGCTCACTTCATTGTGTATCAATTTACAAATTTCTTCCCAGGCTACTCTGAATCCATCATATTTGACCTTTGTTATAATAAAATAATATTCAAATACATCCACTAAAATTTGTTCATCCATTCCCCATTTGATGGGCACTCCCTTTCTTTCCAGTTCTTTGCTACAACAAAAAGTGCTGTCATAAATATTTTTGTACATATGAGCCCCTTCAGTCTCTGTTTGACCTCTTTGGAATATATCCCTCATAAAGGTATGCACATGTTTCCTAAACAACATCATGCATAATACATATATGCATACATGCATACACTCATGTACTCCAAGAAACACTGAATCATAGGTTTAGGGCTGTAAAGGACTTCAGTAATCATCTATTCCAATGCCATCATTTTACAAATGAAGACATTGGAGTCCAGACTTGGAGTGCCCATGGTCATATAAGGCACTGTGTAAATAGCAAAGCCAGGATATGAGCCCTTCTTCCCTTATTCCAAATATTCTATACTATACTATACTATACTATACTATACTATACTATACTATACTATACTATACTATACTATACTATACTATACTATACTATACTATACTATACTACACTACACTACACTACACTACACTACACTACACTACACTACACCACACCACACCACACTATACTATACCATGATACCATGAATACTATACTATACAATTATCCTTCCCACATCATGAGTGTTAGGAGTATTGCTCCCCTGCAATCTGGAAAATCCATTTAAATTTTTTTGGCGCTCCCTTCATAACAGAGCTTAAGTCTGAATTTTTTTATTTTTCATTCATGGTATATTACAGTACCTTATTGTAAAATTTGGGCTGACATTATATAATACTATACTCATACTTTATATACATATTTCTGAGTTTCTAAACTTTTTCCTGTGTCATCTGCTGACTTTTGAGTGTCATCTGCGACTTCTGCAAAACTCTCCCCCCCACAAATTCCCATTTAATTTCTTATGCCCACCTGTAATAAATAGAAACCTCAATGGGAAAGGGATATGGAAGGGATAACTGTACTATACCATGAATCTATTAATTAGTAAATGTTTAAGGTTCATATCATGTGCCATGAAGGAGGACACAAGAACAAAGAATGACATAATCCTCATACCTGGGAGCTTAGATTCTAGCTTGCTGTGAATGCTTATATAATGGCAACCTTGCTTGTTTTAAGATGCCCATTTTATGAAGTTCCTTGAGCTTCATACCTTGAAGTAAATGAACATAAATGAACATCAATGTGCTCATTGAAGGCACCACTGAGGGCATCACCTAAGGCATTTAAATACCAGTGGTAGGTGATTGAGGTCTTTCCTCTGGCTTGTACCTGTACAAGCCACCAGATATCTTGAGGCTGTCGTCAGCATAGTCAGTGCTAAAACCATTTTACTATTCTGGGCACAGGGCTCCTTTAATTCAGGAAGGCCTTAGCTTATATTGACCTCTAGGTAGTTCTATTTCTACGAACAGAAACAGTTATAGAACTAGATAAGGCAGCAAATGGCCAGGTGGGTAGGATCTTGTTTGTCTTCCCAAACCCTATCCCCCATCCCCACTTTCTTTTTGGCTCCACATATACTAATTAAATATAACACATTTATAAAATAACCACCCTTATGGATAAAGTAGACAATTGCAAAATCCCATACACACAATTTACCATGCGTCAATGACATAAAACACATTGTAAATACATTATAATTATTGGTTAAAATGGAGCAGAGACAGTTTTCTAGTCCTAAGTGCTCATTTCTCTGTAAAAGGCCCAATAATGAAACTGTTGTATTTATGTAGCTTCATAAATGCCTTATTAAGCAGTAATAAACCAATAAACAACTGATCCAAATACATTTCGCAAACAGCTTACAAATAGCTTAAAAAGCATTTTCTGTATAAACTGGTTATGAAGTATCAATATCCATACAGTATCAATATCCATTAGTAATGTGTTTACTTTATTTTGTAGCTCTGCCCCATTCTGTTCCAAAAAGCTTATTAAAAACATTTATAATCAGATGCACTGGCTTTTAAAACAAATGAGCTGAGAGTCCATCTATGGCATGAGCCTGAGAGTCACATAGCACTGTACATTATTCAGCCTTATGTTTTGCTTTTGCTTGAATCGCGGCCAATAAGCTTTCAAAAACCTGCTCTCCCCCAAAACAGAATAAACTGCCAAGGCATAAATTGAATTCAAAAGATTAACTACAGCTCCAGCCATTGTTAGCTTTTATTTTCTTTGTTTGTTTGCTTTTAAAAAATGAATTGGTGGTCTGGAATGGAGATCACCCACATACCTATATTCTATGAAATGTGTTCAATTTCTTTTTCACTACTATGATATATTTATTACTTTAGGAGCTTTTATTAAAATATTTTCCCATCTTTCCCATTATTTTTTTTCAAAATATCCTTCCATCAATAGGTCCAAGGCTAGATTCCTAGTGATTTTAAAATCTGAATAATGGCTTTGACTTATATCCAAACATATATATTTACAATTTAGTAATATTCAGCTCTATGAACTCTTTCTTTCTCCCCTGCCTGTCCAAAGCCATTGACAGCTGGAGATGCCTTTTGCCCTTTAGCTGTTGGTAACTCTTTCCCAAAGAAATGGCACAGCCATAAAATATAATTTTAACTGGCAATATAGTGGTATCATCTAAACTTCTGAGTTCCTGTACCATGCTATCCTGAATATCTGATGAGGTTGCCTCCCAAATTATGATTAATTGACCCTGTACTATCTAAATAATGAAATTTTTCAGATCTCAAAGCATCCCACCTGTTTAATGTATTATTATACATACATATGTACATATATGTATACATACATATACATAAAACACATATATAGTGTGTTATCCTGTGTAGACAGGAATGACGGCAATGACTCATTATCAGTAGGACAAACAGTTTTGAGATGTCATTCCAGTAGTGATAAAGTCTCCAACTCTGACTCCTTACCACACCTAGGAATACCCTCTGCAACATTCACAACATGCTATCCAGCTTTCACTTGAAGATGTGAAATGATGAGGACTCCTGGAGCTGCCCATAACACTTGTTCGTAACTCTAATTTTTTGCAAGTTTACATGGCACCTATATCTGTCTTTCTGTAATTTCCCCCTATGGGTTCAAGCTGAACAAATGTGCCAGTAAGGCAAAATGGGCTTAGTTTAACGGGTGTGCTTGAGCAGTTTGGCTTTTGTTTATGGTGAAAGTACTTTCACCTGTTAAACGCTAAGCCCCAGGCCCAAAGCCCTATCAGGTGTGAAACCCCTGTGGGCGTAGATT
>CM053626.1:131297560-131344853 GCA_028646595.1 Phalanger gymnotis | reverse complement strand
TGTATGTTTTGGTGTTCTTTGTCACCAGAGAAAGATTCCAAAGTCTGAGTCTGAATCTGAGTGTGTTTTCACTGCCTGGCCATGTTCCCAGACAACTTCTTGACCTTTGAGTTTTTCATTGAGGTATGACTGCTTGTAGAGTAGAGTGTACTTTGTCCCAAGTTTAGGGGTTGTGCTGTTATTTTCAGAGCTATTTCTACACAGCAAGCTCTGCCACACCAGCCCTCCTCCTCCCTCAAGGACCACCAACCAGGACCAGACTCAGATCTTAAGCAGACTCTGCACTCCTGCTCAGATCCCCCAATTATTTCCTCCCACCAGATGGGCCTGGGTCCAGAAGCAATTGCAGCTGTAGTTCTGTAGCTGCACCTCCTCTGTTGCTTCCTGGGAGGTGGCCGAGCTGTGAACTCCTTTCACTCTGTTCCCTGCAGCTTTTCCCACTAACCTTCTCTGTTGTCTTTGGTGTTTGTGGGTTGAGAAGTCTGGTAACTGCCACAGCTCACTGATTCAGGGCAGTACGGCCTGTTTTGCCCATCTCCTGGTCTGGTTGGTCCAGGCGCAGCCCACACTAGGCTCTGCTCCCTTCTGCTCCCAGCTCCATGCGATAGACCTTACCTAGAGACCATTCAGGCTATCCTGGGCTGGAGCCCTGCTTCCCTCTGCTGTTTCATGGGTTCTGCAGTTCTAGAATTTGTTCACAGCTATTTTTATAGGTGTTTGGAGGGTCCTGGAGGAGAGCTTTAGGCTAGCTTTCCAGATGCCATCTTGGCTCTACCCCCTCCAAAACCTCCTGCATTAATTTTTAATTCAAGACACTGTACGTCCCCTGAATTGTGAAAATGTTTTCAGGGTATGTTTTTGATAGAACTCGCTTTAAACTGATAATGTTTTATTGCTCCTGCTGTGTTCATAATTTTCAAGCATTAATAATCCTGCTAATTTTAGCTCAAAATTCTTTAAACTTCATAGGATTTCCTTTCTCACAGAGGGCTTCCCACATTTTTCAAATGAATTCTCTAAAGTTTCATTGTTTTATAGTGATTAAAAATAACTCAATAATTTTACGGATGAGTTTTCTAAAGGGTCAGAATTTATCTGAAGTCATACATTGTTCTAACCAGTGGCCAGTACTGCCTTGCAGTTGGAAGGTAGCACCAAACTTTTTTTCCCTCCATAGCAAGATGCTTTATGTTCAGTTAAGAGAATGTCATTTTTCAAATTTCCTTTTCTTCAAACATACAATACTATATGCCACTCTTTAAAAATGAGTATATTGTATTGTCAGGTCTGGAGCAGTTTTGTTTTGCAGTATCAAGGAAAAATGTATATATGCATATTTTCCACTTTTTCCAATCAAAAAGTATTTGTTGAGCATTTAAAACTTTCCCACCGTCATCATCACTACCATCATCATGATGCATAATATTTATATTGTGTTTTAATGTTTATAAAGCAATATATATATGTTTGCACATATACATACATACACACACGTGTATATGTAGCTCTCTTTTTCTATCTTCATTA
The DNA here is from genome assembly GCA_028646595.1 of Phalanger gymnotis. Lineage (NCBI taxonomy): Eukaryota > Metazoa > Chordata > Mammalia > Diprotodontia > Phalangeridae > Phalanger > Phalanger gymnotis. The sequence goes on along the minus strand of CM053626.1, from coordinate 131,343,326 downwards.
ATATTCATAACAACTCTATGATACAGTTCCTATTATTATGCCCATTTTGCAGATAAGGAAACAAAGCCTGAGAACATAAGTGACTTGCTCAGAATCATATGGTCAATCAAAATATAAAGCAATATTTGAGCTCAGGGCTTTCTGTATCCAAGGCCATTGCTCCCTATGCCAAGGGTCATATTCGAGCCAGATGTAGTCGCTGAATCAAGTCTCTTGACTTTAATTGTTTTTCTTTGTTACTGGGGGGTTGGAGGTGGTGGTGCTTGAAGGAGATTGGTATATTAGAAAGTGACTTCAGTGTAAAAAGCGAAAGTCCTTAATAAAACCTAAGGAAAAAAGGCCCTGTGTGCTATGGGGGAAAAGAGAAAAGACAGAGCTATATAGGAAACTGTTTTTTTTTTTTGCTAGGTATAACTGAATCTATTTTACAAATATTTGTTTTTGATATAACAGTCTTGTATTTCAATCTTATATTTTTCTGCTCTGTAAGGAAAAACAAAAACTTTAAAGAAAGGGTTTCTTGAAAGCAGGTCCCTGTAGAGGGAAAACAAAACAAAACAAAACCCAATGTATCCTAAAAGTCTAAAAGGTGTTTTATTGAAAAGCCTTATTTAAGCTATTAAAAGTTTAAACTACACTAAGACTTTTTGGGATACCCTGTATTTTATTTTTTGTGTGTAAGACAAGCTCTTTGGACCTCAGTTAGTTCCTCCTGAAGGGATAAGATCAAATTACCTCTGAGGTCCCTTATACCTCTAAATCTACGGTCCTGTGATCCCACCATTATATAAGTATGAACAGCTTATGTCATCCGAGGGTAGCATACTGAATGTCTCTTGAGTGGAAGAGCCTAGTGGTACAGCATTGCACCTGTTACTGGATAAAGCCCATGTATTAGGATTTTTAAAAGTTAGTGACAACTTTTGCTATCCTGTCTTTTATCTCCAGTATCCATGAGGCCCATGGCTAGCAGATGGGAAGGTGATTTGAAATGCTGGAAAGAAATCTGGAAAGACTTACACGAACTGATGTAAGTGAAAGGAACAGAACCAGAAGAACATTGTGTGCAGTGACAGCAATATCGTTCAATGAAGAACTGTGGATGACTTAGCTATTCTCAGCAATACAACGATCCAAGACAATTCCAAAGGACTAACGATGAAGCACACTATCAAACTCCAGAGAAAGACCTGATATTGTTTGAATACAGACTGAAGCTTGCTATTTTCATTTTCTTTCTTTTTCTTTTATTAGAGTCTTCTTGTGCAAAATGACTAATATGGAAATATGATTGCACATGTGTAACCTATATCTGATGGTTTATCATCTCAGGGAGAGGGGAGGGGAGGGAAGGAGGGATAGAATTTGGAACTCAAAACTTTAAAAAATGTTAAAATTGTTTCAACAGTAAATGGGGGGAAATCATACATATATATACATAAAATGAGATATATAATGTTACATATATGTATATGTATGAGTGTGTATGTGTGTGTGTGTTTGTGTGTGGGTGGGTGTGTGGGTGTGTGTGGGTATAATGCTTGTTGAATTGGATTGAATCTTTAGAATGAAAAGGGGATGCAGAGATTGCACCAAATAACACTGGATCAGATGGCTTCAAAGCAGTAAATCTAATCTTATAGCAGTAAATCTAAGATCCTATCAATAGCACAGTTAATTAAAAACATGTCCTTAAATTTTATTATGAGGCGATGGTTCAAGTCTACCTATTGGTTGGAAGATGTCTTAGCCATCTCCTTCACTATTCCTCCTTTTCCCAAAAGTTATTTGTGTCAAGAGTAATAATATCATCATAGAACAAATAGTATGGGCCCCCAAAAAATAAGAAAAAAAGGATGAGTCAATTCCTTGTATAAGCTGAAAGCTCATACCAGAAAAAATAATACTATTTTGGAAGGAGACAAGGATTCTGGAAAATAGAGCCTAGTACATAGTAAGTGTTTAACAAATACTTATTGTGTGAATGACTTACTAGTAACAGCATGGTACAGTGAAAAGAAATTTGGATTTGAAGTTAGATAACATGTATTTGAATCCTGGGTCATTATCAGCCTGTAAGACCTTGGGCAGGGGACCTCAACTCTCTTGGCCCCAGTTTCCTCATCTATAAAATAAGTGTTGGACTAGATGACCTCTGAGGTTTTTCCCAGCTCTAAAACTGTGAGTCAACTGAATGGTACCATTTGGAATTTGGGGCAAGGATCATTATTTCATCAGTAAAGCTGGGAAGTACAAGGACTAACTTTGCCTAAATTAAGCCTTTTCACAGGCTTTTTTTGGTTTTGTTTTGGTCATATGACCTTGCCTATGCCACTATGAGTCACACTGTAATTTGGCCTAAAGGAAGAGTTCTTTACCTGGGTCCCATGAACTTTTTTTTTAAAATGATCACTGTATTTCAATATAATTGTTTTTTTTTCTAATCTTATGTATTTTGGTTTATGCATTTGAAAACATGATTCTGAGAAGGGATCCATAAGTTTCACCAGAGTGCCAGAGGGATCCACAACACAGAAAAGGTTAAAACTATTTTCTCAGGATAAAAAGAATCAGTCAAGGCCTGAATTAAGAATAAGAAAGAGAGCTGTCATGGTTTCTGCTGTTCCTGGGAAGCAGCAGAAGGGGAAGGTAGCAGGGTTATTTTGGAAAAGTTTGCTGAATTACTAATCCTGAAAAGGTCTAAGCACATTTTAAAGCTTTAATAGATTAAAACCTATTTTATCTAAAAGTTGTATTTTTAAGAGCCTCATTTAAACTATTAAAGCTTAAAACTATGCTAAAAGGATACCCTGTGTTTTGTTTTGTTTTGTTTTTTTGGTGGCTGTTGATTAGACAAGCTCTATGGGCCTCAGTTATTCAAGAGGTGATGTCAAACAACCTCTAAGTCCTTTACTGCTCCAAATCGATGATCCTATGAGCCTATTGCTTAGATTTTCACACCAGTATAAACAAACTACAGTATCTAGTTAGTCCTACATGGCTGTTTTCAGAAGGTATCCACTCTTCACCTCAAGCACTGGGTTCAATGGAAAATAATTAAAAAAACAAAAACAAAACATGAGCCATCTTTCCTTAGTAGAGTAAGATTTTCAGTCATATTCAGATTATTCTTTGAAAGAAATATCACTATTGATTTACAAAACGCAGGATAGTATTAAAAATTAATCTAGCATGAAGCAACAATACATGAAAACAATTTATTTCATATAGAAGATGTCATTTTCAATATTTATAAATTGTATCATATAACGAATTAGTGGGTGATTTCCAAATAATGTATTGGAATCATAAAGAAAAAATGAGCAAAGCTCTCGGTAAAGGTGTCATCCGGAAGACACTGACATTTCAAGAAGCCTAATTTCTCAGGAAAAATACTTCCTAAATAATGTGATAAAATTGGTTCATAAAAACATTCATTTGTGGTGTTTTGGACCTCATTCCACTGAGTTATCCATGAGGCCGATTACATGATATTCTGTTCAGGATAACTAGGACATAATGATACCCGTGTGCAATGTAAATTTATTAATCAATTCATAACAAGTGATGCTGAAGCAATAATCAGGACCTCTCCTTTATCTGTATCTCACTCGATCTTTCATTATATTCATTTGTGTAGGTGCTATAAGCCACCAGTAAACTATCAGTCTATCTATCTATCTATCTATCTACCTGCCTGCCTGTCTATCTACCTAGATATATGTATGTATATATAATATACACACATATACATATACACACAAACATATATATATACACACACACACACACACACACATATATATATACATATATGTGTATACTCCTTGAAAACTGTACCATTTTTCATCTTTGTATACATAGTTGCTAGCCTAGCACTCCTGCACAGGAGTAAATACTTATTTCTTTAATAAACATTTTATTATCTAAGGTATTATGTCATAGTCTGGGGATTACAAGTAAAAATAGAACAAAAACAAAACAGGCCTTACCCTCAAGGAGTTTGTGATCTATAAGGTGAATTATATAACACCTGTCTCCAGAAGGGAAAAAAAACCTGTAAACAGTAAATGTGAAATAACTTCAGGGTAGGGGTAGGAAATTAACAATTGAGAGAAGAAATCAGGAGCCTTGAGTAGGTAAGCTCTAACCAGTGAGGCAGGGAGCTTTGACCTGTGGACCAACTTTAGAAGCCTTCGATCTAGTTAGCAAGACAAAGTAGTTAAATTGGGAAGCTACTAGAAAAACTGTAATGAGCTCCTCATTGTCCCACTGTGCTCCTTACAGTCTCTGTGGGGGTCATCTCAGCAGTCCTCTCACATAGATATTTAGGATCTCTAATGAGCCACCAGGGCAGGACTCACAGACACTCATATTCCTGAGTTCAAACCTGGCCTCAGGCATTTATAAACTGTGTGATCCTGGGTAAGTCACTTAACCCTGTTTGCCTCAGTTTCCTCATCTGTAAAATGAACTGGAGAAGGAAATGGCAAATGGCAAAGGAAATGGCAAACCACTCCAGTATCTTTGCCAAGAAAACCCCAAATGGGATCATGACAAGTTGGACATGACTGAAAGTTGACTTAGCAACCACAACAAAATCAGCCACCACAGAGCTGTGTCATCCTTCCCCTTCTTTCTTTCTGTATCTTTGTGATACTTGATCTGGGCTGAAAAATTTCTTCTTTGAAATGCTTTAAGTGGAGGCAGAAGAAAAACAGATATGAGTGGGAAAGTAGCAATGGGTTTTGCTTTCTTTTGTATAAAACCAGAGGTAAGAGACGGAATGACTATGCCTGTGTAGAGGAAACAGCAAATAGCCCATTTTGGTTGGGATATAAATTTTGTCAGGGGCAATATTTAAACCAGAGTAGAGCCAGAATGGGGCTGCTAGGTGGCGCCATAGTGCATAGAGTGCAAGGTCTGAAGTCAGGAAGACTCAACTTTGTGAGTTCAAATCTGGCCTTAGATACTTACTAGCCGTGTGACCCTGGACAGGTCACTTAACCCTTTTTGCCTCAGTTACATCATCCACAAAATGAACTGGAAAAGGAAATGGAAAGCCACTCCAGTATCTTTGCCAAGAAAACCCCAAATGGGGTCATGGAAAGTCAGAAACAACTGAAATGACTGAACAACAGAGAGCCAGAATACGGAGGGCTTTGAATGGTAGAGAATGATGTGGTAGTATTCGTGTTGAGGGAGAACTTACCTATGTATTTAAAAAAAATAAAGCAACTTAGAAGTGTAAACTGTGGTTACATTATCTATAGGTGATTTCAGCTAAGTATATCTGAAAGCAGCATAATTATAAAGCAGAAGATTAAGTGGGGGGGGAGGGGAAGCCCTACTTATGAATAAAATTCATGGACTCATATTGAGGTGAGAGTTTTATTTTTTTTAAAGTTCCATACTGTATACAGTTCAGTGGAGAAACCTAAATGACATTTCTGCAGCTAGCATCTGTGAAAATAGCACTTAGCAGTGTTACACAGTAGTCACCATACATTAATTCCCTCTCCCATCACTTAATTACATCACCCTTTAAGACAGACGTAGAATGTAATTAGAGATTTGAACAGCTCACAGTCAGATCACTTAAAGTAACATTGTTAATAGTCCCTAGAAGTTCTCCCTTTAATATTGCCAGTGTTATAACTTCTAATTACCTTAATAATTAGGGCTGTGCCGTGCATGATTGAGGTAACAGTTCCTAACACTAATGGGTATTAAAGGTCTTGTACAAGGCATGTTTTGATCTCCTTGTCTAGTTGCTTAGGGTCGAAAGGAGCTATTTGTCCTTGGAAACATAGTGGTTGCTATGTGGTGGCCCGGGCCCAGCCATCCTTACTAACCACTGTCCTGCTGCCACAGCCACTGTTGTTTTCATTGAAGAGCGAATGTATAAACTCTATTCACTAAAAACTACTTAGGAAATGCAAATGTGGTGCCTATGTATGGATTTTTCTGAATTTAAAATGCCCCTGTTGTTAGTACTACAAAATAACAATGTAAACTCAGATGTCAAACCAACTAGAAGAGAAATAAATAGGTACCAAAGAGGGGAAAAATCCTTTTTACATGCAGTTACTATTCTGTTAATTGACAAAGGTGAGAAATTTCAGTCAGTAGAAAAACTAGAGAGGAAGCTTGTTCACTCCTGATCTAAAAATCAAAAGGGAAGAACTGAATTTTAAATGAATCCAGGGGACAAAGGTTTCTGAGAGATTCACAGATTGTTAGACCTGGAAAGGAATCTTAGAGGTCCAACACCTTTTTTTTTTCTTTTTTAACAAAGGAGGATATTGGCGCCAGAACAGGTAAGTGACTTACCTAAGGTCACACGGTTAGTCAAGAGCAAAGCTATGACTCAATCTTGCTGGTTTTCTGCCTTAGTCAATTGCTCTCTTCCCTGTGCCACAATGATTCTGGCTAGTAATTTAACATGAATCATTTTTAAAAAAAACTTATTAAGCTATAGAGAATAGAGAGAAAGGATTTTTGGGGTGAAAATGTAATTATAGACCTACTTTGAATGAAAACACCATAATCATCATAATTGTTGGTCAGGGCAGCTAAAATGAAATCCTGCTCAAGTAATAGAGCAGGTAGGAAAGGAAAGATTCATAACCACCCTAATAATAATGGTGCTCTGATGAGTAATACCAGAGAAGTAAGAGATCTGGTTAGCCGGTCGTTTGATAGGTTATTTCTCAATTCCTAGAAAAATAGCTTACTGTCATTTGTTTTGTATGACTATACGTATTTCTGATGTCTTTTTTAATGATTTCTTTCTTTGCCTTTTTTTGTTGTTACATTTTAAGTTCTGAACTTTCCCCTTCCTGCCCTCTATCCCCATCCTGCACTAGAGAAGGCCACCATTTGGCACCAATTTATAAATACATGTAAAGCCATCCTATGCCTATTTCTAGTTATCAATTCTTTCTCTGGAGGTGGATAGCATCTTCCTTCATAGGTTCTTTGTAGTTGAGTATAATACCCAGAATGACTTAGTCATTCAGTTATTCTTCAAACAACATTGTTATTACTGTATATGGTGTTCTCTTGGTTGTGCTCACTTCCCTTTTCACTATTTTATGCAAGTCTTTCCATGCTTCTCTAAAATCAACATGTTCCTCATTCTTACAGTGTATTAGTATTACAACACAATCATATGCTACAACTTGTTTGGCCATTCCTCAATTGATGGGCATCCCCTCAATTTACAATTCTTTGTCACCACAAAGAGAATTGCTATAAATATTTTAGGACATAAAGGTCTTTCCCTTTTTCCCCCAATCACCTTGGGAAACATACCTAAATAGTTGGGTCAAAGTGTACACTCTTTGAGTATAGTTCCAGGTTGTTCTCCCGAAAAGGTTGGATCAGAGGTTTTATTTTTCTTGACTTCTTGATGGTTGGGGGAGGGGCAAAGAGAGAATTCAGAATGAAAATAAAATGAAATTGAATTTTTAAAAGAACTTTAAAATTCTTTTATTCCCAGTTTCTTTTTTTCCCTTTTTTCCCCACTTAATAGTCCTTCTTCCCCAATTACATGTAAAGATAGTTTTCAGCATTCACTTTTATAACATTTTGAGTTCCAAATTGCTTTTCTCCCTCCCTCCCAAGACAGCAAACAATCTGATATAGGTTATACATGTACAATTATGTCAAACATTAAAATTCTTTCTAAAAATAGTTTAGTGCCTTGAGCATGAATTCACAAAGGAATGCTCAAGCATGGCGATACCTCTCCTATCCCATAGCCTTTGCCTGGAATGCACTTATTCTCTCAGATCTCCCCCTTAGAATCCCTTTTATTGTTGTTCATTCATTTTTCAGTTGTGTCTGACCCTTCATGACCTCATTTGATGTTTTCTTGGCAACAGTATTGGAGTGGTTTGCCATTTCCTTCTCCAGCTCATCTTACACATGAGGAAACTGAGGCAAACAGAGTTAAGTGACTTGCCCAGGGTCACATAGCTATTAAGCGTCTGAGGCTGGATTTGAACTCAGATCTTCCTGACTTCAGGCCCCACACCCTAACCACTGCACCACCTAGCTGCCTCAATAAAATCAGACCCCCATGAGGGCAGGTAATAAATATTTTATTTTTGTCTTTGTATCCTCAGCACCTGGCACAGAGTAGTTGCTTAATAAATACTTATTGACTGAAAATGACACAGCAAGCAATGACTGATTAGATACAGAATACAAAGAAGAGGAAAAAGTTGAAAGTCACTGTGAAGTTGTAAATCTGAGAGGTAGGAAATAGCTGGCTGAAAAGAAGAGTTACTTTTAAGTACATTGAGTTTAAGATAATGGTATGATCAGCTTAGGCAGCTAGGTAGTGCAATGGAGTGCTGGGTCTGGAGTTAAGAGAACCTGAGTTCAAATTCTGCCTCAGACACTTAGGAGCTGCGTGACACTGGGAGAGTCGCTTAATCCTCTTTGCCACAGTTTCCTTATCTGTAAAAAGTGATCTAGAGAAGGAAATGCTGAAGCGCTCCAGTATCTTTTGCCAAAAAAACCCCAAATGGGGTCGCGAAGAGCCAGACATGGCTGAACAACAATGACATGGTAGTCTTAGAGGAATATCCATGCACAGTTGGAAGTGTGAGTCCGGAGCTCAGAACAATATTCGGGCTTAATATACAGATTTGGGAGCATTTACAAAAAGTTTCTAGAATCTCAAAGTTTCAAGAGACCTTAGTGATTATCTAGTCTAGGGCTTCTTAAACTTTTTTTTTCCACTCCCCATCCCATGTTTAGGCAGCCTTCATTGGCATTGCGTGGCCTGAGGACATTTTTTTGTGTTTGTATTCAGAACCAAGGTGAAGTTGCTCGATGCAACACGGGCAAGCACTGCCAGAAACACCTCGGATTCATTACATGTTTGATTTTGAATCAATTTTTGGTTGTTGCTCATTCAGAAACCTTTTACTCTCATCAACTTTTTCATGGCCACATATAGGGGTCACAACTCGAAGTTTAAGAAGCACTGATTCTAGTCCACCTCATACTTGAATGTGATCTATGGGGCCAATATCTTCTATGACAATGCTGTCAAACTCAAATAGAGATGGGAGCTATTAAATCATACCTGAGGATCACTGTAGGCTTCATATATAGAAATATAGGCTTACATTTCTTTTTAAATTAATACATTAACACTTTAAAATCAGGTGAGAACTACATTTTAATCTGGTTCAGGCTGCACTCGGAGTCTTATGGGCTGCATGCTAACTGAAGGCTATGTGTTTGACACCTCCCAAAGTGGTCAGCTGGTCTCTGCCTAAAAACCTAAAGACGAGGAAAACCAACACCATTTTCTGAGGTGGCTCATTCCACTTTTAGATAGTTCTAACTGTTAGGAAATTTTTCTTGATACTGAGTCAAATCTTGACCTTTCTAAAGCTTCTTCATGGCAGCTAAGAGTCTCAGTGGGTAGAGTTGGGAAGACCTGAGTTCAAATGTGGCCTCAGACACTTACTAGGTGTGTGACCCTGGGTAAGTCACTGAACCTTGTTTGCTTCATTTTTCTCAACTGTAAAATGAACTGGAGAAGGAAATGGCAAACCCCTCCAGGATCCTTGCCAAGAAAACCCCAAATGGAGTCATGAAGAATTGAACACAGCTGAACAACAACAACAAAGCTTTTAATCTTCGTGTCTGGTCTATTTATTCTTCAGGCCCAAGAAGGATGTTTCTCTTTCGTCCTTCTTCGCTCATCCCTCTAACCCCCAAAATTGGGGAGACCAGTGGATATTTGAAAGCAGGAAGGATGGACCCAATGGAGGGAGAGATGTAGCAATGCACGCTCCACTGGGCTAATAGAATAAGACTAATGGAAAAATTGGTATAGGGCTGTGGATTCCCAGCTAAGACATCTAATTCAGAATTTTTATATTTTATAAGAGCAAAAGGTAAGGATATTGATTAGGAGAAAGTAATTTAGAAAACAATGATACTATTATAAAAAGACTGAAAATGAGTCGTTATTTGATTCCTCTAACTTGTTAGTTAATAGAATCATATGTGTCTAGATTTAGAGGTGAAACTGACCTTAGGGGTCACTGAATCCAATCCCCACATTTTAAAGATGAGGAAACTGAGGACCAGAGAGTTGAGTGACACTGATGATCAACATCTGAGACAAGATTCAAATTTGAGTCTTCCTGATTCCAAGACACAAATATTCTATTCCATATTGCTTCATTAAATATTTATTGAGTATTTACTATTGCTAGTACAACGTGACATTGTGCTAGGCTCTTTGAGGACACCAAGAAGTATAAAACATGTTTTAGTTTACTTTAGATGCCAAGATACCGTGTCCATAGAAGTCTGTATTATAGCTAGTGAGATAAAACAGAGTCACATAAAACTCTAATACTAAAAGATATCAGATGTTTCAAATAAGTATTGAAAACAATAAATTCTGCAGGAGTTTAGAGGAGTTATGGTAGTCTGAAGGAGATAGAATTTGAACTAATCCTTGGAGAATAGGAAGGATTTGAACAAACAACAAGGAGCAAGGAAAGGCCTATTCTGATGCCTCATTGGAAAGTAGAATTGACTTTGGGATCAAAGGTTATCCTAGCAAAGTATAATCTAAAGAAGGGATTTTCAAACTGATAAGGCTTTCCATCTGGTATGCAGTGTTGGACTGCATATGTGTGCTGTCCAAGGACCAACCTAGTTCAGCTTTGAGAGTCTCATCACCATGGTGGCCACAGCACAGTGCATTTTTAGCCATACTAACTCTTAGGGACCTTTTGCTAAGTCTTAGAGGGGCTGTGGAATGTGTGTGTGTGTGTATGCATGTATGTGTATGTGTGTAACAAACATGTTGATTCAATTCAATCAACATTTATTTGTTGCTGTTCATTTGTTTAAATCATGTCTGACTCTTTGTGACCCCATTTGGGGTTTTCTTGGCAAAGATACTGGAGTGGTTGGCCATTTCCTTCTCCAGCTCATTTTACAGATGAAGAAACTGAGGCAAGCAAGGTTAAGTGACTTGCACAGGGTCACATAGCTATTAAGTATCTGAAGCCAGATTTGAATTCACAAAGATGAGTCTTCCTGACTCCAGGCCTAGTACTCTATCCGCTGTGCCACCTAGCTGCCCAAACATTTATTAGGTGCCTACAATTTTCCAGGCCCTGTGCTAAGCACAGGGGATACAAATATAGAAAGTTAGTACCTGCCCTCAAGGAGCTTATGGTCTGACAAGGAAAGACAACAACAAAAGGAAGCTGAAAATGGGGGAGAGGAAGAGGAGGGAGCACCAGAGAGGATGATGCTCCTTGCAGTCAAAACCAAGCTGAGCTGCTGATGGAAAATGGAGTTTTACCTAGAAAGTTGTGAGCCCTTTATAAAGGAAGGCCTTGAGAGCTCCACCCTTCAGCCCTCTAATTGGAGGGGAAGGGTAACTGAATGCATTGAGAAAGTGTTGAACATCAAAAGCTGAGTCGATCCACAGGATGGTGAGATTTGAGGTGATCTGCTTGGTTCTATGACACTGACGAAATCACAGATTCTTGAAGTAAATAAGCAAGAGGAGATGATGACTTTCTAAGATGGATGAGATATGGTGTGAAAAGAGACGTTAAGTGACACAGGGGAAAATTATGTTGTAAGTAGGTCAATTTAGCTGGGGTAGAGAGATGGGAGGAGTAGAGGGGGAAGAGGAAGCATTGGAAAGAAAGATGAAAACCAGACAGTGGAGGGCCCTGCATGACCAGCTAAGGAACTGGGACTATGTTTAGTAGGCAATGGAAAACCATCGAGGTTTTTGGAAAAGAGAAATAGCGTGATGAAAGCAGTAATTTAAGAAGATTAATTTGGCAGCTGTGTCAATGGATTGTAGCATGGATTGCAGGGGGAAAGACTGGAAACAAGGACAAAAAGATAGATGAGCAAAAGATGACTAAGGGTTTGGAGTCTGAGTGATTCAGTGAATGGTGTTGCCCATTCCCAGTGACAAAGACAAATAAATTCTTAGATTTCTTTTGCAGGAAAATAGTGACACAGAGCAATAAGAGATGCTAAAAAATGCCATCTTGGGGGAGAGGGAAAGAAAATTTGGAACTCAAAAACTTGTGGAGCTGAGCATTGTAAACTGAAAATCAAACATCAAAAAACAAAAAATAAACAAAAGCTATGCTCTTAAGCAGAGTCATAACTAAGGTGGGGCAATCAGGGCTTTTCCCCAAGGCCCCCAAATTTAGAATGCAAAACAATTTAACACACGCACAATAGAATAGAAATCACTGTGGTAATGAATTTTTCCTCCTGCTCAAATGAATTCATCTTATCATTTCTTATATTATTTTTATATAATTACTTACAAAGTTGATTTGACATCATGCCCCCAATCCAATGTGTTTCTTGTTTCCATCCCCAGGTTCGAAAATTGCTAGTTATGATTCTGCCCTCAACAAAAAGGTGACTTTTTAAAGCTCTGACTCAAATTTGGCATCATTTAGAGATTCTGAGGCAACACATGATAGAAATACAATATTATAAAGCCTTTTATAGATTTCCCTTGCTCTTCTCTTAAAATGAATTTCTGCAAAATAAGGCCTATTTGTCCCAGATGGGACATAAACTAGGGTTCAACATTCCTCAGGAGATAAAATTTTAATTTTTTTGGATGATGAGGGGATGACATGCTTAACCAAGGTTTTTAAAATACTAGAAATTTTAGTTGTGAGAGTGTTTTGCAACATTTACTATAAGATGTTCACTTCCATAATTACCCTTCCCCCATGTATCTTCTTTTTCCTTCCACAGAATATGGACATTTCTCCCAAGTGTGGTTGGCATCTAGATTCCATATTTACAAATAATAAAAATAGTCAACATCTAGACAGGTATGTATGTAGAGCTTTAAAGTTTACCAAGCACTTTGCATACATTATGACCTTTGGTCTTCTTGAATGTCCAGTGAAGTGAATATTATTATTTCTATTTTACTGATCAAGAAATTGAGCCTCAGGGAAGTTAAACGACTTAACTTGCCTCTAAATTGGCTGTCGGTGTTTAAATTTGCACTCGAGTCTTTCCTGATCCTGAGTTCAGAACTATTTTTCACTAAACTATACTTCCTCTCAAGTAGAAGTGCCTAACTCTTCAATTTCTTTTTTGTTGGGTAGGAGTAGGGTATTCTAACAAAAACCTATATACAAAATAAAAATTAAGCTTAAAAACAGATGAGTCAAGTGGTGAGTATTTACATCATAAAATGATTTTTTTTAACTTTTTTTTTTAGCATGCTTCAGTCTATATTCAGACAATATCCATTCTTTTTCTGGAGGCAGTAGCATAGTTCATCATTGGTCCTTTGGGATTTTCTTGGATCACTATGTTGCTGAGAATAGCTAAGTCATTCACAGTTCTTTATCATTTTTAAAATTTATTTTAAATTTAAATTTATTTATTTTTAGTTTACAACATTCAATTCCAAAAGTTTTTGAGTTCCAAATGTTCTCCACCTCCCTCTCCTCCCCAGTCCCCACCCAAGATGGCACATAATCCAATGTGGGGTCTACATTACTTTATATTAAACATATTTTCACAATAGTCAAGTTGTAAAGAAGAATTATAAACAATGGAATGAATCACGAGAAAGAAGAAACAAAAGAGAGAGAGAGAGAGAACAAATAGTTTGCTTCAATCAGCATCCAGACTCCACTATTCTATCTCTGGATGTGGATAGCTTTTTCCATCATGAGTCTTTTGGAGCTGTCTTAGAACTTTGCATTGCTGAGAAGAGCCAAGTCTATCAGTTAGTCATCACAGATACCATGTGTCTGTAACTGTGTACAATGTTCTCCTGGTTCTGCTCCCCTCATTCAGCATCAGATCATATAAGCCTTTCCAGGTTATTATGAAGCCCATCAGCTCCTCATTTCTTATAGAGCAATAGTATTCCATTACATTCATATACTATAACTTGTTTAGTCATTCTCCAATTGATGGACATCCCCTTGATTTCCAATTCTTTGCCACCACAAAAAGAGCTGCAATAAATATTTTTGTATATATGGGTCCTTTTCCCATTTGTATGATCTCTTTGGGATACAGCCCTAGAAATGGTATTGCTGGGGCAAAGGATATGCACATTTTTATAACCCTTTGGGCGTAATTCCAAATTTCATCATACAATACTGCTAGTACTATGTATGTTCTGGTTCTGCTTACAAGTTATGTAAGTCTTTCCAGGTTTTTCTGAAATCATTCTGCTAGTCATTTCTTATAGCACAATATTATTGCATCGCAAATGTATATCACAGTTTGTTTAGCCGTTCCCCAACTGATGGGCATCCCTTCGATTTCCAATTCTTAGGCACCACAAAAAGAGCTGTTATAAATATTTTTGTACAAATAGGTCCTTTTTCCCTTTTTGATATCTTTGGGATACAGAACTAGCAGACTTTTTTTTACTTTCAAAAAGTATCTATTACTATCATATTTTCATGAAATTATTTAAAATATATTAATTTATATAAAGCTACCAGGAACATATTTATTTTATAAAGACAGTTTTGACAGCCTAAAGCCTATCTGCCAAAGGTGGCATGGGAGAAAAGTTTTAGAGGCATTCTGGCACAATGGTGGTGAGCAAAGTAGCACCCCATTTATGGAAAGTAGCTGGTACTTGATTTAAAGCAGGTATAAATCGAACAGAACATAAGCTCCTTGAAGGCAGGGAATGTTTTTCATTTTCTGTCTTTGTAACCTTAGTGCATAGCACAATGTCTTCTTCGTGGTAGGTACTTCTTTAGTGGTTAGTGAATTGAAGAGAATTGGATTGAATTGAAAATGAGTGAATTTCTAATATCAAATGGAGTTAGCCTATAAAACACACATCACCAGATGCCATTGTCTAGTACTTGCTGCTCTTCACCTTGAAGATTTTTTCAGTTCAAGGCTTTCCAGTCTGTGAAACGAATCAGTATTTTATTTGAACATATCTTGAAGTTCAAAATTCAGTAAAACAGCTTTACTTGAAATGAGGGCTATTTATGTTGATTACAATGTCATCGCTAGAGACCTTGAAATTTATCAACCGAATATATATTTCTTTATCCCTTACCCTGCTAACTGCAAAATGCTTTATCGCATAGCTTTTCAACTTTAGATCACTGGTATGAATGCAGACAATGTCCATAAGGCTCTAAAACTGTAATTATTTCACGGATGCATAAAGTTATTTTTTGTTTTATTTATTGATTTATTGATTCATTCATCTATCTATCTATCTATCTGTCTATCTATCTATCCATCTATCTATTTATAATAATATTTCATTGTGCAGAGAAGACAATAGGATTTGGCATCAGAGGACCTGGATTTGGATCCTGGCACAATGCTATTTGTTCTTGTGTGACCTTGGGAAGATAATTAGGATCTCTAGAACTTAGCTGGGCTAATGCTATGTACCTTATAATCTCACTCCTCCAATAGGCATGTGGGTGTCTGTGTATGTGTCTATGTGTGTCTGTGTATGTGTGTGCATGTGCACATACCCATGCATGGCCAATCTTTTAACTGCAGAGTTGGAATGTGAACTTAGTTTTCTTGACAGTCCAGTGTTCTCTATACTCCTTGATGAGGACTGTGTTCTGATTTGTTACATCGATCTGTCTGCGTGATCATTCTGCTTTTCAGACTTAGGGTTAGCATGGTGCAGTGTAGGAGTTTAATAAATACTTGTTGATTGATTGAAATCAGATTGCAGCTCACCAGACTGACTTGCCATTATTTGGGGAGCTGTATTTCACTCGTAAAGCACTTCTTCTGCCTTCCCTGTTTGTAATTAACCTGAATCAAATCCAATAAAAATTCATGAAGTGCCGGACTTATGACCAGTGATGCCCTACTTCAGTTCTTCATATTACAACTCTTTGGGCATCTTTCTAATTTTTATTTTTCTCATTCATTATTAATTTATTTTTAACATTCATTTAAAAATATTGAGTTCCAAAATTTCTCGCTCCCTCCAGCCTTTCCCCTACCCAACAAAGCAAACAATATTATATCAGTCATATGTGTGGAATCAAGCAAAACATTTCTATATTACTCATGTTGCAAAAAAAGGCAAGAAAAATAAAAGTGAAAAAAGTGTGCTTCAGTTTACACCCAGAGTTCCCTTTGGGCATCTTTCTGTCAAGTCAACTAAATAATAAAACCATATTAGGTGTTTATTTCCAATTTGAAAGTCACTCAAACTATATTCCTCACATTGAGTTACTTCACATAAGTAAAACAAGAAAGATCTAAAAAGCTTAGGAATCCTGATGAAGATCTTGAGATAAATGTGAAACTGACAGTATATGTGGGTTCAGTGGTTAGAGTACTGGGCATAGAGTCAGGAAGATCAGAGCTCAAATCTGGCCACAATTACTAGCTGCGGCAAGTCACTTAACCTCTCTCTGTTAGCCACTGCTTTACAAAGCTTTGAGGCTACACACAACTTGAAAGGGGTTGAGTTAGCCTCTGCAACATGAACTTGGACAGTATGAAATAGATCATCATCGAATGGCCTGAGGATGCTAACGAATTTTTGGATACAGCCAACCTCCTATGGGAGCTACTAGAGCTGAAGTCTATTCATAGTTGTCTATACTTTTATAAGATCAATGAGTAAGAAACCTCTGTCAGTTTCCTTAACTATAAAATGGAGATGATAATAGCACCTGGGTCCCAGGGTGTCCTGAAGATCAAGTGAAATAATATTTGTAAAGCACTTAGCACACTGCCTGGCACATAGTATGTTCTTGATAGATATTTGTTCCCTTCATCTCCCTTCCATGTTATAAAACATGTAACAGCGCTTCCTACTTCACCATTGTTCATCATGAGTTCAATAACATGCCTGAAAAATTATTTAAAATTAGTCAGAGTATGAGGCTCAGTTATTATAGCTACAGCTTCCAGGCTGGTAGACTGATTGATTTTTGGGATCTAATTGGTACAAGTTTTCTTTCTTGAGATTTACATTTCAGCGAATAGTCGATCCTCCAACAAAGTCTTCTGATGTCTCTTCATGGCACGGACAGGAGAGTGGGAAGCAGCATATTACAATGGAAAGAAGGAACACTGGACATGGTGAGGTCAGGATATTCAAATCTGAATCCTGGCTCTGTCCCTTCCTAGGGATTTCATGTGATACCTCGTCTAACACCCTTTTGCTTCAGTTTGCTCATCTGAAAAATGAGTGTACTACTCTTAGCACTGCTTACCTCACAGGGTTGTTATGAGGAAAGCATTTTGGAAAAGTTCAAACTCCATGTAAATGTGAATTGTCGTTATCATGATGATGCCAGTGGTGCCCAAGGTCCAACAGGTCTTGGCAAGTTGGAGTTTTGAGTGCAGGACTGATGTTAGACTGCTATTTGTCACTGGAGAAGCAGCCTGTCTTGGGTTGGAGAGTCACACACAAAGAGTCCGAGTTTTGTTTATTTGTTTTCACCACAGCAGCTCATGAAACTGCATCTCTTAAGAGATAGTAGGTTGGCAATCGGGGAATAGAGGTGACTCTATAATGACTCGAGGTCATTTATCAAGAAGTACTGTTGAATAGGTCTTAAAGGGGAAGTTGAGGAACCTTCTCAAGCCTCTGGCAGGGTGTCCATTGTAGGCTCAGGTCTCATAGCCATAAGAAAGGCTGCTTGGTCCTAGTGGGTCACTGCTTTACAAAGCTTTGAGGCTGCCTACGACTTGAAAGGGGTTGAGTTAGCCTTTGCAACATGAACTTGGATAGTGCTAACTAGACCATCATTGAATGGCCTGAGGATGCCAATGAGTTCCTGGATACAGCCAGCCTCCTGCGGGAGCCACCAGAGCTGAAGTCTATTCATAGTTTTCTCTACTTTCACAAGATCAATGAACACAGCAGGGTACAGATTAGAGACTGGTGTATTTTTCCTGTGTGTTTGATGTGAAGAAGAGGAGACACCCATTGCACTGTGTTTCCATCTAAAATCACATGCATTGTCCACTCAGCTTGTCTTCCCCAGGCAGAAAACTCAAGGCTGAATAAGTTATACAATTTAAGCTTTCCTTTCTATGGAAAGATTGGCACTGAGGATGACTGCTTAGAATAATCATATCAAATATCATGGTTCTTAAACATCAGTTTGGCAAATAATTTCTTCTTTCTTTCCTCCCTCCCTTCCTCTTTCCCTTCCTCCCTTCCTTCCTCCCTCCTTCCCTTCCTCTTCCTCATTCCTTTCCTCTTCCTGCCTTCCTTCCTTCTTTCTTCTTCCTCCCTCCCTCCATTCGTCTTCCTTTATTTTTTCCTTACTTTCTTCTCCCTTTCCTTCCTCCCTCCCTCCCTTCTTTGTTTTTTTGTGTCTTTCTTTTTCTTTCACTTCTCACTGACCACCCTTAAATGGAGCCTTTCCTTGTATCAAATAGACAGTATCAAACAAAATACCACAACCACAACCACACATTGGCCATGTCTAAAAACACATCT
The DNA here is from genome assembly GCA_028646595.1 of Phalanger gymnotis. Lineage (NCBI taxonomy): Eukaryota > Metazoa > Chordata > Mammalia > Diprotodontia > Phalangeridae > Phalanger > Phalanger gymnotis. Next base: position 131,324,833 of record CM053626.1, on the reverse strand, counting down.
TTTATTCCATACCTTTCATTCACCACCCATCAGTCTTCTGCTGTCATGATTGGTGAGTGTGGTGATTAGATATCATTATGTTCAGTGAGTAAATTGCTCCCCTGGTTCTGTGTATCTTTCTTTATATCAATTCATACAAATCTTCCAAAGGGTCTCTGAATTTTTCACTTTTGTCAATTCTTACAGAACAACAATATTCTATTATATTCCTGGCACATAACAGGCATTTAATAGATTTATGTGGACTGATGTTTATATACCACAATCTGTTCAGCCATTCCCCAGTTGATGAGTGCTTGCTTTTTCAATATTTCCTTCACACAGCTGTCCAAATAATCTTCCTAATGCACAAGTATGACCATCTCATTTTTCTACTCAAAAACCTTCCATGAATCCCTATTGTCTATTGGGTAAAACACCAAATCCAACTACAACCTGTCTCCAACCTATCTTCCCACACTTATTTTACATAAACTCATGCAAGCTAGGCTACTACTCACTATTCTCTGTTTTCGTCCTGTCCTCTCCTGCTCTCATGCATTCCAGCAGGTTGTTCCACATGCCTAGAACACACTCTTTCCACATTTCTTTGTGTTGGAATCCTTTCTTCAAGGCTAAATTCAGGTACTTTCCATTAGATTGTAAGTTCTTGAGAGTAGACACAGTATCATATCCCTAGCAGTGTCTTGAAAATAGTAAGCATTTAGTAAATGTTTATTGAATCAAATCCCTATGTACATGTCAACCTTTTAAATTTTTGTCTCTGTACTATCCATACATGCTTTTCTTCTTCAGACTAATCTTTCCCAGTTTTTGCAATCAATCTTTTTATGATAGTTCTAGGACCTCTTGCCATTCTAAGCCCTTCCTCCTGACATACTGCAACTTGCTTTGACTGCTTTCAGTCAACTACTATGGGACAGGTACTGTCCTAGGTGCTGAGGAAACAAAGAAAAGAAAAAGATAGTCCCTCCCTCAAGGAGCTTCCAATCTAATGGTGGAGACACTGTGCAAACAACTGTGTGTAAACAAGCAATAGGATAAGTGGGAAATAATCAACAGAGAGAAGAAATTGGCATCAAGGAAGAGATTTGTGAATCTTTGACTTCAGAGAGGCAGGAACCAGTGGAACGGGAGTGATAGGATTGGTTACCATGCACTGGGCTAATGGACTACTCTAGAGCAGCTATAAGACTACTGGAAAAACTGGTATGGGGATTTTTTCCAAATCTCTATGGCAGACTTAATTTTATATGCTGTCTCATGACTAGGAACTTCATGTTTTTCTAGTCTACAGCTCCACCTCATCTCGCCAGTCGTAGCTCTTCCTACTTCTCCGCACACTACTTCTCCTAGGGGCAGCTGAAACACAAGTTAAGTGAGGCCAAATTAGATGAGACAAGAGGACCCTGCCAGAGGTTCATAGTGACATTTGTCAGAGTACTGAGCATTTTTACTTTAAAGCTGTTGGCCATAAGTGACTGGACTCTGACTGGTGGCTAGGAGTTTTCTAGGAACTTTTCTGCCCTTCAAGCCTGACTGAAATGAAGCAATAGTTTAAATATTCTTTTTCTTCTTTGCGGTTTCTTCATCCTTCACTTGGAATAAAGTCATCACATTTTTCTTAAATCTCTCTTGACTTTATTCTCTCATGCTCTGGAGATTCCCTCTTGTTTGATGAAAATGGACTATCTCTCTTTTAACCACCAGTATAAAATAAAACAAAACATGGTTGAAAAGATTACTAAGACAAGATGTTCCTATGAATTAGGATTTTTAAGATAGAGTTGTTTGGAATTAAATTTAGGTCCTAAAGGCTGATTTTGGAATACTATTTGAAAACAAAAGTAAAACTCACAGATAAATGTGTGAAATGATGAATTTGCACTATGATAAAAAATATCACCGATGCCAGAATTGTAAAGTCTCCACAAATAGAACGTAGTGACAGAGAGCAATTTTTTTCAATACAATTATGAAGCATGGCCCAAAGGCACCACTACTACTATTTTCATTCATGAAATTACAGATTCAAGGAATGTTAGAGATGTAGATGAAACCTTGTAAATCTACATTGTAGAAGACTCATTCATTCATTTGACAGATATTTATTTAGTGCCTAATGCATTTAATAATAACTCAAAATTATATATAACTCTAAAGTTTACAACATACTTCCTACCCAACAACTCCACAAGTAGGCAGTACAAATATTAACATTTCCAATTTATGGAAGAAGAAGCCAAAATTTAGAAAAGTTAAGTGACTTGCCCAAGGTCAAACATTTAGTAGGTTGTAAGGCCAGGCCTCAAACTCAGGTCTACCAACTCTAAGTCCAATGTACTTTTGCAATATGTCATCCTGGCACTGCACAAAGCATGAGGTAAAATACAAAGATAAGTAAGAAATTACCTCTGTCCAGTAGGGGAAGGAAATAAGCATTCATATTGCAACTACCACATGCTAGCCACTGTGCTAAGCATCTTACAAATATTATCTCATTTGATCCGAAGAATAACCCTGGGAGCTAGGTGCTATTACTATCTCTGTTTTACTGAGGAGACTGATGTAAACTGAATTTAAATGTCTTGATCAGAGTTAATCAGCTGGTTAAGTGTCTAAGGCTAGATTTGAATGCAAGTCTTCCTGACTCCAGGCCTAGTACTCTATCCACTGCCTCTAGGAGTAAGGAAAATATGAAAAGTACACAAATAGTTATAATACATATTAGATGAATGCATAAGAAAAAGATTGTGCTAAGAGTTCAGGAAAGGGAGAAATGACTACCGGTTTTCACTCATCTGTTCCTTCAGTAAACAATTATTAAGTACCTACTTTGTGCAGAGGTTCTGAGAGAAACACAAACCTCCCTCACGTAGTTTACCATCTGGAATGTGGCTAAAACCTAAATGGACACAGATAATTATAAAACACAAGTATGCATTAACGAGTTGCAAAGGGCTACATGAGATCCCATAGCTCATGTGCAAAAAGGTCCATAGATATTAATGGATTAGAAGGTCAACATGAGCTATGGAGTGCCACGGCAGTCAAAAACCTTCATGCCATCTTAGGCTGCATCAAAAAGCATAGAGCCAAGAACAAAAGAATTTATTTATAATTCTGGCAAACTCTGCTGAGGTCAAATAGCGGTTGGTCATTATATTCATTTTGGGGTGCTACATTTAAGGAACGATATTGACAAAATGCATTGTGATCAAAAGAGGTTGACTTGGATGATGAGGGGCTGAAGAATATTCTATATGAGGATGGATAAAGGAACTAGTCTAGAGGGAAGATTTGGGGGAGACGTGAAAGTGTGTACTTGAAGGTCTGTCATGTGGAAGAGGGATTTGACATTTTCTTTGGGCAGATCTAGAAGTAATGGGTAAGAGACTTCTCTCAGCAGACTACAGAGTAAGAATGAGGCATATACTACCAGAAAAGATCAGCATGTCTGTTTTGCTTAACAATTTGGTTGTTGTTATTGCAAAACAGGGCTCAATTTGGGGTGGGGGAAGTATTACTGAAAAGTACTAATATTTTGCCTTTTTTTGGAGGGAAAAGGCAGGGCAATCAGGGTTAAGTGACTTGCCCAAGGTCACACAGCTAGTAAGTATGTCAAGTGTCTGAGGCCAGATTTGAACTCAGGTCCTCCGGACTCCAGGGCCAGTGCTCTCCTGACTGCACCACCTAGCTGCCTCAAAATACTAATATTTTCAAAGAACATTTTAAAAAGAATTTGAAGAGAGATTAAAATCTGTGAGCATAGTTACAAAGGATTATATGAAAAATTAATTTAGAATAAATTAAATAGTAAATAGAACAATCACAACAAAATCATGGAGACTGTATGCTTTGCAATTACAATGGCCAAACTTGGTTCCAAAGAAGATATGTGAAAATTGCCCTAGCTCAGTTCTTTGCAGAGGCGGAGGACTATGGGTATGGAAAGCTGTTTGTCATATTAGATCTGGGTGGCTTTATTAATTAGATTTTTTCCCTCTTTTTATGTATTTTTTAAAGGCATAGATCTCTGGGAGGAGGTAGAGGAAGGATATAACATTCTGTATATATTTAAATGTATACATGTCACCTCTGATAGGATGAGGTAAAACCAAAAAGGGGAAGAGAAAAGTATTTATTCATTGCCTACTTTACAAATGGTATTTCATTTCATTGATGAAAGATATCAATATGTTTTTTTAAAAAGTGTATTTAATAGCAGGAATTCTATGAGGTTTCTTGGTCAGTAGAACAAGGAGCTTCCTTGATTCAAGAGGCTTTCTGTACAAGATTGTTGTAAGTGGACTCTGATTCTAAAAATCCAATATTAACGTATGCTTTTCTGAGAGTGGGTCGAACCAAATCACCTAGCCTTGAAGATGATTTAGGTTCAGTTGGTATAGAAAAGGATGTGAATTTCATAGAGTAAATCTTTTGAATGAGAACGTCCGACTCCGTCAGGCCATATATCTAGAAATCCTTTCAGATATTCCCATTTGTGAAAGTACAAGCAGAGAAAGGTAATCTTTAAAAGGGTATTATTTTTGGCCTGCTTTGATTATGAAATGCAGCCTCAATGCAAGTGACATCACTGTAGAGAAATGGACCATGTAGACATGCCAACATATATGAGCTAGTCATCCCTTTCTAGCAGAAGCTCTGAGAGGCAGTGCATGTTTTTTCATAGAAAGCATATCAGGCTTAGATGAATGAGCATGCAGCATTCCCTGGGGCTTTTGGATTAAATGCAGAGTTTAATAATTACTCTAATTACTTCTGTTGTGATTCTACCTTTGAATCAACATCAAACAAACATATAACAATTAGTTACACTTTCATTTAATCAACTAGTTCTAGGAAAACTGGCTATTATTATTTCTTCTTACACACTTATGCCTGGAGAACAGGGCCAGATATAAAATATTGTTTGAATTTGGTGGTAAATATCTATTAGCATGAAATGATATATTTTCCTTTCAGACATAATTTCAGTGCACGGATAACTTTGGAGGGCCACCATGTTATTGTTAGCCTTACAATTTATCTACAACACATGAGGATTATAGGTAGTCATGATGCACAGTTGCTCTGAATTGTTCTACTGTATTTCTTCCTTTTCCATTCTGCAATTGTGCTACATCCTGGACCACTAGAGCTCATTTTTTTAGTACAATTACTGCTGTTTGACATTATTTTAATAGTTTTCTCCTGGCCCACCCAGGCACTACTTGCTATTTCTCATCATCAGGGCTGACAATGAAGGGTATGTGTGGGATTTCAAGTGCACATAAAGGCCTATTTGCCTCTACTGTCTGTCATGGTGTCTAAAGTTCTCATTATTAGGTTTTATTCTTTTGGGCCAGGAGGTGCCTATCCAAATGAAGAGAATTTTTTTTTCTTTGGGAGGCAGTGGTATAATACATTAGTCTAATGTAGCAAATTATCTAGCTGTCTCCTTCTGGGCAGCAGGATCCAGAGGGAGTGGTACCCAAGATAGGTTAAATTTTAATGATGGAGGGCAGGAAAGATTTTTTTTTAAGAAAAGAGGCATTGCCAGGGAGGTAAGATAGTAGGAGTGGGCTGGGATATCAAAGAGCACCATTGGGCATTTAAAAGGAGTGGAAGAAAAACTTTCATTATTCTCCGATTCTACTAGGTCTGTATTCTCGTCCCACTTTCAGATGAGGGACTTGAGACAGAAAATGTAAACATGACCTGACTGATTTCACTTAGAGCCCAGACTGAAGCAGTAGTTTCTAGTAGTTTCAATCTTAAATCACTTTGCTCTCAGGGTGATCCTCAGCTCTCTGATGCGCCCACAATGCTACTGAAGTCCATTATCCATCTCCTTTAAATGACTGGCTTCTCTGCTGAGACTTCCCACAGAGATGCTAGTGAGTTTCAGAGGTGGGCTGGCTTTCCATACTGGGTCTCTTCCAGTCAGGACACAGCCTGAGGTCACCCACCAACCTATTTCACATGGGAAGGAACAACAAATCCCAAAACATTTTCAGGAAGAGACAAAAGCCTAGAACAATGCATACACTTGTCACTATGTTTCCATCCAGATTCCAAAGACAGCTATTAAAATTCAGGGTGGTCCTTCCCACATGAGTGTGGAAGGGGTAGTGAGGGAAATAACTCCAAAATACAACTCAACCAGCACTGTTACTGGACCATTTCTGCTTTTAAATTTCTTGGTAAGATCATAACTTATGAAAAATAAATGTTTCCCTTGCACATACTGCAATTATACAGGTCTGTTTTCCACATCTTTCTCTGTTGTGGCTTCATCAGTCAGAGAGAGAGTTTGCTATATCTACACATCAGGTGACTCAGTAGTGTAAAAAGAAAAAAATGTTAATCCTAAATAAAGCCATCCTTTCTCTCTTTCTTTTTTTGTCTATATTATGCCTAATCATAGTGTGACAGAAATTTCTACTTTTCAACCAAGTATTTTGACAAACTGTAGACACTCCTAGAATGAAAAAAAAAGTAATCAGTAACAATGAAAACAAAAGTTTTTCCTTTCTGTCCTAGGCATCAGTAATCTCAGGTGTCAATGATCTATTGGTAAGATCATGGCTGGTGTGGGTTACTTCTTGAAGGTGTACCTTCAACAGTCTTGGTTCTGGTAGGTAGAAAAAGAGGAGGAGCGAATTAGTCCAGACTCCTCCAGCATATTCATACGCCTACTTCTCCACCCAGAAATATATGGGCTCTCATAAGCAAGAACTGTAACTAAGATGGAGTGGTAGGGACTTTTCTCCAGACCACTACATTTAAAGAACATTGACAGCATTTATAAACCTTTAGCAGCATAGAGACAATGCAAGAATTAGCAAGAATAATTAGGTAAAATAGGAAATGAGCAGATATATAGTGGCCTAGGGTGAGCTCTTCCCCTTCCCAAATATGGTTTCCCTTGTCCATCTTTACTGCAAATAAACACGTGCTATATTTTTCTTGTAGCAGGTGTAAAAATTCTTTGTTATATCTCTTAGGTCAGCATATACTTGACAACACTTCCTGGATTTGGGGTGGGGGAAGGTGGGCGTGTAGGTAAGAGGATGATGATGACAATCTGGGTTGCCTCCTTCAATTCACTTTTGCCTTCCCTTTCTCAGGATCAGTTTGTTAGACCCTGTTTCCCTCTCTCTGTTATACTTCTTCTAGACACCTACAAACATGTTGCTGGCTTAGCCTGCCTCTCTTAGCCTCAATGCTAACTTGTATGTGGAATCAAGGATCCAAGTAAAGAGACAGAGTGATAGTGAAGGAGCCATACACAGACAAAAGTGGTAGCATTTTGTGAGTCAAGTGAACATGAGTTGAGATTTTCTGAACTCCTTTTACTTCTTTGGTAGATCCAACCCTGACCCTGATTGTACAAGTAGAGAAAAGAGTTTCTAGAATCGAATCTAAAGGAAAAAAATCATGTCACTGCGGGCTCCCTCTTCACTGCAATTTGGAGTATACTTTTGTACATAGGCCATCCCCACTCTCACTGCTTTCCATTTAGATCCTACTGCATATACACTGCATGCTAGAATTGATCATACAAATGACAGTGGGTAGCAAAATTCAATGCCAACAGAAAAAAACCAAACCAAACCCCAAAAAAACATTGAAAGACTTCTGAGGTCTCCTAGTTTTATTCATTTATCAATTCATTCATTCTGAACTGTCTAATGAGAAGTCCCTTAGCCTAGAATATTGACCCTTGGTCAGAATCAGCTGATTTTAATCCATCGTGAAAACAATGCCACTCAGAAAGTAAACCAAGGCCATAGTCTTTGCATCAGGCCACTCCAAGAAAGAAACAAATATCTTTGCTAGGATCTCTTTAAACTTGCCTTGGGAGAAAAGGGCCAAATTAAACCTGAAGTATGTCTGGAATGAGCTGGAGAGCTACCTTGGGCTGCACTTGAAAGACAGTCCAAGAATCAAGGATCGTCATGGGAGGCAAATTCAGGGACAAGATTGCTAAACCTCTCGGACTATAACTTATTCTGTAATCTGTAATCTGTCATCGTCACCAGCTTGATGCTCAAATCTACTTTTTTTTCAATTTGTTATAGGTAGTATATTAACTAGGGTATTTTTGTTTTGTTTTGTTTCTTTGTACCTTCATTTTTAATATGATCTGAAGTGAAAGCACACAGCTAAGAAGTAAATTCTTTTTGATTTGAGTTGGTTGACATGGAATCACATCATACAGGTATACCTTGCTCCTGAAAACTACTTTTGCAATTTAGAAAGAAAGCAAAGTATAGTGGAAATAGCGCAGGGTTGGGGGGAAGGAGATCAGGTCCTGCTTAGGAACCCTGGGTAAATCTCTCCACCCTGCTAGGCCTCTCTTTCCTCACTATAAAATGAAATTATTGTACAATATGTGCTTTAGCAATATTGTAAGGGGATGACTAACTGTGAAAGTCTTAGCTGCTCTGATCGATACAATGATCCAAGACAATTCCGAAAGACTCATGATGAAAAATGCTATCCGCCTCCAGAGAGAAAACTAATAAAACTTGGAGAACAGATTGAAATATACTTTTTACTTTCTTTTTCTTGAGGGTTTTTGTATGTATGTTTTCTTTTGCAACATGGCTAATATGGAAATAAGTTGTATATGACTTCACATGTATAATCAATAGCATATTGCTTGCCTTCTCAAGGGGTGGGGAATGGGCAGGAGGGAGGGAGAGAATTTGGAACCCAGAATTTTTTAAAATAAATGTTAACTTTTTACATATAATTGGGAAATTTTTAATTAAATAAATATATTAAAAACAAAACCAAAAAAAGAAGTTGTTTTATAATATGTCCTCTAGAGTTCCTGCCAGTTCTGATCACGTCATTCTGTTATAAGTTTAATGTGAATAGTGGTCAGCATTGGTGATTCTTTTGTAAAAGGAAGATGCTTTTTGTAGTGAAAACAATCATTTCATAAATATATTCATTTTGTCAGGTAGCAGTAGAGAGAACACTGAATTTGGAGTAAGAGGGTGTTTACCTTCAAGTCCAGTGTGTGCCACTTACTAGTAACCTATGTAACCCTGGCTAAGTCATCTATTTTCTCTTTGTTTTTTCTTTATCTGAAAAATGAGAGAGTGTGAGGTGACCTAGATGACCTCTGAGATCCATTCTAGCTCTAAATCTACTGTCCTAAAACTTCCTTTCCTTGCCCCTCTATGCTGTATGGACTGACTAGGAGGGGGAAATACCTCATTGACACAGCCAGCAAGCAACCTTGGCAAATTGAGAAGTTCAGATTTTTATGTATTAGATTTTCCTAAAGCAAGGTTAACCTATCATTCCAGAACTCAGGAAAACTGTCTTGCTAGTAATAATAACTCATATTCACATCCTACATCCATTATTTCAAATGATCCTCACAACAAGCCTACAAGGTCTGGAATCCACATGTTATTATCCCCATTTTACAGATGAGGAAACTGAGACTAAGATATTATATTCATTTCTGAAGGTGATAGAGTGGTAGATCTAGGACTCCAGGTCATCTGATTCCACATATGCTAGGTTTTTTTCCCCAACACACTATACTTTGACCGTGAAGGCACTTCCCAACCAGTATGCCCATTAGATAGATTCCAGTGCAGGTAATTTAAATTACGTATTGCTATATTTTTCTTGTTATTTGAATTTTATCTGGTAATCTTCACCGCTTCTGATCTAGCCCTGCAGTATTTTGTTCCCTTAGATAATTCCACCTTTGATAGGTTATATTATGATGGTGTAAAGGATTCTGGGAATTTGAGATTTTAGGCTAAGGGATATTACAAAAGCAGATGCTATATGGGATTTTGTTAATAAAACAACAGCAACCAACCAACCAACCAAAACAACCAACAATAATGGTATTATGTATTAAAGAATGTAATTTAAAAATAATTCAATTATAAGCCAGTGTCTAGATTTCCTAGTAGCAAATAGATATGCTGAAAAGAATGGTTTCTTTTGCCCATTAGTTTTCAAAACATCTTTCTTTTTAAAAATTTAAGATTCTACTTCAAGATTCATTCATTTGGTCTGAATTAGCCACAGTCAGAAGGAAAGGAATGATGCATGTGATCACAGGGGAAGATATCAAGGTGGCCAGTAATCCTAAAATGTGTACAGGGCGACAACGGTTAAATCTCCAAGGCTCTGAGAAATTGCTTGGATGCTCTGGGCAAAAAGTGTTGGTTCCAGAGTGTAATCCTACTGATACACTATGTTCTTTGCAAAAGGTTGTGAGGCCTTGGCCTAATAAGCATAATCTCATTACACTGCAAATAAAAGTTTCCTATTTATCTCCAGATTTCAAATGAATCTAATAAGGCTTATGATACAGTCACCCAATACCCTAATCATATTTCTGCCTATCTAAAAGCAATCAGTAATTGTGTTATAGCAGAACGTGCTGACAATACCTCTGACACAGAAAGGAGAATGAGAGCCCAGCTGTACTAATTAAATTAAATGCTAGGCTGATGGAATACATTTGCTGAAGCTTGGAGAGTATGGGTGCAGAATTAATAAGCATTACAGCTTAGAGCAGGAGATGATATCATAATGGATGCAAGGTTTTGATGTGGAGAGCTTCATTCAGATTCAATGTACCATAATGTATGGATGTGACAGCTGCAAAGAGAGGTGTGGAACCTTGAACAAAGTGCACGGGAACTTTCCCATTTTTTTGTGTGTGCTTCTTGCTGGGGAGCAGTATATTTTACATACTCGTGCAGCTGAAAAATGACTCCACCAGCGTGGCTGCTGGAGCTTCCCGGGCTTTCGGGATTCACTGTTTCTCAGAAGCCGGCATTTTCCTAGCCTCACAACATTTCTGGACTTACTCTGCCTGGCCGCTCTCACCTCCATCTCTGAAACTGGCCCCTTTAACCTGCCTTTTAGACTCATTTTTAGATTAAAAAAAATGCATTCAAAGCAGGTGATGGAAAGGACATTTAAAGAGGAAAAAGAAAAAGGGTAACTTCCCCTCCTTGTTGAAAAAAATAAAGGAACCAGGCAGTATGATGAGCAAATGATCTATTGGCCTATGAGTGAAAAAAGGCTGCCTCTATTTCTACAGCTGGACTGTTCCAAGAGGAGTTAGGAGGATTTGGAGATGACTAAGGACCACTTGAATTGATCCAGGTCTGTGCTTCTCCCCCAGCTCAGCGGTTATCCAACACAGCCCCAAGCCTCACTGCTGTGCCTGCCTCTCATCTGACCAGCTCTGCTCATGCCAGCACAGCACAATTTCTTGCTCATAAATTAGCTGTGCTATCTCACAGGCTGCAGTGGCGGGGCCATCATGCCAGCCCCGCCAGCGAGGCCAGCCAGAATTCATTATCATGAGAATTTTGACAGGATATTAAATTTACTAATCCTGAACTTTCCGGACTGACCCCTAACTCACGAACAGACAATGCTGATGTTTGCTGGCAAAACATTCTCTTGGGTTTCTCTATTTCTGGGCCAGCTCCACAGCCACAAACACACACACGCACACACACACACACTCACATACCACACACAATCTCATTCCCACAGGGCTACATTCATATATGCGGGTAGACAGCACTCACTATGATGCTTTCAGACTTCTCTTTACTCCCAGACAGCTAACCTGTACCCCTCATGCCAGGTTAATTTAAAAAAAATCATGCAACATAAACATCCCTATGTGTCTGCATTTGTGTTTACAAGTCATATCAATTTATGTATCATATCTGTATTTACTCATTCATTCAAAACACACAAACACATACATAAACTTTCTCACAGACACACAAATGAGCGCACAGGCCACGTGTATAATCTTTCCCATACACATCATTTTTACTAATGCTAGTTTGTTTGGGGGGTGGGCATCCATGTGTTTGTCACCCTATAATTCACCACAGGGCCACTCAATTCTACACTCTCACTTGCATCTGTTAAATAAAAAGAAAAAAAATACCATAACAGGCTTATTTTGTTTTGAACTGTCTGTCTCATCATCTGCACATTCTCACTCTCCCCTCACAAATCAGGCACTGTACATATGTTTTGATAACAAGTGTTACACTTTGTTTATTCTTCTATGAATAAACCACAGAGCCGCATTGGGCTTCTCGAATATTTTTAGAAAGTTTAGTGTATTACAGCAGATTTTAGCATATTGCCCATTCATAAGCTTTCTGCTTTACAAGAACAAAAAAAGAAGGGGAAAAAAAATCCCGGCTTTCCACTTACATTCTGCCAGTTTAGCCTTTAAATAATTCAGCATTAAAATCTGGTCAGTTCTGCTACCTAACCGAAAAACTCCTGCAAACACAGTGCCAATTAAGTTGCTGAAAACAGCAGATTTCCACTGATACTATACAGATAAAGCTGACCATTAAATTGCAATTTAACATCCCCAGGCAGCAGTAGCTGCTGACAACCTCTAAAGCTTGTAATCTCATTTAACCCCCTCCTGTCATGAGCAGGCCCACCCCTTTAGCATAATGCAGACCAAATTAGACCTGACATGGCAACAAGAGAAATAAAAACCTCTTTAGCTTAAAAGTCATGCCACAGTGGGCAACCCTGACCTTCAGTTTCCCCTCACACAGCCCACTCCTTTCTCCAGGGACCCCATAGACATTTACGTTTAGAGAGAACGAGAGAGAGAGACAGACATAGAAAGAAGGGGGAAGAAAACCTCAGCCACAAGGCAGTTGGATTTCCCTTGGGGCAAATTACAGAGAATTTTCCTAGACAATGGAAGAAAATTTCACCTGGGCTTTTTCAAGTCTTTCTTTAGTAATAAAAGATGAACCCTGATCGTTCTGTTCAAACTACTTTGGCTCAATATTTTCCTTTGCCTACCGTGCTCTCTGACTTAGAAGCCAGGGGATATCTCTGTTGGAACACAGAGTTCCCCACTCTGTGCCTTAGACTCCTTGCATTTTAAATGAGGTCATCTTAGCTGGTGGCTGAAGTCTTCAAAGCCATCTCCTGTAACTGGCATTTACTGGAGTTCTGTTTTATAAGGAAGTCTGTCTGCTTCTAAGATCCCTGAAAGCAAACAACTCTTGATTCAATCTTCTGCACAAATCCCACTTGTTTGGTTAAAGAAAAAGTGGGATGGGAGTAGAATCAATTGGAATAGAAGTTGAGAAGAAAATACTAAGATTTTATCCATATTACTTACAAGTAATCACTCCACACCATTATAGTTTGTTTGTAAAAGAACATGAAGCATTTATTTCTTTACTATCAATTTCTAAAACAGATTAACTAAACCATTTTCGCTGAATGGTTATAACCAAAGGAAATTGATGCCTGTTTCTTTACTTTATCAAGCAAGCACCAACCATCCTCTCTTAGAGCTCTGTCTCTACAGCAGAGTGAGCTATTTTGTTTTTCTTTCTGGCTTCCGGAAAGAAAAGATACTTTCAAAGCAAAAGTTAGAAGAACATAATTTGCAAGTTTGTGGTCATGTTTTCAATCCGACTTTGTGTTTGAAAAACTTCCACCTGTTTATTCCTATCTTTGCTACATTCCTCCTGCTTTGGGACCTGACAAAAACTTTTACACTTTAAAGCAAAGTGAAGACAAACAAACAAAAAGATCCCCCCTCTTGCCCAATTTAATCAATGACAATTTGACAAAGAAATGTGAATAAATTATATTTCAAGCAGCCGTTATTCCCCCTCCCACATCCCTGCAAACCAAACCAAACCCAAATCCAAGATGCCTTCAAGTGGAGAAAGTTCTTGATCTAACCGAAAAGTCTGCTTAACTCTGCATGTGTCTGCAGAGCCTGCCTCTGGCTACTCAGCTCCTACTTTGCACTAAGATCATTCAGTAACTTACCAATGTATGCTCCCAGAGGCCCCCACAGCTGGAAGAAACTTTCAGTCCTTCTAGAAACTGCAGTACTAAAAGCAGCAGACTCATTACCTGGACACATGGCTTTTCATTACTCCACTTCTTCAGATGCCAGCTCTCCTGTGTGGCTGATCAACTCAAATTCTGAAGCACTGCCCCCCCTCCTTTTTTTTGGTGTTTGCCTAAAGTTAGCTAAAATTGCTAGAAGGAAACCGCATAAATGTTTATTTCGACTTCTCAGTACGGCAGTGTAGTGAAGCCCTGCCTGCCCAAGCCTCTTTAGCAATGGAGTGGTTTATTTAATTTGTCAGTATAATAGAAGCAGCTGAATGAGAGACAGAGAATGCAGTGTGGTATAAAAGAAACAAAAGCTAAAAGTACCACTATTTTGATTCTCTTTTTAAAATTACTTCCAAAGTGTGGTATCTATTGTGAAGAATAATGCTGAACAAAGCACAGTGTCTTGGCAATATTCACAGAGCTTATTCACACACAGCCAGTTCTGTCTGTACATTCAGAGGTAGAATACACTTATAAATGATGTATTGGAAGGACTATAGTTTCTATTGTATTCCCAGTGTAAACAAAAAGACAGACAGAAGCTGAATGGCATATGGGCAGCGAGGCCACACTTTATTCAACCATTCCAGTAGTATTGTGAAGGTAAAATGTAATGCTTAAAAAGAAAGAATGGAAGGGGAAAAAAAACACGACCTCAAATCAGAGGAAGGAAAAAAAATCCAGAGTTAATTTGATAAAAGAAAGATACACTGAGTTGCGTTGATTCTTCCTCATCATACCTCTTCTTCTCTTAAACATAAATCAACCCGGATTTAGATGTCTGGGTTTGGCAAAGGGAAACTTTTAGGCAGAAAAAGAGATGCCAGGTCAGGAACAAGTGAAGGTCCCAGCCCAGCAGAGCTGCTACAAGGGGATGGGGGATGGAGGATGGGAGATGGGAATTAGGGGCTACAAGGCAGGGGTGTGTGTGGGGCGGGGGAGTCTGGAGAAGGTGGAACGTGACCCAGTCATTTGTTTAAAATGAAACAATCTCTATCCCCTCTCTCCTCTTCTTCTCATTGCCCCTACCATGGTGGTTCCATAATTAGCAATGACCTTTGAAAACAGGGGGAGACTTATTGCTGCTGGACCCTATGTTTACTAGAGTTGATGGCCAACAAGATCCCTTTCCAGCAGCTGGGGCCAGCATCTTTTAACTGGTGTTTTAGACTCAGACCTTGGGCTCCCCCTTTTCCTTAGCCAGTTCTACAGCATTCTTTGGATTAGAAGAAAGAGATGGAGAAACAACTATAGAAAGAGGAACAGAAGAAGATGCATTTCTTCTCAATGGGTCATTTGATGCCAGCACTAAAGGCATGTCAATGGCCTTTGCACAGGGCAGAGAGAGTGGGACTTGATCAAAAAAATCCATTTTGTCTTGGATTGAGTTCTGTAATGGTGAGGTTAGAATATCTGAGACGCCCACTCTGACCCCCTTGTACTGTTGTCCCTCATCCTACCCATCTCTCTTCCCTTGGCTTCCCACATCGTCAGGAGCTGTATCATATATCATGGGACTTGAATGTGCCATCAGCTTCACATAGCTCCTTTACTCTGCCTGGGAGTACAGGTCTCATGCCCATTTTACAGAGTTGGGAAAGCAAAGTTAATCCTGAGTGAGGAGGTAGCAACAGAGTACAAGACAAGGCACTCATGTCCCAGACTCTGGTGACTGGACAGCAGTGCCGCTGTTCCCAAGACTACCCACACTCCACTTTCTTGCTCAAGGAGAGAAAACAGAAAGATACTTGGCTAGAAACTTGACCTCTCATTTCTCTCTTCTTGGGATGGCTGCTAGGTCTTCTGCCACCCCCAAGGGCTAGTTCATCCTGAATTTGGGTGCCTAGTCTATCATTTGGTCAGCAGCCCTAGTGTGTCCACTATCCCAGAAGAGTCTTCCCTGCCCTAGGGTCCTGATTACATCAGGGAATTCTGCAAAAGTTGGAAGATATCACCTGAATAAGAGAGTGGTGCTGATACCATTCAGCTTTTTGTGGTTTCAGGATCTTTACTTCACCTGCAACACACCCATCTACAAACACACACACACACACACACACAGCTTCCCCTCCATCCCTTTTAGAAGGTGTTTCCAAACCTGGCTTTGGAAAGTGCTTTGATCGTTGTCCTAATAAACTAACCTTTCTAAATAAGCTCCACATTTCTTAAGTTCGAGCAAACATAGCTTTACAATATTGACCTGTAGGGGGAAGGAGGGAAAGGAGTTCCTAATAAACAGATAGGAGGATGCAGGAGAGGACTGAAAATGGGTTAAGTCATGAAATTAGGAACCTTGGAAATACTTGGAATTTCCCAACATTTTAATTCACTGCTTTGCTACATGTGAAATTTTTCCTCTATGTTATAATGAGTTTTCACTTACTCCAGGCCCATACCCATTTAGGGGAACTCCTTTCCTCTCTTTATTTTTTATAAGTTAGATAATCCTTTAAAAGGAAACTATCCAAAGAAATTTGTGGGTAAATCACAATATAGGAAACTATAAATAACTAATTTGGTGCAGTGGGAAGAATGCTAGATTTAGAGTCAGAAGACCTGGGCTTGAAGCCCAACTTTGCCAACGTGTGTGGCACTGGGCATTTTTCCTGTAAAATGAAGGGGTTGACATAGATGGTCCTTTCCAGGTCTAAGTCCACATTCCTGTTCTATTTGCTAACTTCAGGTAAAAAGTACATTTAGAATACTGATTTTCTTATGGTAAAATATTTTCCAGCACTGATGCCAAGATGGGGGAGAGGGGAGGAAGCAGTGTAGTGACTTAACAATGAATCTAAATGTTATAAAGGAAGAGAAAAGCCATTATCTTTGGCTAAACTTGTCAAGAATTCACATTTGGATGGTATATCCAAAATAGATACATTATATATGTCCATATACATAAAAGTGAAGTGGAGGACTAAGACGATTATCCTGATAATTCAGGACAAAACTAATTTTTCATTGAATTACCAAGTAATTAAGTGATTTATTTTCATTTTTGATTGAATTTTCTGGATAATTACCTCAATTCTTCACAGTCTGACTATATAAGCAAAGTGAAATGGAAAGTAAGGTAATTAGTTATGAGATAATTCAAGCAAAAAAAATCCCACTTTTGTCACAATTATCTGGATATTTCAGAGGGAAATATTTGGTGGGGATAAGGGAAGGGGCACTGTCTCAGTGTTCAATATGATTATTTCAATCTCTCATTTGGTTTAACATATGAAGATACAGACAGATGTTGTACTCAAGGTAAAATTTTAGAATTGAAGTCCAGGATTTATGAAAGTAAGCAATTACAAAATATATGTTGGAAAATAAGCGAAAACCACAGATTGCGCCTATGAAATAATAATAGAGAAGGGGCCATACTAAAGAAACCTGATAGTTCACAAGCTTACTGACAAATATTTGGAAATACAATGAAAAAAATAGTAAGTTTCCCACTCTCCTCACATTCACAATAGCTTGTAATACAAAATAATGTGTGTGTGTGTCAATCATCTCTCACATGATTATAAGATTTGTTTTCCTTAAGCATATTCAGGAGTGTGCTGGAAAATGTTTAACAACCAGCTTCCCAGCAAAAATGTGTGTAGGACACATTTTTTTAAGTTTAAAATGTATTATTAATATTTTCAGCAGTTTAAGTTTAGACAAATAACAAAACAAATCAAGCCCCAATCTATAGCATTTGCTGATTTCCAACATGTAAACAAATGCCTACATATATAACAATTGGCTCATAAATAAACTATTGGCTCTTTGGATGCTCCAGTATGCTCTTGGCATATGTCTGGTCAAAAGACAAATAACAAAACAACAAATCAAGCCCCAATCTATCACATTTGCTGATTTCCAACATGTAAATAAATGCCTACGTACATAACAATTGGTTCACAAATATAACTATTGACTCTTTGGATGCTTCAGCATGCTCTTGGCATATGTCTGGTCAAAATCTTCTATGATTCCCTGCTGCCTACTGAGTAAAGCTTTCTACAATGGCTGGACCAATTCACAATATATTATAGTGGATCTCTCTTCTCAAAGCCCTTCTAACACTTATTATTTTCTATTTCTAGTCAATTTTGTTAATATGGGGGTGTGAGGTAGAAACAGAGTTGGTTTAATTTGCTTTTCTCTAATTATTAGTTATTTGGAGGATCTTTGGGAAGCCGAGTGGTACAGTCAATAGAATGCTGGGTCTCAGGAAGACCTGAGTTCGAATTTGGCTTTAGACACTTATGAGCTATGTGACCCTGGGCAAGTCGCTTAACCTCTGTCTCAGTTTCCTCATCTGTAAAATGGAGATAATAACATCACCTACCTTGCAGGATAGCTGTGTGGATCAAATGAGATAATAATTGTAAATTGTTTAGCAGAGTGCCTGGCACATAGCAAGTGCTATACAAACATGAACTATTACTAATGTTAACTTTTGTTATTTTTAATGTGGTTACTGATAGCTTAGATTTCTCCCTTACATATCATTTGTGGAGTGGCTCTTACTCTCATTAATTTGAAATTGTTCCTTAGATATCTTGGAAATAAGACATTTATCACAGAATATTGCTGCAGAGATTCCTTCCCTTATGGCCTCCCCCCTTTTCTGTTCCCTTCTAATGTTGACTGCATTGACTTTGCTCATGCAAATATTTTTAAATTTTATGTTTAAAAAATGGTCCATTTTATCTTAAGTGATCTTCTCTGTCTCTTATTTATGCCCACATAATTTTAAGGGACCTTGAGGAAGGTTGGATATAGTCAACATGTGGAAGATTTATAGAAAGATATGGACAAAAATGCATGCAGAGAGAGAACATTTGAGTGGGTTAAAACTTGCATTGCTAATGTGAGTACTGACATTAATAAAATCATAGATCCACTATTGAATTGAAGTGTAATCCTCACCCTGCCTTCCATAATAAGTCATTACCCATAATCACAACAATTCACCCATTAGGAAATTTAGTCAGAACTGGCAATCCATTCCACTCACTTCAATTTCTATTCCACATGGGGTGGGGAGGGGCACAAGGAAAGGGAAGGGAATAAGCCTTTATATAACACTTATTATGTGCCAGGCACTGTGCAAAGTGCTTCACAAATACCATTTCATTTGATCCTAAGAATAACCCTGGGAGCTAGGTGCTCCATGCAAAAAAGGAGCTGTTATTATCCCCATTATATAGTCAAGAAAACTGAGGCAGACAGAGGGAAAACGACCTGCCCAGGGTCACACAGCTAAGTGTCTGCGACTGTTTTGAAGTCTTCCTGACTCCAGGCCCAGTGCTCTATTCACTATGCCAGCAACTGCAATAACAGTATTGCTTGTGACTTTTTCTCTACCTTTTGGGAGAAATGGACAAATCTGTTATAATTCACCCCAGACTAGTCACATGATACTTTCAATTCTCATTGTGAAAACATACGTGACTGTGTGTGTTGGTAAGTGAAATGGTCTTTGTTTTCTTTGAGTAACTAAGTGTATTTCATTGAGCCTTGCTAGGTGCTAAGCCCCAGGCCCAGAGTCCTATTGGGTATGGAAGCTATGTGGGTGTGGATTGATGACTGAGGTGGGGTCCAGGGTGGGGCTGGCTGAGGGGAGATGTTGACTCTAGAGCCTACCCAGAAGCAGAGCGGACCAGGAAGTAGAGCCGACCAGGAAGTAGAGCCGGCCAGTGTGTGGACCAAGCAGTGCCAAGCAAGGACTTGAGGGCAGTGGGTAATCTTCTTACCAGAGAGGGGAAGCATGAATATGATTTGGTTTAATACCATCATGTTTTTCTGTGGCCTCCTGGTTACTCTTGTGAGGTGGACTTATTGGGCCTGGAAACTTTTGATCAAAATATCAAAATGGGGAGGCTGGTTCGTGGGTCTGTTACTTTGGAGCCTGAATAAATGCTTTAATCCTTCTGCCTTCTACTCAGAGAATTCCTTATATCCTGCGGTTCTGAACCGTTCAGACATATATATGATTCTCTTTGAAATCATAAATTCTGCCTTCTTACTACACTGTGATCAACACAATGACCCACCCCAATCCCAAAAGACTCGTGATGAAACATGCTATCTACTTCCAGAGAGAGAACTGATAGTCTCAGAGTAAAGATTGAAGTATATGTTCTTCCTTTTTTTCTCCTTCCTTGCATTCTTTCTTTTCCTCTCTTCTTCCCTTCCTTCCTTTTTTCATCCTCCTTTCTTTCAATCTCTTCCTTCCTTCTTCACTTATTTCTTTCACTTTCTCTCCTTTCCTTCAATCTTTCTTTCTCTCTCTTTGTTTTTTCTTTCTTTCTTTCCTTCCCTTTCTTCCCTTCCTTCTTTCCTTTTTTCTTCCTTTCTTCTTTAAATCTCTTCCTTCCTTCTTTCCTTCTTTCTTTCATTTTCCCTCCTTTCCATCAATCTTTCTTTCTCTCTATTTTTTCCTTCCTTCCTTGACATGGCTAATGTGGGAATTTATTTTGCATAACTATACATAATACAATGGGTTTATTTTTCTTGCCTTCTCAAAGGTGAAGAAAGGAAATAGGGAGAGAGATAATTCAGAATTGAAAATAAAAATTCAATTATAAAATCTATGTAACTTATGACTAATTACCACTCTGTTTAGTCTTGAAAGCCTTTTAGTTAATATTGGAAGCATTGTGATACAGTATTGAATTTAGAATTAAAGGATCAGAGTCAGAATCCTGGCTCTGATATGTGACCTCAGGCAAGTGATTTAATCTCTCCTGACTTAAGTTCCTCTTCTTTAAAATGAGAGGGTTGGATTAGATGATGGCTAAGGTATCTTCCATCTCTAAACCTATGACCTTTGATCTCCCTGATCGGTGTCCCCTTCCAGGGCTTTCTAATAGAAAATCTGAATTGGCTTCATATCTAGCTTTCCCCAAAGGGCCATTTATTAGCTTCAGTGCAGGTTTAAGGCTTCTAAGGCATTCAACATGGAACCAGTTTATTAGAGAGACTCTTATCTAAGATCACAGTCAAGAAAACTTTTACCTCAGTAGACCCCAATGTTTCCGTAGGGACTTATACAGTAGCTCCATTACTGCGGAGGCATTTGCCTGAGTTAATTCTCCTTCCTCCCTCCCCACCCACCCTCATAGGAAAAGCACTTATAATTGCTATCAAGTTAAACAACACACTCCTTTAGTGAAGAATTATATTCTTCAGGAATGAATCGTAGCATCAATTTGGGGTTGAAAGCCCCTTTGAAGCATGGAAAGAATTCAAGAACACAAGAGATTTGATTTCGATACCTTGGAACCTGTACAGACTCCCTGACTACACTTCTAGTATAGAGTACAGTCATGGCTCTGTCTTGTTCCTCAGCTGCAGCCTCTCTGTCTTTGGCTCTGGGATTCCCTGCCATGCTGACTTTTGACTCCCTTTCAGGGCTCTACTGGTCTGCCTCTACTACTGCTTCCTTGGGCCCAAATGGAAAATACATCTGTCTCTCTTTTTCTCCCCTCCCTTGCCTTCCTTCTCCCCTCCTCCTCTTTTCCTTCTCTCTCTCCTCTGATTGCCTATCTCCTCTTTACTTTTTCTCCTGTCCTCTCTCTCCTCTAGCTTTTTTCTCTGCCTTTCTTTCCCTCCCTCCTTTCTCTCACCCTCTTTCTTTCCTCTTTTTCTCCTCTCTCTTTCTTTCCCTACCCCCTTTCTCTCCCTCCTTCTTTTCCTACCTCCTTTCTCTCTCTCCCTCTTCTCTCTCTCCTTTCTTTTTATCTATCTACCTCCTTCTCCTTCTCTCACTTTATCTTTCTTAGTCTCTTGCTCTTTCTCCTCTTTCTTCTCTCCTCTCTATTATTCTCTCTATCTACCTCTTTTTGTCTCTCTCTCTCTTTCCCTCTCTACCTTTGTCTTTTCATTTCTCCTCTTTTTTATCTCTCTCCTCTCTATCTTCCTCCTTCCATCTCTTTCTTTTTCTCCTCTCTCTATCCAGCTGTCTCTCTTTTGCCTCTTTGGCTCTCTCTTGTACATATGTGGCTCAGTATCGACTTGGTCCCTTGTTCCTGTCCCTCTGTGGTAAACACAGGTCCCTTAGTGGCTCCAACACTCTGCTGGACTGCTGTCAACAGCCACTACCATTCCTGCTCTCTCCAAGTTCATATAACATCTCTTCTGGTCAGTGCAGCATGGTGTATTTGGTCTCTAGCTCCTGTTAAGGCCAAGGAAGTTTGTTATCCGTTAGAGGCAACTAGGTGGTGCAGTGGATAGTGCACTAAACCCAGAGGCAGGAAAACCTGAGTTCAAATCCTGCCTCACATGCTCACTAGCTATGTGACTGTGGGCAATTCACTTAACCTCTGTCTGCCTTGGTTTTCTCATCAATAAAATGAGGATAAATAATAGCACCTACCTCCCAGGCTGATTTTGAGGATCAAACGAGATAAATCTGCAAGGGTTCTGTAGACTTTAAACCACTATTGAAATATTAACTTATTATTTTTATTAATAATCATTCAAAATTTTCTTTCTGTAGGATTGTCAATGATAACAAGTTGCCTTTTAATGCTATCTCCTTGATACAAGTTGTCTTTTAACAACATCTCCCTGGAACAATCTAATGCTGCTATCAAAAGGTCTAGAAGGACATTCAAGATTGACTTTGATCAACAAGCCTTACCTTGCTCATAAAACTACACTAGGAACTAAATAGATGGTCTAAAATAATTAAAATGCTGAGTCAGGATCTCAAAATGCTCATAGACATAGCTGGGCATACAAAATCTAGGCATACAATAGAGTTGTAGATTATAAGAGGCTTCTAAGGTTCAGGTTTCTAAGATCCAAACAGGAAAACACTTGGCCTAGGCAAAAACTTAAGTGAACAAAAAAATTTGGAAAAAGACATTCTGGACAGAGTATTGGATTTCATGGCAAAGGACTTGGGTTTCAATCCCAACTCTGCTATTTACTACTTGGGTGGCCTTGAACATGTCATTTAATCTAAATAGTCCCTGGTTCCTCATGTTTAAAAGAAGGAGATT
This sequence comes from Phalanger gymnotis, assembly GCA_028646595.1. NCBI lineage: Eukaryota > Metazoa > Chordata > Mammalia > Diprotodontia > Phalangeridae > Phalanger > Phalanger gymnotis. Next base: position 131,301,902 of record CM053626.1, on the reverse strand, counting down.
GGACTAGATGCTTCTAAAGTCCCTTCTACCTCTAAATCTGTGATCCTATGATGCTTCAGGATTGCTACCTGCAAGAATCAATTTTTACAAACAATTGAAGAAATGGCAACTAAAAATGCTGGTATGTTGCCTTTTCACTTTACTGTATTACTGAAATTAACTAAAGATTGAGTCTATTCAGATTTTAAAATCTCCTCGAAATTATGTCTACACAAGTCAAATGAAATGAATGTTGAAAATTTATCCAATGGATTTAACTAATTCAGAAACTGATTTGGATAATTCATGCCATCCAAATACTCTAACTGCCCCCCCCCCATACTCTAAAGAGTCTAAACTAAGAAAAAATAGTTTAAAATACCATCAAATTGCCTTTAGGCACCTACTCCCTTTATAAAGATACCATTATTTTAGACACAATTTCCCCTTCCAAACATACCAGAATTCTTTGACCTTGCATAGCAAGGTTAATTATGAAATGCAATTACTCCACAATTAGTATGGGAAATATTTCAATTTTGTCCAACATGGCCAGTTATAAGGAAATAATGATTCTATCACTAAATTTGATGAATAACACTCCACATCCCAAAATCACCATGCATATTAACTATCACTGGTGTTTTTACTTTTTAGCCAACTGGCTTATGGCTGAAATGTGGGTTGGCAACTCAATTACCTCTCCTCCTGAAAAAAAAAAACAAACAAAAATACTTTATTGAGTAATGTTTGGGAAAATCTCCTGCAATGGTTCATTTTTTTTCAACCTAACAATTCCAGTATTCTGTCAATGAAGAACTTAGTCAACAAATATTTATCTAATGCTCATGGTAGGTGGAATACCAGATAAGGATTAAGAAACCTGAATTTTAATTCTCATTTTTCCCCTTAGTGACCTGAGGCAAATTGTTTTACTGCCTCAGTTTTTCCATCTCTAAAATGGACATAATTTCTATCCTAGCTTCTTTATATACTCTTCATCTTATAGGATCAGAGATCCAGAGCTGGGAGAGACCTCATAGGCCACGTAGCCCAAATGTATTTAAGTACTATCTAACCGTATTTGTGTCCTAGGAACACTGAAATGCTACTATAAGAATTATTTTTGTCAGTGGGAAAAAAACTGTGAAGATAAATGAAAACTGTGGAAGTTTTTTAGACTCCTGAGAAAGAAAAATACTACAGAAATTCAAAATAATTTTTAAAATAATTTTGAAGGGAGCAGCAACCAGGTTAAAGAGTTGTCACAACACATAGTCCTTCCCCTACTGCCACCCCCATGCTTAATTTGTAATATTTCAAAATTTTATTTATTCTTATTCAGAGTCACAACTAAGGTAGGATTACCAGGATTTTGCATCAGGGTGTGAAAACAAATAGAGTGTGCTAAAAGAACTTGCAGTCTTTCAGTAGCAGAGAAATTACTAATTTTAGCACATAGTAAGAAAAATTACTTAAAACAGGAAGCTACCAGAATGGCTTGTAGTTCTTCCTCCTGACAACCATCCCATGCACCCCTTGCCCCAAGTGCATCCTTTCCCTACTCTTCTCCACATCCTCTCTTATCTGAATTAAGGGCTAATTTTATCTTGTTCGTTACAAATGTGTTTTGAACAATTGGCCAGGACATAGACGTGGTCAGTTAAAGTTCTGTTCTTGCATATTTTATGTCACAGTCCTAACTATGTTGAGAAGGTTGAATTCATTCAACCTGCCCTATGTCTTTATATCTGTTTGCCAGTTAACAGTTGATATTCCTAATTATAAGTGGTACAACTCGGACTAAGATCTCAGTTTCTTTAAGTCCCACTATGTTGTTAATCTTACAATATTAATCTACAATCTCAGATTCTACAAGTCCCACTAAGATGTTAAATAGCAACGGGTGCTTCACACTGTGTTTTCTGACTTTAATTTCAAATTATTGGATCGTGGGATGTTTGGGATTTCCAGCAGGGACTTCAATGTCCCTTGAAAAGAGTAACTGAAAAAGAAATTCATATTATTACCAGTAGACTGCCTGGTTCATTGGATTAAATGGCAAACTCACTTAAAAAAATCAATTCCATATTCTTTAATTTTTATCAACCCCTCTCTTTCTCTGTATTTTTTTTTCATGTGCTTTAAAATTCCTTCCCAAATGCATAGTATTAAAAAGCTCTCTGTTCTAATCCTTTCCCTAGCTACCTCAATTAATCACTTCTTTATTGCAGAACTTGGCTTCTTGCCCTCTGATTCACTAACAAGCATTTACCTTACTTTCATTCTGCTCTCATAAATGTGGTCCTCTCCTTTACCAACCAGTCCTTCTCTGTTTTCATGCTTCCATTTTCTCATTGTTTCATTTCTTTCACTATCCATCCCTCCAGTTCATTTTCACTTTATTTGATCGTGAGATCTTTGAGGGCAGTGACTATCTTTTGCCTCTTTTTGTATCTCCAGTGCTAGTGCCTGGCACATAGCAGATGTTTAATAAATGTTTATCAAATGAATGAATGAATTTAATGTTTTAAAATTCATTAATTCACTCCACAAATTTATTGAGTGCTACTATGTAGAAGTCATTGGTTAGATTTTCTCTTAACTTTCTGCTACTTTGTTTTTAACATTCTGCTATTTTGTTCTCAACTTTCTGTTACTTTTTATTGTAGTTGTTGCTCAGGCAATTCAGTCTGTCTGACTTTTCATGACCCCATGTGGGGTATTCTTAGCAAAGAAACTGGAATGGTTTGCCATTTTCTTCTCCTTTTACAGATGAGGAAACTAAGGCAAACAGGGTTCAGTGACTTGTGCAGGGTCACACAGTTAAGTGTCTAAGGCAGAATTTGAACTCAGGTCTTCCTGACTCCAGGCTCAGCACTTTATCTATTGTGCCACCTAGCTCCCTAATGCGTTGTATTAGGAAACAGCATTTGCTTAGCTACAGCAGTGACCTTGCCATTTATTCATTTTCTTCTTCTGTCAAATAGGGATCATACCCCTTGTTTACACAGATTTTATATTAGGGGGATAAAATGATACATGGGAAAGACATATAATACACTAAGTACAAAAGGTGTGTGCAAAACATATACAAAGGCATGAAACAGTATATAAATATCAGCTTTTATATGATTTTAAGGTATTATTATCTTCATCGTTATCATTTTATATTTATCATTTTACTACCATATTATTTTCATCATTTCCATGCCCCTAGCTCCAAAATGATTCCTGTTATAGGACTATTTCAGAAGGTTAATTTTCAGTATCTAAAGGACCCATCTACCTAATAAAGCTGTATTTTATGGAGCAATACATGGCTCAGTGATATGTGACTGACTCAACTACCAGTTCATGTAATTACAGAAGATATAGATACCTTAATTGAATCAATCAACCAAAAACACAAAGTAGGCATGAATAAGTCCTTCCTTAATTAATTTGAGAGGATTGTAGGGTTTTAGCCACTAGATGAAAGGGAGATGATACTACTTAAGAAACAGTTTATGACTGGTGGAAAAGATCAAGTAATACCACTTCTGGCTACCAGTGACAGCAAGCCAATTTGGAGTCGTCTAGTCAAGTGATGAACAAGTCTAGTTGGAGAATAGTTCTAGTTTGGAGGACCATGGACAGTTCACTTAACCTCTATGTGCCTTAATTTCCTCATCGGTAAAATGGAGGAGAGTGATTCACTGGATGTAGTAGCAGAGTGGAGAGCAATTCCTAGGTCAATCTAGGAGCTGCAGAAATTGCAGTCAGCAGCACTAGAATGGTAGTGGACAAATGGAGAAATACTGGGATCAGGCCTCCTAGACACCGAGGGGAGACATCTAGAGTGATACCTGGACCAAGACACCTGGAGAAGAGGAAGCCTTTCTGGACCATATGAAATTCCAGACCAAGTCTTCTAAAGAGTTGAGCAGAGGTTGCTAGAGAATACCAGGTCCAAATGTGAGCAGGAATTAGAGCTTATAAGTAGCAATGTATAAGTCAAGATACAGAGAAACAAATCTAGGTCTTGATTTATACTGGTACTGTGAATTATGCAACATTTATATTCCGGAGGGAATTCAACTCTGTAATGATCCCAATTGGCTCCTTCTCATGGGCCTGGCATGAATCTTTTCTGTCTTGTGATTTATCTTGGGGTAAATAAAACCTGTCCTGTCTTTGATATTTTGTTAGCCTGGATGCTTGCATGGTAACTAAGAATGCTCCCCCCAGGGCGGAGCCAAGATGGCGGCTGGAAAGCAGGGACTGGCCTGAGCTCCCCACCAAGTCCCTCCAAAAACCTATAAAAAATGGCTCTGAACCAATTCTAGAACTGCAGAACCCACAAAGTGGCAGAGGGAAGCAG
>CM053626.1:131246934-131297060 GCA_028646595.1 Phalanger gymnotis | reverse complement strand
GGGGGGGGGACTTAAGCTCTGTACCAGATTTCTGAAGGACCAGTCCAAGTTTTACACATGAATCTAAAACAATGACTTCCTTCCCCTCTAACCCTTGCTTGTCTGTCTGCCTGCTTTTGTGGCTTCATCTTCAGGAACAAATTCAGAGTATACAGAAGGTGTCTCCGATGTAATTAGGACAAATAGAATGTGTGATTGCATTGCCAGTAACGGTAGCTAGAATTTAGCCAGGAATGTTTAGCTCATAGGAGAGTTTAGGCTATAAATGCAGTAGACTAGAGCTCTATCTCCATTTATATTTTTTAGGCAAAGAAATGCTCAACCAACTATTGAACCTAAATCTCCTCTTTCCATAAAAAGAAGCAGTAGGATATAGTAGAAATAGCACTGGACTGGAAGTCTGAGATCTTGGCTTCAAATTCCATTTGTCCCACCATCATCATGATGGGCAAATCACTTCATATCTCTGAGTGTCAGTTTCCCTATCTGTCAAATGAAAGAGGTTGGCCTAGATGATCTCCAGAGTCCTTTCCTGTTTTAAATCCCTCAATTCTATGGAAATTCTATGATATTTCCTATAGATATCTCTACTTTTTGGAGATTTAAATTTTATCACTCCCTTTCTCATTTCTGGTCAGAATAATATGGGAAGTAAACCCGGAGTCATGTGACTAGACTTAAGATCGCATGTTTTTGTTTTGTTTTGTTTTGTTTTTTAAATGTGGTAGAACCTTCTAGTTTCAAAATTGACATGGGACTTGAAAATGAGTAGTTATCACTCCACTGACCCCCTATTTGCCACAGACTACAGAGTGCAAAGTTCCAGCATTGCCTCCACTGTTCTAGACAACAGAAATGAAAAGACCTGGAGATACTAACTTGTGGTCAGAAGAAACTGGAAGTAATAGAAAGAAGTTAAAGATACAGATCTTCTAATTGCTTTTATTGGAGGAATATTCTTCAAAGACAGAGCAGCAAGGGGCAGGAAGTGGGGGTCTTCTCTTAAGCAGCTCTCTCTCTCTCTGTCTCTCTGTCTCTCTCCGTCTATCTCTCTCTCTCTCTCTCTCTCTCTCTCTCTCTCTCTCTCTCTCTCACACACACACACACACACACACACACCAATCTACACAGTTTGTTAGGATTTGAGAAGTCCTCATGGCCTTGTATTAAAGTAAGCCCAGGAAAAGTAATCCATCATCATTCTCTTTCTGGGAATGTTTGACTGTTATCTTTGGGATTACTGTTAAGAATTATATTCATAACTAGTATATTAATCATATTCATAATTATATTATATTATTACATTAATACTATATATAATATAATAATATAATTATATTATAATAATCATATTCATAACATAACAAATCTTTTCTCCACAGTTCATGTGATACCTTGGTTTCTCTCTTGAACAAAATTGACTGTCTCTCAGTAAGATTCAGCATACCAAGCATCCTACTGTCCACTGCTGAGGAGATCTCAACATGGAGACAATACCAGCTTTTAATAGATCCGGGATGCTCCGGTTTCTTTAACAATTCCTGGTAGAAAAAAGCAGTAAGTCTCTTTAATAGATAATTGGCAGAAGTAATAGAATTCATTAAAAATCCCCATCTCTCCAGTCTTGCTCTCATTAACGACTTAGTGCCTATTCCAAGAAGCTGTAGTCTAACGGAATTGTATCAAAGTATTTGTGTTATACCTTATACACCACAGCCTTTGACGCTGTCAACCACAGTCTTCTCTCTAAGTGTTTATGACACTGTTCTCTCTGGGTTTTCTTCCTACCTGTCTCCTTTGCTGGATCTTCATCTAGGTCAAACCCTTTAATAATGGGTGTCCTCCAGGGTTCCGTCCTGGGTCCTCTTCTTCTTCTTCTATATTATCTTACTTATTGATCTCATCAGCTCCTATGTATTCAACTATCCTCTCTATGCATAAGATTCTTAGATCTATTTATCCAGACCTAGCCTCTCCCTTGAAGTCCAGTCTTGCATATCCAACTGCCTATAGGACATCTTGAATTCGATGTCCCTTAGACATCTTAAACTCATCATGTCCAAAACTGAACTCATTTCTTTTCTCCCAGACTCTCCCCCAATGTGTGATCATCCCTAATACTGACAAGGGCCAATGCCATTCTCCCAGTCTATGAGACTCACAAAATAGGAGTTAGGCATCTTTGACTCCTGACTCTCTCACCCCACACTTAGCCATATCCAGTTGGTTGCCAAGACCTGTTGGTTTTACTTTTGTGACATGTAGGCTGCCTTCTCTCCTCTGATAAGGAGGCCATCAGCACCTCACCCTTGGACTACTGCAGTAGACTTTTGGTTGGTCTCCTTGCCTCTTATCTCCCTACTCCAGTCCATCTTTTTTATTCAGCTGTTAAAGTGATTTTGCTAAAGTGCAGGTCTGACCATGACACTGCCCCCTCCCCCACTCAATAAACTCCAGTGGCTCCCTATTATTTCTAGGATCAAATACAAAACCCTCCTTTTGGTTTTTAAAGCCATTAATTACCCACCACCTTCCTACCCTTTCAGTCCCCTTATATTTCACTCCTCCCCATGTACTCTAAGATCCAATACCATTGGCCTCTTTGCTGTTCCTCCCACAAGACACCCCATCTCCAGATTCTGGGCATTTTCACTGGCTAGCCATATACCTGGAATTTTCTCCCTCCTCATGGAAGTCTCCAGGTTTTACTCATGTCCCAGCTAAAATCCTACCTTCTACAAGAAGGGTTTCCTAATCCCCATTAATGTTAGAGTCTTCTCTCCCATATTAACTTCAATTTTTTCAGTATATAACTTGTTTGTATGTAGTTGTTTGTATGTTTTCTCCTCTATTAGATTTGAGAAAAGGGACTGAGAAAAGCCCCCCTTCTTTGCATTCCCAGCACTTAGCACAGTGCCTGGGACACAGTAGGTGCTCAATAAATGCTTATTGCCTTGACCTGTGAAATAATATTACAATATGATAGGAGATTTGACTTCTGGGTAACACATATTCACTTTGGTTTTGCCTTGTATGGCCCTTGTACCTTGGGCCCGTGGCAGCTTTAGTACCTTACACTCCATCTGGAGGCCAATTTCCAAGTGACAGAATCTCAGTTTCATATAAAAGGAATTTAGACATGAGGAAATGTGTTTAATGAAATTATGTGAAATTGAGTTTACAGAGGAAATAAGCATGATAAAAAAGAAAGTACTTTAAGTGATGATAGTTCTAACTTAAACAGAACATGATGTCGGATGTTGCTGAAAGCCCAAGTTATGGCAGGGAAGGCCTTTTTGAAGATGCAGCGGAAAGATCTGGGTGGCAAACACCTGGAGCATTTTTTGTTTTTGCTTTAAGCTTTTTTTTAAACTAAGCAGAACCCCATTCCCTATTCATTCCCCTGCACATGTAACTAACTCCCTTTGATACCAAAGGAAATGCTATGTACTGGGAGAATCTGATTTATTGAGGTTTTATCTACACAGGCAAAATGTACTAAAGAGTTGAAGCAATTATCTGGATAATTCAGTCAGAAAATGAGAAAAATAATTATTGTCTTTCACCTAAATTATTTGTATTGACTGTCTGCATTCATCATTTTAACTCCATAATTGCTTTACTCCTTTGCTTTGCCTCTCTGTATACACAACTGGCTTGGAAAGAAATTGCGAATTTTGTGATAGTTTGACTTCATATTCAGAAACAGAGAAGCTGCCGCACATACGGTGCCTTCTTACATTTTAAGACAGCCAACTGCATATTGGCAATACTTGGCTATGTTACAAATCTTGTATAGCATGGTACAGGGTAGGATTACCAGCCAGGACATTCCAATACCATAACTGTGGTGGGGTAATTAGTGCTTTGCCTATATTTTCCATCTTTCAGCTTCAGAGAAACAGCTGAGCAAAGAGGCTTCTTCCCTTTGATCAAGTAAACTGTTCCCTGGCCCACAGCAATTCTCATTCCTCCCCATTTATGCCACCTCGGGTACTTTGGGTCAGCAGTTTTGTAGTGTCCCAAGGTCTTGGACCAAATGAAACAATACCCATGAAATGCTTTGCATTCGTCTTTGGTGTTCAGTTGTTTCAGTCATGTCTGACTCTTCATGACCCCATTTTGGGTTTTGTTGTTAAAGACACTGGAAGGGTTTGCCATTTCCTTCTCCAGATCATTTTACAGATGAGGAAACTGAGGCAAACAGGTTGAAATGTCTTTCCCAGGGTCGCACAGCTAGCTAGTAATGGTCAGAGGACAGGTTTAAACTCAGGAAGATGAGTCTTCCTGACTTCAGGCCCAGCACTCTACCCACTGCACCACCTGGCTGCCTTAAAGGACCACACAGGACTCTATTATTTCATTTGGTCCTCATAATGATAACGATAAAAATAACAACAAAAATAATAACATTACGCAATACTCTAAGGTTTGCAAAGTGATTTACATATTACCTCACTTCATCCTCACAATAATCCTATGAGGTAAGTGCTATTATTATCCCTACTTTACAGATGAGGAAACTGAGGCAAACAGGATTAAGTGACTTGCCCAGGTTCACACAGCTAGGAAAAGTCCAAGGTGGGATTTGAGCTCTAGCCCTGCTGGACTCTCAGACCCACTATGCTAAGTTGAAAAGGCAGAGTTTTGAACAATAAAAAATCTTGCTGGATCAACTCCTACAACTTGCCAAAGGACAGAACATATATATGTTTGCTCAGTGTGAACAGGACTGACTGGCACATCTTGTCATTCATAGTCATAGTTAATGTATATAGTAAAACCATAATAAATGTTTTCTAATGTGAAATTGTGGGGACATGACCATGAGGTAAGCATTGAAAAGAGGTTGTTCTGCCCTTGGGGTCAGGAAGGGAGGAATGTTCACTTTTTTGATGAAATAAAGTGACCCCTTTATGAAAAGTCACCTGAAAAGTTAGTGGGGGATGAAAAGCAAACCTATGTGACTATTTCCGTAAGAGATGAAGGGTCAGTAAACATCTTGGACTGTGCTGAATAGCCTCTGTGGCAGAAATGCAGGGCAGAGAGCAAGAGATGTGGGAAGATGGCAAGCATGGGCCAAATTCTCTCCCATAGAGTCACAAGCCTGGAGAGAGGATAGGCACCAACCCTGTACTTGTGTGTGAGTTAATTTTAAGTTTGAATCAGCTAAAGACGGGGCAAGATGAAAGGGTTTATTTCATTAGATCCTGCTTCTAGTGAGATACACTTGAGTGGATGCAGTTCAGCTAATTGAAAACCTGCTAACACAGTTCATTCAAGACTCGGAGGAGCCCCAGGCCAACAAATAATAGGAACTATCTTGGAGTCATTACTAAGGGAAGTAAGAAAGGGAAAGGGAGAAGAAGGATAGATTAATCACCTTAGCTTGGAGGCAAATAGCAATTGACAGTAAGAGGAAACTGGAGAAAGTAACCAGGGGCATCTTACAATGCCTGGTGATTGTGATTGTGTTCTGCTTAAATTCTTGCTTGAACTTGATCTATCACTTCCTGTAAACTTCTTTAAAAGTATATATATTTATAAATTATGTTTGTATTCATACTATTTAGCTAAATATTTTTTAAAGAGATATAAACTGACTATTGAGTGAAAGTCCTGGGTTGTGGGATGGGGAGGGCATGGCGGGGGGGGGGGGGGGGGGGGGGGGGGGGGGGGGGGGGGGGGGGGGGGGGGGGGGGGGGCGGCGGGGGCGGTAAGGTGTTGTCCCAGGAATCAGCCCCTAAAGGGACCTCTGCTCCTTATCTATCTGACAAGATAAAAGCACCATCTAGGGGCAACTACCCTGAATTGCAGATGCAAGTTCCCATGGAAGTAATTAAGAATGCTTTATGGGGTGGGGAAGGCCTGCAGGTCCAAGAATGTAAAGTCATTTAAACATTATACTTTGTTGAGAACCTGACAGTTGGCTAACTCTATTCTATTCTATTCTATTCTATGTCATAACATAATAATAAAATTAGGGTATCATGTAATTGTCTTAAAGATAAGTTTCTATTATGAAAACTGTTCTGTGCTATGCAGATATTCCAACATGACGCTTAAAGGGGCCTGGTAGTTAAGAATACTGTTTTCTTTGGTGAGCTAAAAGGAACAGTCTGACTTTAGAGGCTATGGGAAGAAATGTAATTCTACTGTGTACTGTGCAAAAGAAAATATGGTTTAAGAGAAAGCCCTTTATCCACCAGATGTATAAATTTTAAATAAGATAAAAGTTATCTCTGTATTAGTTGACTAATTAGTGGGAATTAAATGGGAGTAATAATTTGGTGTTACTGCGTTCAACTAATATAAGTAGAAGCTGGCACTTGTATGGTGCATTTATATGCCTTACTTCATTTGCACCTTACCACAATGCGTGAGGTAGATACCTTAAGTGTTATTCTCCATACTTAATAGATGAGGAAAGTGAGGACCAGAGAGGTTCAGCGACTTTGCCCATGGTCACATAGCTTGTTAAGTGTCAGAGAGGTGATTTGATCTCAGATCTTCTTTACTTGAATTCTATGCAGCTGCTGTTTAGCCATTTTCAGTCACATCTGACTCTGTGACCCCTTTTGGGTTTTCTTGACATAGATACTGGGGTGGTTTGCTATTTCCTTCTCCAGCTCATTTTACAGATGAAGAGACTGAGGCAAACAGGGTTAAGTGACCTGCCCAGGGTCACCCAGCTAGTAAGTGTCTGAGGTCAGATTTGAATTCATGTCTTCCTGATTCCAGGCCCAAAACTCCATTTACTCTATCCACTGCACCACCTAGCTGCCCCTTCTTGAATTATTCTACCCCTGGAGAAACAGTATTGGTCCTTTGTGAGTAGAGATTGTTTCATTCATTGTGTTTGTATCTCCATCACCTAACACAGAGGCACATAGAGGGTACACGATAAATTCCTGTTGATTGAAAGCTTACTATCTTGGCAGTTAAGAGATCTGCATTCTGGACCCGACTCTGCCTCGGACTTTCTATGTTAGCCTTGGGCAAGCCCTATTCTCCCTGCTCTTAACTTTCCTTGTCTGTTTCCATATCCCTTTCCATCTGAGAGGAATGCATTGAGAATTGGAAGAAACAAGATGATATATTTGAAAATGTTGAAAAATCAAAGTTCCATAAAGAATATATTATATCATTGTGGTTATTGTCATCACTATTGTGGTTGTTATCCATTTAGCTATAGATGGGACAAGCTGAGGATTGTCCTTTCCACCATTATTTCATTATAGGACAGTGGAATGAAAACTGGCTGTGGAGTCAGAGGACCTGGGTTCAAATGTCACCTCTGATGTTTACTGCCTGTGTGACCTTGGTCAAACCATTGATTTGGCCATGGATTCCTCCTTTGTAAAATGCTAGAAGTTAGGCTAGTTGGCCTCTGAGATATCTTCTAAGTCTAGACTGACCCTATGAGCCTGTGTAATTTTTCAGACTACTATATTTGGAACACCATGGCTTTAATTCAGTCAATCTTTGCATACAGTCTTGCAGAGAAAGAAAGCACGTGCCCGAGAATGACCATAGATAGGTTTCATCTGTCATCAGTGACTCCAGTGATTTGGAGATGCATAGTTTATTGAACTCATCCTTTCACAACTGACTTTCTCTGTGGTATAAAATTTACTTTGTGAGAACCTCTTTTTCATGTTATAGTACATTGTACGCAATGAACATAGCTATTGAGTAGTTTACTTTTCCTGTTAACTGTTGTTCAGTCGTGTCAATTGCTTCTGACTTTTCATGACCCCATTTAGGGTTTTCTTGGCAAAGATACTGGAGTGGTTTGCCATTTATTTTACAGATGAGGAAACTGAGGCAAACAGGGCTACATGACTTGCCCAGGGTCACATAGCTAGTAAGTGAAAGGTCACACAAATAGTAAGTTTCTGAGGCCAGATCTGAACTCAGGAAGATGACTCTTCTGCTACTTTGGAGCTTGAATAAATGCTTTAACTCCTCTGCCTTCTACTTAGAGATTTCCTTATATCCTGCGATTCTGGACCATTCGGATATATTCATGATTTTCTTTGAAGTTATGAAGTCTGCCTTAATGACATATCCACCTGAGTTGTTCTGAAGTATAGAATGATGATGGTACTTGGAATTCCACCACAAGTTTGAATTAGCCATTCGCTGAATCCCGAGGGTTGCCTTTGGCATGCCATGGACTCTCTTTTCCTGCCATAGCCTTGACATTTGATTTGTATACCTTCCCTGCCTTTCCTGGTATTGTGTAAGAATTGTCATCTCCAGCCCACTGTGGGAGATCAGTGAGCTGACATGGTGGTCCTTCCTTGTTGCCCTTGCTTCTTTCAGCCTTGCTTGGGTGTTTCCAGTGAAGCCACATGGCTTTCCATTGTCCAGGACAAATTAAAAGGGCTTATTGGTTTCAACACAGCTACCATGAATTCAACCATTATCTAGTGACAAAAGCTAACTCACATTTGCATGGGTTTTACTCTGGGCTGTCCCTATGCTAAGAATTTCACAATTATCATCTCATTTGATCCTTATAACAACCTTGGGAGGTAGCAGCTATTATTATCCCCATATTACAGTTGAGGAAACTGAGGCAAACAGAAATTAAGCAACTTGCCTAAGGTCACATGGCTAGTAAGTATTTGAGGCTAGATTTGAACTCAATTCTTCCTGACTCTAGGCCCAGAACTCTGTCCACTGTGTCACCTAGCTACCTTTAATACTTTTTGTAGTAGACTGACTTTGTTGTTCCTTGTACATGAGATGTCACCTGTCATCTTTATCCTTTGCACATACTTTGCTCCATGCCAGGACTATTCTCTCTCTTTATTCTTGCCTTGCAATATTCCTAGTTTCCTTCAAAGCTCAGTTTAAGCTCTTATAGGAGGCCCACCCCAATCTCTAATTTCTAGAGTCTTCTTCTGAAATGACTCTATTTGTATTTTACCTTTATTCATTTGTATATGAGCCATTTCCCTAATGGAATGTAAGTTCCTTGAGGGCAGGTTCTGTTTCTGTTTCTTGGCATCCCCAGCATCTATCACAATGCCTGGCATGTAGTAGACATTTAGTAAATTCCTTCCAAATGAATAAATGCAAAGCTCTGTTTTCAGCCCCAGTAGCGGGCCCCAGTAAATCACATTTTCTCATCTTCTTATCTAATTGCTTAGCATTTTGGCAACTGGTTTGGCCATTGAGGACAAGGACCATATCTATAATTTCTTTTAGGTTTCCTACATTGGGTAGCATAATGATCAGTATGCAGTAGGACTTCCTTAATTTATATTATTTTATATATTTTAAAGAATGCTTTATTCATGCACACATACTATGCCTACATAAACTATGGTTGACATCTATAATATTAAAGCCTGAGAATCTCAATGTGTCTTTAAATCTAGGTTGGGTTTGAAAATTTTACACTAGCATGGTTTCACTTACAAAATGTTGGCTCCTTGAATCATCACGTCCTCTGGGACCTTGGGAACCAAAATTATAACTTGGATATAGACTGGACTCAGAGTCAGCAAAATCTTGGGTTGAATCTTGTCTCTGGTACTTATTAGCTATATGACCCTGGGCAAGTCACTTAACCTCTTGGTGAAGGGATTTGACATATTATTCTCTAAGGCATCTTCTAAACATGAATCTATGATCCTAAGAATTTATGGGACAATACAAGAGACATAACTAGAAAATTTTGGACCCAGGTAAATATTTTGGGAGTTTGACAACAATTGGGGGAAGTGGGCATAGATCAGAGGAAAGGGGAGGTATTGTGAGGCATTGATTAACATCCCATCATAAATAATTATTTTTGTTAAGCAGGTACTAAGCTTTATTAAATAGGCCTTAAGTTCCATTGTTTCTATCCCTCCAAAGATCAAGTATTTTATTTGAATTTAAATGAAATTCACATTTTGAACTCTAGAACAAAATCTTTGTTGCCACCTGTAATGGCAAGCAAAGTGGGACTTTTTGCTGTTTTTTCTTTTGGAATGCTTCTCAGCACTAAGGCAATCAGGTGCCTTTGATTGAGTCTTGCCTTTGTTTGAATCAGGAGTCTTTGAATGAATAAAGAGTCCTTGGTTGGAAACAGTATACATACTCTGAACAGTATACATACTCTGAGGTTAGCATTTTGCTCTGGGCTTCACTCATTGGAAGAATGTTCATGTGATTTGGCCAGATGAGACTCTGGGTAGCTGTTAAGGAGCCCCCCCTGGCTTTGAAAACCCAGATACTGGTGCTTCTCTCTCTGGTAATTGTATGTATTGCTGCAGTCAGACAGTTGGAAGCCTGTCTGTTGATTTGTGTTGTAACTGCTGCTTGTAATTTCTTTTTGTGATTTTTCTGATGTTCAGAGCGCTGACTTTTTCCCCTGAACTAAGTGAATGATACATGTATGTTTAGTTAAAATAAGGTTGTTGACCCCTGAAACAGCTATCTTTCCTTAGTAAGGCAGATCTAAGAATCTGCACTAGCAGCCATTGTGGGTATGCCAGTGTGGTTGCTGTTACACCACCACTATCACCCCACAAGTTATTATTCTGAGCACAACTTAAAAAACTATCCTTGCATTTTGTGCGGCTTTTCAAGTACACAAAAATCAAATGAATGCAGATGGTCAAGAACATTTTATGAGTTCAAACTGATGTGGTTCTACTTAGATCTTTCACATTTACCACAGAGGATTGAGATCTACTGCCTTTAAACTCAGTTAATATCTTTTAATGATTATTTGTAAAAATCATTCCTTTCAAACTTTTCAATTACATAAAAAAGTTCATAATTCATTTCACTCAGTTTTTGTCACAAAAATTTGGAGGTTAGTTTTTCATAAACTTTATATTTCACTTGGCTTCTATATATTGCTAGTTTGGCATAGTGGATTAAGAGCTGGCTTTGGAGCCAAGAAGGCCTGGATTCAAATTCTGCCTCTGACACATATTGGCTATAATGGGAAAGTCAAACTTTCAGTGTTCTAGGTCAGAAGTGTCAAACACTCAACCCACAATATTTCTGAGTGTAGCCTGAATGAGATTGAAATGTAGTTCCTATCTTATTTTAATTTGTTGGTGTATTAATGCGTGTGTGTGTGTGTGTGTGTGTGTGTGTGTGTGTGTGTTTGTGTGTGTATGTGAGGTTTTCTAAATCATCACAACACCCTTAGTGCAGATTATGAGTGATAAGGAAGTCGTTCTCGGTATTTAGTTATGGAGAACTTATTTATTATGGAGATGGTATTCTATAGGCATCCAAGTCAAACCATATTATTTGCACACAGCACATATAATGGCTAGACTATTAAAAATTCAAAGAACATCTTGATGTTGCTTTGATTAACTTAGAATTTTTCTAATTTTCTGTGTGCAAGACGGCATGGTATAGCTTGAATCAGAGAACTTAGGTTCCATCCTGCCTCTGACACTTAATTCTGGTGTGACTTTGGGAAGTCATTTAATTTCCAATGAGCCTCAGTTTCCTCAGCTGCAACAAAGAATTGGATGGTCTCTGAGGTCCTTCCAGCTCTGGATTTATGACCCTATAAATTCATTATACCACCAAATTAAAAAAAAAACAATAAAACATTAAATTTTATTTATTGAAATACATAAAATCAGATACATGATGCTATAGTGCTTCTTGTCCTTCATATCAATCATTTTTTTTTAAACCCAGGGAAAAAGGAGGAAAAAAACCCACCTTATTCTACCAAAGTTAAAGTCTACCCTTGTGAATCAAGCTCATTCCTTAGGCAATACTATTAGATCATTGTGAAACTGTGACATTTCCAAAAGAAGGTTCTTATTATACAATTGTAATCATCTGCTTAGATAATCTGGTGTCTTAAAGAACTTTGCTCTTAAACCCTGTCAATCGAATCTCCCAAGGTTAATTGATTATTTCAACAAATAGTGCTGCCAGAGAAGATCAGAGTGCTTACATCTTTTCATTAATCCATGCTGTTCAGGCAGTGAGGGAGGAAAAAAGGAAGCTATGACTATTTCATGACTCAGTTTCCAAAGTTGCCTCTTCATGTTGTTTGCAGTTTCCGCAATGGGCCCTTAAACTGTGGCCATGTCTGTGCCACTCTGAGTCTTTGCTGCCTAAACCAAACTCATTAAAATGGCATAAATTCACTAAACATGTCAACATGGAAATTGTTAGAGGGACAAAAACAGCAGGAGCCATCTGTCTGCTTAGCAATACTACTACTACTACTACTACTACTACTACTACTACTGCTTGAGTTGAGTACAACTCTTTGTAACCCCATTTGGGGTTTTTTGCCAAAGAACATTGGAATGGTTTGCCATTTCCTTCTCCAGTTCATTTGACAGATGAGGCCAACAGGGTTAGGTGACTTGCCCATGGTCACACAGGTACTAAGTGTTTGAGGCCGGATTTGAACTTAGGAAGATGAGTCTTCCTAACTCCAGGCTGAGTATCTTATCCACTGTGCCATTTAACTGCCTCCTCCTCCCTGACCCCCATGCTCTTTCTCTTTCCCCACTTACTCCCTCACATGATTTCATTTCCACACCCTTGATTCTACCACCCGACACTCAGCATTTCCAACTAGTGAAAGAACAGCAGCATCCCACAAAGCCTTTCAGGGGTTTTCTAGAAAGATGAGCTTTATCAGCAGTTGTATATTTATTATTGACATCACACTTTTTAGTGGCCTAGACAATACAATGGAAGTGTAACCCTCATGGGCAGTAACATGACAAATAGTCACTTGAAAAACAGAACCTGGTCAAATATCAACTTTTTTTTTTAAAGGGCATTAAAAATATTGGCATGGAAACATTTCTTTAAAAAGATAGCACCAAGTCACAAAACATTGCCAGAATGACAAGGGACATGTGCTTATCAAAGCTGGTTCATGAATTCTTCCAGAACATGAGAATTTCTAATACCCAAAGCCTGGGAGTGATTTGAGATAACAGACTTCTTTTCCCTCATTTTCAAACCTCCCAAAGACTGTGTTTCCATCCTCCCTCGTCTATTCCCTATTCATACCTAAAGGGAAGCTGGGATAGTTCCTTCTCTAGAGGGTTTTCTTATCTTCTAATCAATTTTGATCCAAAATCTCTTCAGTTGGGTCCCCTCAAAAAGCCTCCATTCCCCTTTGTATCCTTTCATATGCTACATGGTATGTTATCCCTGAATGGAATCAATTAGTCGACAATCACTTATGAAATATTTACTATGTGCCAAGCACACAGGTTTGGCTACATTTATGGTTATATTATGATGATATGCACAGAGACACACATATGGATGGATATTTTGAATGAAGTTTGTGTTACCATCTTATCCAAAGTACCATAATAATTTCTAAAAGGAAGGGAAATAAGGTTTCTGCAGTAAGATCACAGGTGCCTTTTTACATGACTTCTTTGCCCCTGATTATTACTATTATTTCCAGGTATTCTTCTGTACCTTCACTACTGCCTGAAGGAGGGATTAGAGGAGGGGAAGGGGCACAGGACATCAGGGGTCCTCAGTTTCTAAATGAGATCGAGGCTCGCTTTCATTTCCTGCCTCTGTGGGGAAACCAGAGGCAATCTCTGCCAAGGGTTGTATTGGAAAATGGAGGGAAATTCTTGGAATGTACTAGCCTGGCAGAAGCCCTTCCTTCACACCCTCCCTGTCTGCCTCCTGTTTGCTTCCAAATGGAAGCAGCCGCCCCAGTCCCCAATTGGAATGGGAAGGCCACAGCTTTATTTACATAACACAAGAGATAGAACAATCAACAAGCATTAATCACGATCATTATACCAAATCATACAAAATAGGACTGCTGACCGCTTCAGTGTTGCATGGAGTCTTTCTCCCTTCCCCTCACCAAGAGGGGGATAAATGAGAAAGCCATCAGAGATGATCTAGCTCCCAACTTCTATCCTCCCCCCCACACATTAAAACACGTGGAAATTAAACACATGTGAAGTGCACAATATGTGGCAAATTAGTACAGAAAATACTGAGAAATGTGCATCTTCCGGGCTCGCCTGCACACTGTGATGTGACAGGTATTATTGCCCTTTGTACAATTATTTAAACCCTGTAGGAATTCCCAGTGTCAGGGAATGTCAGCGTACTGTTATTAGACAAGTTTAATTAGGATCTACCCTGCTGCTCCTAACAAGTATTTAATTAACTTCTAGGCAGGGTAATTAGCTTTAGATTGTGGCTGATTTTCTGCCTCACCTTCTGTTGACACTTGGCCTACACTAAGGCAGCCTGCTTTGCTGACAGTGTAATGGATAGCATCATTGCAAAGCCTAATATCAAGGCTGACTTGTCTAATAAAAAAAAAAAGATGAAGATAAAAGACAAAATAATGACTGTCAGGTCACGGTCCGAGAGTGCAACAAAAGGCCGTAGATCAGACAGGCAGGCACAAAGAAAGGAGCGAAAGAACAATTTGACCTAGGCCACTTCAGACAAATAAAAAGAAAGGTATAGTAGGAAATAAACACAGCATAACTTCCTCTATGCCATCTCCCCCTGGGCCTCTCTCTCATCCCAAACCTGTACTCACACCCATAGTGAGGAAAAGTGAGATGAGAGAAATCTGTTTTCCTTTAAGTGAAGGAACAGCTTCCTGGATATGCTGGAGTCAGCTATTACCGGCTTGTAGAGCTGAATGTTAAATTTTCAGTGTGATCATTTACACTTCCAAAATTGACAAAGGCTACAAATCAAGGCTTTATTTTTTTTCTTTTGTAGATTGTCCACTTAAGAAAGTGATACAGAAAATGTTAAGAATAATGCAGATTCAACTTAAAAGTGTATCCTATGTATATTTTCCCCTGGAGAGCTGGTTGTTAAATATTTGCCAGTATACTCCGGCCACCCAAATAGTGTTTGGGATTTGTGTTCCACTTGTGCTAATGGGTTCTGGCCATTCAATGTGCCATCTTAGTCAGTGACAGGTAACCAGGGGAAACTAATCAGGCCACTGGCAGCCCCAGGAAGTTTGGCCTTATTTGGAGAAGTACATTTCCAAACACATAGCTTTTGAGGTTTTCTATTCTTCCAATGCTCCTGCCTTATCATTAAAAATAATGAGACTTCATACTATGACGCAACTATGAAAATTTGGGGGCTGGAGAACTAGAGTACGCAGGAGTTAAAATGCTTTCACTGTAATTAGGATAAAAGGTTTAAATAATTCACTTTTAGCTTAGAGAGTTGGTGACTTTTAAAGGCACATTTGTTTTTGATTTTTGCTACATGCACCCTAGGAGCCTGAGCATAGGCTCTCTGTTAACTTTCCCCTGTAGACAATGCTTTCAGGTGCTACAATAGGAGAACAAGCCTGTACATGTGGCGGGAACAAAACCGTTTTGATTTGAAGTGTTACCTTACCTTACATTGTACTTGGCAGCTTTTTTTTTCATTATAGTGAATTCTCCAGTATGTGAAGGGTTGTGACAGATACTTATGAGAGGAGCAACAGAGTCAGAGTTAATGCCTGTGCCCAGACAGGTTGGGTGGGCTCTTCTGATCAGGGCTGATTTCAAGGCAGCTGTCAGTATGGTGTGATTTCAGGGTTTGTAGGATGATAGCCTGACAAGTTTTGCCTCCACCCAATCCTTTCCTGTTGATTAATGCCTTAAATTCTTGAATACAGCTTCTCTCCTCCCCTACTCTTAACTTAAAGCTTTGAGAAAGAATGAGTACTCTAGTAGAAATTAAGGTCCAATTTGTCTTTGGTTATTCCTTCCAAAATGAAGGACAAACACAACCTGTGAGTAGACCTAGCTGCCTGAAAGGGAACCCAGCTAGTTGGATAACTCAGCTCTTCCTCTCCCTCTCCCTCCCCCTCTCCAAAGGAGAGTAAATTTCGATGGCCAGAAGCTGCCCACTTAAGTTAGGGTTTACTTGCTAGTAAAGCTTCTTTCTTTCTTTCTTTCTTTCTTTCTTTCTTTCTTTCTTTCTTTCTTTCTTTCTTTCTTTCTTTCTTTCTTCCTTCCTTCCTTCCTTCCTTCTTTCCTTCCCTCCTTTCTTCCTTCTTCCTTCTTCTTCTTCTTCCTCTTCTTTCTTTCTTTCTTTCTTTCTTTCTTTCTTTCTTTCTCTCTCTCTCTCTCTCTCTCTCTCTCTCTCTCTCTCTCTCTCTCTCACACACACATACACACACACACAAAACCTTAAACCCAGTTCACTCTTTCACTCTGAAGCTCATAGATTGGACCACCATAGGTCCCTGCCCAAGCTCCACTTAATGGCTGTATTTTGGGGCCTCCTGGCTTAGAACGAATGTCAATGGTAATGGACCAGCAACCAAAGCTAGGTAAAGAAGGAAGAAATGAAGGGATTAAGAGAAGGCCAGGACTTTCCAATGTGGGCTATTTAATGGCAAGTTAAACTCTAGAATTGACAGGAGATTAATTGGTACAGAGGTCATCTTGGTTTCTAATCACTGAGTAATGAGTAATTCAGCTAGCCTGGGTGGGATAAAGGTAGGTGTGGTCTGAAAACAATGCCAGAGTCAAGGATAAATGGATAATATAGCAGCACAGTACAAATTCAAAGTTAGGAATTCAACAACCATTGAGATGCTATGTGAAAATATAATAAGGATCTAGTGTACGCACAGAATGTCTCAGATGGCATCTCTTCACGTGGAGGAGCCTATGACCTCTTCTGGGAAAGTCATGACAATTGTCCTTCATTTTCCAAGAAAACCAATGGCACCAGGAAGTGATGAATTAGATTGTGCTTAAATTGGATTTAAGTGAGGTAGAGTTGCACAAAGTCATCAGCCTCACTCTCTCTACCAGAGTCATCAAAGTCTAGCAGCAGGACAAAAGTCAAGATGACTGGTGATAGCCTGGGATGCAGTAGATGACCTTGGTATCTTCAATATTTGACTGAGCTCTAAGTGCTCCACAGCATCCGCTTTAGCCACCTTCATGACCATTGGAACAAATTGTTCTCATCTGCCCATTCCACTGGGGGAAGTCTTTACATGCTTAGGGTACACATCACCCTAATTCATTGACAGGCATGAGACCTGATGGTTACCTTCAACATGGTTTAGCTTGTCTGCCCAGATGGTTTATGAGGGGTAGTATGGCTACTGTACCTGCTACAGCTTCTTGGAGCCACAATTAAGAGTTGGGTGAGGGTGGGCACCAAAGGTGGATAAGCAGCCCTGAAAAGTACTCAGCAAACCCTAACACCAGAAGTGGTAGTCCTTCCAAACACCCCATACATGGAAGTGAATTGGAAACATGTGAGCATGTGTTGGCTGAAGAGAAGGCTTTTTGATTAGCTGCAAGGAAATTCAAAATGGCCTCTTTATTTCAGCATTCTTAGAGGAGCTCAGTTACTTACTCCTTTAATCATAGAAATCTGTGAAAGGGCTGGAGCCTTTCTTTCCTGTTCCTTCAAAAGGTCTGGGGAGTACTTTAGTGTTTCAGAGCAGCATCAGTATCTGAAGGAACAAAAAATGACCCTCAAGAATATCCTTTGGGACCACAGCCCAGCAGTAACTGTGACAAGGACTCATGTAGTAGTGATGCCACCTGTGATGGGAACTCAATGGGACTGATGCCATACAAGAACTGAGCTACACTGAGAGCATTCTCCCTGGAGACTGAGATGTTAGAAGGGAGAGCAAGTCTCGAACGTATTTCATGAGATGTTCAGAAGCTTGTTGTATTCTATATCTTCTAACTATTTTTTATATAACTTTGACATAAATAACCCTAGTCACTAGAATTTCATAGCGGGGCAGGGAGGAATGGACAAAGTTGGTGGGGTCTGACAGTAGAAAAGAAAAAAAAAACATGAAATCTTCATGGTACCCTAACACCTTGAGGGGGATATGTATCCAGCCCGATGGGGAAAATGAGGCAGAATAACCTCATTACATGAGAAATAGGCAAGGAAATGTGGGCCAAGTACAAGTAGGTAAAAGGCCAAGGGATTTCCATGCATAACAAGGTGAGAATACCCTGGAGGAGGGAACACAGTGCTTCAATAATGACAGTTTTCTTCAAATAAAGGATAAATCCAGCTTTCTTATTTTGTTTTGGAATATATATTTACTACACTTCTCTTACCTCATACCCTCATTTATCTAAAGACTCCAAATTCAGATACCATCCCTCTTCCTATAACTTGTCCCCTGCTTTTCATTCTGTAGCATGGTGGAAATTCATTGGTGAATGTATATGTTATATATGGGTCCTTATATTGGGTCTGTAGACATTTCAGTCTTAGACAACCTAATCACTTTCATTAATCCAGGAACTCCCAGTTGGCGTAATCCTCTTATCCGTACATGATTAGTTGAAGGTAGGTGAGTGTTCAATGGATACAGGTCCAACTTGAAATGAGACTATCAAAACAGGGGCTGCAATGCAGTGCATATGGCCCCAAATAGCTAATTCTAAGCAATAAGATTTGGGATGGGTTGTCTTGGGCAAAAAAAAAAAAAATCACCGGGTGACCAGCTTACTGACTATATGACTCTCCATTATTAGGTAGGGTGGTCCTCAGAAAATAGACTTTTCACAAGGCCTTACTTGAAGCTTTTGCAGCATGATAGAACCTTCCAAAACCTACACTTTTTGTTAAGTATCTTTGAGAGCCTAGATTCACTTCCATGGCAAAACGAGGCATATGAATAGTATTTTGTGGAGAAGAGAGAGAGGCCTCCAGCAAATAGTGTGGGTCTCCTTTGGTGAACTTTTGGGAGTGGCATAGGATGGGCAGTTATGAATAGGTTATAATCTTGATTCTTAGAAAGAACTCCCAATTCAACAAGATCACAGATCCATTTGAGTATTGCAGTTATGGGATTCACTCCCCAAGTGATTATTAAATGACCTAGTCAGTCACTTTCCTGGAGTGGCTGTTCAGGTTTTGAGTGCCCAACACATAGTTAGTACTTAATGAGTGCTTGTTGACTGACTAGCCAGACATAATCTATCTATAAGAGTTCCTTAGGGATGTGATGTTAATCAGCTCCCCATTGATATTCAGCACTGGTTCCACAGAAAGTGCTCCTCGGTGGTACACAATTCCTCTAAGTTGTTTCTAAGCCTAGAGAAGTAAAAATTAAGTAGAGAATTGTTTCATTCTTAGTCCGGGTCTAGCTATATAGACTTGGTTTAAGAATTATTAAAAGAAACTAGCATCCATGTGTTTGAGTCTCTTTATGTTAATAATTTCCTGATCTATATATTCAGTCCTACATTCTCCCCTAAAGTCCAGTACACTCCATCCATCAATAAAGCACTACATATTTATGAAATGCCTACTATCTGCCAGGTAGTGTGCTAAGAGCTTGGGATAAAAAAAAAGAGGGAAAAGACAATCCCTCTCGCAAGAAGCTTACGATCTAATGGGTGAGACAATATGCACATAAATATATATGTATGTATGTGTATATGTGCATATGTACATATAGATACATACATATAACATACATATAAAGTTATGTAGAGAATAAATAGGAAATAATTAACAAGGAACAAATGGGAGGGGTTGGGGAAGGCTTCCAGAAAGATGGGATCAAAGAGAAAGGTGTAAGACTAGAAAAGCAGGAGGGAGTTAGCTAATGAAGGGCTTTGAATGCCAAACTATCCTTCCAGTCACCCAGGCTCACAACTTTGGAGTCAGCCTTGACTCTTCACTTCCCTTCACTCCACATATCCAATCAGCTACTTCGTATCCTTGATCTTATTTCCACAACATCGCTTGCATCTGTCCCCTTCTCTCTACTTTCGTAAATACCAGCAGCTCCCCATTTATAAACAGCACTGATACCCACAAAGAATGATAAAAGTCTTTCTGGACTGTATCCGGCTTTCCTTAGTAAATATTGACCATTGAGATGGTGACTCTAATTGTGAATGCCATTGAGAGCTAGGAGGAGAGTTCTGCTTTAAAAATAGGGCCTAGTGGATTTGTTGTTGTTCTGAGCTGATCTCCACTTTGGTGGTGTTCCAGATTCTTCTATCTGGTATGCATGTCAATAGGATATGACAGTCTACAGAGTGGTGTTTCTATGACTCCAACTTGGCCTTGACTGGAATCAGCTCTTTCTTCCATATGATATAAAAGTTCCCATTTACTTAGTACTTTAGGCTTTGCTGACCTCTTTTCTTAAAATGACCCTGTCAAATAAGGAACAAAAATGTTATTACCCCCAAAGTGCAGGTGATTAAACTGAGCTCTGTGACCTGCCCAGGTTCATATACCTTGTGAACCGAAATTACAAGTTCATTGAAGATCTTTGACACTATATAAGGCTGACTCTCATAGAATGTACTTTTCCTTGTCTAGTGTTACTTTGTAGGAGAAGTATTCACAAGGTCATGGCTAATTAGAAGGCAGGGTAGCCTATGGGAATGACATTAAATGACTCAATTTCTATAGCAAATATTCAACAAACCCTGACTAAGCTCTCAACATGAAACAGGGAGCAGGACCATAGTTTGACAATAATTTGTTTCACTTAAAGCTCAAGGTAACATCATTTTTAGTGGGCAGGTAGCCAGTCTCAAATATATAAGCCTAGTCATAGTAACAAGATGCCACAGGAGCCAAAGAACTGTTTAAAGACCTGAAATGGTGGATACATCACCCAAAGTACAAATTCAGTTATTGTTAGAATTATTTAGGTTAGAACTCTATAGAGATTTAGAACTGGAAAAAATGTCCAAGTCTAAGAAAGTAAAAATTAAGCAGAGATACTGGTGTAGTTTAAGTCTCGATTATGTAGAGGTAGGAGTCACTGACATAAAGATGAAAATCGAATCTATGAATTCTACTTCCTTTTACTAAGATACAGACTTAGATTAAGTCTATATAGCTAAACCAAAGCCAAGGATAAAACAATTATCTGCTTAATTTCCACTTCCTTAGACTTGGAGACACTGCATAGTATTTTGAAAAAAGCACCGAACTAGGAGTCAGGAGACATAGGCTGTAATGCTACTCTGGCTATTAAATACCTACACGATCTTGAGCAATTCATTTAATCTTCATGGGCCTCAGTTTCCTCATCTGTAAAATGTGTGCAGTGTTCCAGATGTTCTTTAAGATTTTTTCCAGTTTTAAATCTCAATAGAGTTCTAATCTAAATAATTCTAACAGTAACCTAACTTCTACTTTGGGTGATATATCCCCCATTTCAGGTCTTTAGACAATTCTTTGGCTCCTGTGGCATCTTGTTATTATGACTAGGCTTATATATTTGAGGCTTCTGTGGATTCAACGAACAAATACAAACTTCTCTGGTATCTAAAACCCTTGTAACTGATTCCAAGCTACCTTCGAAACCTTACTATATACCATTCCCTTCTACAAATTCTAAGGTCCAGCCAAACTGACTTTCTCTCTGTTTTTCTCTCTGGGCCTTTGTACAGGCCTACAAAGCATGCCCACCTAACTTTGGCCTCTTAGAATCCTTCATTGTCTTCAAAGCTCAGCTCAAGTACTGCCTTATACACCAGACCTTTCTTGATTCCCCTAGCTTCTAATTCCTGCCCTCTCCAAATTACCTTGTATTTACAAGGTATGGTATATGGTCTTGTATGTACGCGTTTTCTCCTCTATATACAACACAATCTCTTTGACGGCAGAGAATGTTTAGTTTTTGTCTATGTTCCCAGAGCAAATGCTTGTCAACTGATTGTGTTTGTCCCTCGTTTTTGAAGAGGACTGTAGGATCAGGGAAATGATGACATGACTTGAAGTTGACTTTGATTTGGGTGAGGGAGAGCTGTGCAAGGTCACCAGCCTCACTTTCTCCTCCAGAGCCATCTGGGTCCAGTGAACAGATATTCATTTGATTTTGATATCGACTGATTATTGATAGCACAGAACTGGTAGAGATAAAATTGGGAATATCAAAGTAAAAACTGAGTGCATTCTTTTTTTATTTCAAAATTAAAATTCTAGTGGCACCTTTTTAAATTATTTTTTTAATGAACAAAAACCAAATTTCTCTCCTTCCCATTCCTCTTCCACTATAGGGGAATAGAAAAAAGAAAAAAGAAAAAGAAAACCCTTGTAACACATATGAACAGGCAAACAAAAACAAATTCATTGGCCATTGGCCACATTTATGGTATACCATTCTAGTAAATGCCTTTGCTTGCAGCTTATTGTCACGATTTAGCTGAAATTCTATTTCTTCTACAAAATCTTGCCTGATTTCCAAAGGTGCATCCAGCCTTCTTCAAATTTTGCATAACTCTGCTTGGACCTTTCTGGCGTGCCTATAGTTACTTTTACAAAATGGCCTCTCTGGGGCTACTTAACTTGAACTTGAAGGTTGGACCGCCCAAGGGATGACTTCAGTGATTTGTGGGTTTGCATCCTAAAATTATAGCTCAAAAGACCCCACCTTTAATAGAGAGACAGATGACACAATTAGTTCCAAGCAAAGACATTTACTGAAATGGCATAGTACATAGTATATCTCAAAATTAACATATACTACCCTGTGCATATATGTATACATGTATACTATATATAATATGCACACATTAATACTCATGGATTTTGAGGTACTGTTCAAAGAACCTATTCTGTGACTCCTTAAATTACTTGGAAGAAATGACTGTTAACAGTTTCCATAAAAGGAAATGTAAAACACTTATCATTGGAATTTATATCATAACATGCACCAAGCTTTAATAAGACCAAATTTGCTATATGTTTTTCTCCATCAGCCACCTAAAGGTGAATTTCTAATCCATTCATCCCATATTAATTTTAAAAAGGTACAGGATCTGACATTCTAGAAGAGCCTCTTTCTCATTTTAAGCCCTAAACTTTCCCAAAGGAAAGGGAGTGCAAAAAGAAGCAGGTGGCTTCAGTGCTGATGTCATTCTTATTTCCCTTCTTCCCATGTGCTTATGATCAAAAGCGCGTCCCAGGTAGAGAGGAGTTCTTTTCTAAAGAATGAGGAATGCTGGCATTCTCTCTGGCAGAGCTTGGCATTTAATAACTGAAACAACTCAATTAAGGAATGGACAGAAAGCTGGCCAGATGGACCAATGGTATGACCCAGTGTGACATTTATGTTCTTCTAAAATTAGAATAGTGTGAAGAATACAAAAAGCCTTAAATTGGCAGTACTATATTCTGCTGGTTTGAAAATGGACTTGATGGATTTAAAGAGAGAGACAGAGACAGAGACAGAGACAGAGAGAGAGAGAGAGAGAGAGAGAGAGAGAGAGAGAGAGAGAGAGAGAGAGACCATTAGGATATTACATAGTCATCTATATGTGTATATATATAAAAGATTTTTTTTAAAAAAAAGGAATTATGAATACAAAACTCATCAGTGGAATTTATGTCAATACATGCACCAAGCTTTAATAAGAAAAAAGTGTACTATATATTTTTCTTACTCAACCACCTAAGAGTAAATTTTTATGTATAATAAAACAAATAATATAACATTATATCATGATATAATATAACAATATTATATATGATATATAACATAGTATAATCCAATATGATATGATATAATATTTGTTTCATTCAGTCATTTTTCAATCGTGTCTGACTCTTCATGACCCCATTCGATGTTTTCTTGGCCAAGATAATAGTTCGCTATTTCCTTCTCCAGCTCATTTTAACCGATGAAGAACTGTGGCAAACAGGGTTAAGTGACTTGCCCAGGTTCATACAAGTGTCAGCAAGTGTCTAAGGCAGATATGAATTCACCAAAGATGAGGCTTTCTGACTCCAGGCCTGGCATTCTATCCACTGCTCTACCTAGCTGCATGTAATATGATATGATGTGATAAATGATATGATATGATATGATATGATATGATATGATATGATATGATATGATATGATATGATATGATATGATATGATATGATATAAAACAGAATTTAGGTAAAGGCTAGTGAAGAAAAATGAAATCTAAGGCAAACTCCCAGCTAGAGAATACAACAGAAATAAATGCACATTTGTTAGGAATTCTTCTTTCGGTTGCATTACTAATGATTCCTAGGTATGAAATGAGAAATTCACATCTGAAAATAATGAAAATAGTGCCAGAAAACCACAAATATAGGGAAGAAAACAAGGGAGTTTCTATGCCCAAGTATTTGTTCAAATGTCTAGGCATTTTTCATATTTTCCATAAACCCAGTCCAAAACAGAAAGAATTCCAGAGTCTGTTTAGTATTCCAACTTCTTTTCTTTTCTTTTTCCTCAGAAGGAGAAACGCGCAACTTATCCTTCAGCCTCCTTGGCTGTGGTTTATCAGGAACGCTAATCACACCCCTGTGGGATTAGAGAGAATTGGCTGTTTCTCCTGCCTATAACACCCCAGAGGTGTGATTATCTCATGGTTACCACACCCCTGTTGTGTCTCATTGCTTCAATGAAATAAATGAACTGTTAAATTGACAGATATAAATGAACTTCCTGCCGGCCAGCTGACTGTATGGAGCCTTGTAAGAAATGACAGAGATACCAGGGCACAGTCATTCTCCAACTTCTTTTGTAGTCCCCTTTTTACAGTTCACTTCCCCATAAGCTGCTGATAGGGGACTGACATTACAGAGAACTGTCCTACCTCCTTCTTGCAGAAATGCCGACTATCTAAGAAGTCAGGGCAGAAAGAAGGAGGCAAAGCCCAGCGTGAGCCAACAGAAAAACTAAGCAGAGAAATATGAGTTTGCTGTCAAAAAGGCATCTCACATTGAGTGTATTCGTAGTTTAAATGCGTCAGTCACATGGAATTGTTTGTCAAGGTACATCTCACCCAGAGTCATGTATTTAGCTTTTTATCTTTATGACACATGATTTCTCAACTTCTGGGACTTCTGGCACTCAGCCAGAGCCCAAAGTGAAAGCTGTCGTGCTCCGCCCACTCCGTGTTTTAACCCGACAGCATTTCATGCATGTTACCCCTCCCACCCCAAACCTAGTATCTTTCCTACTGTTACACACACACACACACACACACACACACACACACACACACACACACACACACACACACTTTTCCTTTCCTCTTTTCTTTCTTTACTCTTTTTTTTCTTAAAGCCTTTAGCTGAAACAAAGTGAAAGATAAAAAGGGGAGGGAGATATATTAAGGATAGTGAAAGTCTCCAGTACCTATATGAAAATTAGAGTATGTAATGGACAAAAATATATTGGTTCAACCTCTTATTGAAACTACTAGGTGTTGGACATTAAAGCTGTAAAGATGGATGGATTCAATCTCTCATATCCCCTTGAGTCCCTGGGCTCTTGTTTCTTCGTACTTTTCCTTCAATTGATTTTGTCTCTTGTCTTCAGCTGTGCTGATTTCTCCCAAATCAAAGTCTCCAGGTCTGCCTCCTAGGGCTCAAACTCCAGTCCCACAGCTCATACTCTACTTAGGTGCTTCATTGCCACCTCAAATTCAACCTGTCCACAATGAAAGTCATTCAGAAGTAAAAGACTGTGCCGAGAGAGGACAAATGGCTGATCTGGCTCTGCTTTTCTGGTTGCCTTGTCAGGGTCAGCATTGATCCAGGATACAGTCATCAGCTCTGTCCCAGGAAACTGACTGGATCAGGGCACCAAAAGGTGATCAGATTTTGCCAAATTCATTTATCCAAACCAAACTCATAAGAAATGAAGTTAGCCAGAATGCCGGTTATTAGCCAGAATACATTATCATTTGTTAATGTATTGTGGGTGATAATTCTGACAAAATGATCCTAAGTAATGACACACCTTGGGGTGGGGGTGGTACATAGATACATACAGGAAATCAGAAAATAATTGGCAAATATAGAATGAAAACAAAAGAATTGATAGTCTTTTATAAGTTGAATATTTTTAAAAGAATTATTTTCATCAAGTTGTGTTAAGATGATGAATTTTGTTGAAGGGATTTTTCTGTCAATAATTATGATCATTAGCCTAACAATAATAATATTAACAACTCATATTTATGTAGTGCTTCAAGTTTCTGAAGTGCTTTCCTCACAACAGTCCCATGAGGTTTGGAAGAGAGAAGGGAACAAGCATTTATTAAGCACCTACTATGTACTAGTCATTGAGCTAAGCACTTTACAAATATTATTTATTTCATTTTATCATCACAACAAGCCTGGAAGGTAGGTGCTATTATTATCTGAATTTTATAGTTGGAGAAACTGAGGAAGACAGAGGTTAAGTGATTTACTCAGGGTCATATGGCTAACAAGTGCCTGAGGCTGAATTTGAGCTCATGTCTTCCAGACTCAGGGCCCAGAGCTTTATTCATCATGCTATCCAACCTGAACAGCTAAGGGCACTGTGACATTTTTGAAACAACATGGCTGCTAGAGTGAAAAGATCTTTGAATTTGGAATCAGAAGACTAGGGTTTTTCACCATAGGTTTATTACTCTCTGCTTGTGTGACCTCAGGCAAATCATTTAATTTCATTGGACCTCGGTTGTTGTTTTTTCATCTGTAAAATGAGGGGATTGAATTAGAAGGAAGACAAAGGATTTCAGAATTAAATGTACCTATGGGGTCAAATCTTGGCTCTGTAATTTATTAGCTATGCAACCTTGGGCAAGTCATTGACTTCTCTGGGCTTTAGTTTCCTCATCTGTAAAATGAGAAGGTTGGACTTTTAATTCTAAATCTCTGATACTGTTAATTTTTCCATAAGATCTCTTCTAAATCCAAAGCCTACAGTCTAATTTCCCTTTTTTCAATATTACTCATCAGTAACCAAAATTTTCTGTCATTATAACACCTCCTCATGACAGACATGTCACAGTTTCCAAGATTTATTTTCCATTAATGACATTTTATATTTATGCCTTCTTTTGTAGGGTGGTATCCAAAGATCTTTCCTGGTATTCAGGAAGCTTCCGTGTCTTACCAGAAACATAAGATCATGGGATGAGAGCTCTAGAACTGGAAGGGACTTCAACCATCTAGTCCAACCTCCTCATTTGTTGTTTACAAATGAGGAAACTGAAGCCTAGAGAAGTTAAATGATTGCCTAAGGTCACAGAGGTAGTAGGTATTAGAGATGAGATTTGAACCTATGTCCTCTGACTGGGGGCAGCTAGGTGGGGCAGTGGAGAGAATGCCTGGCCTAGAGTCAGGAAGACTCATCTTCTGGAGTTCAAATCTGGCCCCAGACACTTACTGGCTGTATGACCCTGGGCAAGTCACTTAACCCTGTTTGACTCAGTTTCCTTATCTGTAAAAATGAGCTGGAGAAGGAAATGGCAAACCACTCCAGTATCTTTGCCAAGAAAACCCCAAATGAGGTCATGAAGGATTGGACACAACTGAAACAACACAACGACAACCTCTTAATCCAGTCAGTTGTTTGTTTTTTTTTTTTTTTAGCACATTTAAGAGTTATTGTTTTGGGTAGATGATTTGTGTAATAGTTTAATCCTATACATTCTAAACTGATTATTATTAGCAGCAATTTCATTTTCTAAACTTGTCCCTATATTCTGGAAGATATGCTCTATTTGGAGACTGGAGTCCTCTATTAATTTACTACAATAACATTTTCTTTCTAAAGTAGTGGCTCCTCCCAACTTCCCAATCATCATTATCGTTGACATGGTCATCACCACCAGCACCACCACCACGACTATCATCATTATCAACAGCATCATGGATATTGTCATTTTAAAAATAAAGTAACAGAGGTTAATGGATGATAGGATCATTGATTTAGAGCTGTGGAAAGCCACTGGGTTCAATTCCCTTGTTTTATAGATTAAGAAATTAAGATTAAGTGACTGGCCCAGCTAGTGACTCTCTTTAAGTCTAGCTTTCTTTATAATGTCTCTATCAGTGGGAACCTTTTTCTCTCAACCTAGCCTCAAAATCTTAGAGACATCTTTAACTATTCCTCCTTCCCCAGAACCCTTTGCTATTCCTTGAAAAAGACTCTTCACCTCCTGACTCACTGGTATTCTCACTGGTATTCCCCATGCTGGAAATCTCTCCCTCCTCAACTGTCTCCTAGCTTCCCTTCAATTTTCACTTAAAATCCTATCTTCTACAGAAAGCCTTTCTTAATTCTAATGCCTTCCCTCTGGAGATTATATCTAACTTATCCTAGGTTGATCTTGATTGTAGACAATGGTTTGCTGGCTCTCCCATTAGACTGTGAGTTTCTTGAGAAGAAGGATTGACTTTTGTCTTTCTTCACAGCCCCACCACTTGGCACAGTGCCAATAAATGTTTCTTGATTGATTGATTATATTCTAGCACAGTGGTTTCAAACTCAAATGGAAATAGATCCCTATGTCTGTACATTTACTCCTTTAAAAGTTGGTGCAGAACCCCTAACAATATCCCAAATCCAAATAATGTTGCCAGTCATTATAGTTTTCATTTTTGAGAAGCATTTTGATATGAGTATTATTTTTCTCCCAGTTGAAGACAAATCCTAAGCAAGAAACTCAATACTAGGCAGACACGGGAAAGGTTTTCACCTGACATAGTTACAAATACAAATGTATTGCATCTCATAACTGACCACCTTCTTTTATTCATATATACCAGCATCGTCATCGAATAAGTTAGCATTTGCAGGAAAATCTCCTGTAGCTGAAAGTGATTTCTCTTTCATCTGATCTCATAACACTTGGATCCTTCAGGTACTTCTCATATTTTAATTTGTATTATATTTGTTCATTTACCTTCTCCCTCCCCCCACCCCCAACCTTCCCTTAAGCACTGCATTAGACTCTGGGTAGACAAAGATAAAACATGACATAATTTCTGCTTTCAAGGAGTTCATATTCTACTTAATTTTATTCAATTCAACAAACATGTATTAATCACCTACAGTGTGTATGAGGGACCACAAGCATGGGGTTACAAAGGTGAAATATAATATGGTTCTTGGAAAGAGGGAAAAACATGTAAACAAGGGAGAATGAGATAAGTGCAAAGGAAGGGCCCTAGCAAAGTGATATATGAGACATTTGAGGTAGGAGGGAATGAATATTTAAGAAGTAAAGGAGGATGAAGATCCAGCAAAGGTGACAAAGAGGAGATGGTGCAATACGGGAATATGTTTTGCTTGACACTCTCTCTCTCTCTCTCTCTCTCTCTCTCTCTCTCTCTCTCTCTCTCTCTCTCTCTCCTCTCTCTTCCTCTCTTGCTGTATCTCTCTATAATATACATAACTGTATATATATATACATACATATATACTTGTCATAAAAGTTTTTTCCTTCTTTCCTCCCTTCCTCCCTCCCTCCTTCCTTCTTTCTTTCCTTCCTACCTTTCTTCCTTCCCTCTTTCTCTCCTTCCTTCCTTCCTTCCTTCCTTCCTTCCTTCCTTCCTTCCTTCCTTCCTTCCTTCCTCTCTTCCTCTCTTCCTCTCTTCCTCTCTCCCTCTCTCCCTCTCTCTTTCTTTCTTTCTTTCTTTCTCTATCTTTC
The DNA here is from genome assembly GCA_028646595.1 of Phalanger gymnotis. NCBI lineage: Eukaryota > Metazoa > Chordata > Mammalia > Diprotodontia > Phalangeridae > Phalanger > Phalanger gymnotis. The sequence goes on along the minus strand of CM053626.1, from coordinate 131,267,645 downwards.
TCCCTCTTTCTTTCCTTTTTTCTTTCTTTCTTTCTACTATATACTTGAAAAGAAAAGCAAGTTCAATGTAATAGAGATGTGCAGTTCCATGTAAAATCTTCCATTCTCTAATGTATTATGAAATGTTCTTTATATTTGCTGCTTGTTAAATTCATAATAAAAATCAAATAAATTGATTTAAAAAAAAGTAGTCAGACACATTTGTGGATATAGCCAACATAGGAATTTGTTTTATTTGACTATCCTTATTTTTTTAAAAAAGGCTTTTTTTCTTCTTTTTTATTGGAGTGGTATGGGAGGAAGAAAAAAATAAATGCTTGAATTTAAATAAAATCAAATTTATTTTAAATAAAAAAGTAGTTAGACAGGAGAAAATACAAGAGAGTGCAGCATCACGGAAACCAAGGGGAAGGAGGATTGTCAGGAAGGTAAGTTTGCTAAGCAATGCCAAATGCTGATATCAAGGAAGATTAGGATAGCAGAAAAGGATTTAATGAGAAAGAGGTCATTAGTGACCTTGGAGAGGGTTGTTCCTGTAGAGGAGTAGGAGCTGGAGGCAGGTTGAAAGGGGTTGAATAGTGAGTGGGTGGTAAGGCAGTGAAAAGAACAAGTGTAGATTAATCTTTCTAGAATTTTGACTGCTAAAGGGGGGAGAGAGAGATTGGACAATAGCTTAAGCATGGCATGGTAACAAGTATTTATTATGCATCTACTATGTACCAGGCATTATGCTAAGTGCTGGGAATACCAAAGGGAAGAAAAAAGGCAAGAAGACAAGGGTAACATTGGATAAAGAAAAGACTTTTTTTCTGGATAGAAGAACCATGAACATAGATCATAGATTCTGAGTTAGAAGGGAAATAGAGGTAATAGAGGATTGCTATTTTTAGCCCAATCCCTTCGTTTTACAGATGAAACAATGGAGATCCAGAGAGGATTTGTCCTCATTCACAAAACTGGTGAGAGTCTATAGAAAAATTTCAACTTAAGTCATCCAGATTCTTCCCACTCTAGCATACTAGCTCTCCAAACAGATCTATATCTTCCTTGTAATGTAGTCTTAGCTGCTTGGGACACTGAGAAGTTAAGTCACTTGCCGCGGGCCACAAAGTCAGCTTGCGTCAGAGGTACGGTATGAACCTTGGCTCTTCCTGACTCTATCCACTACTCCACATTGTCTCTACATCAGGAGTTTTTAACTGGAGTCTATGAACTCATGCTTTCTTTTTTAATATTCCGATCATTGCATTTCATTGAAATTATCTCCCTCCATAATCTTATGTATTTTATTTTGTGCATTTAAAGATATTATTTTTTTATCATTATTTATTTACTTAATATTTTTAGTTTTCAGCATTAATTTTCACAAGAGTTTGAATTACAAATTTTCTCCCCATTTCTACCCACCTCCCCCACTCCAAGATGGCATATATTCTGATTGCCCCGTTCCCCAGTCATCCCTCCCTTCTGCCATCCCCTTTTCCCTTACTTTCTTGTAGGGCAAGATATATTTTTATGCCCCATTGCCTGTACATCTTATTTCCTAGTTGTATGTAAAACCTTTTTTTTGAACATCTGTTTTTAAAACTTTGAATTCCAAATTCTCTCCCCCCTTCCTTACTTATCCACCTTCCCCAAGAAGGCAAGCAATTCATTATAGGCCACATGTGTATCATTATGCAAAACTTTCCACAATACTCATGTTGTGAAAAACTAACTATGTTTTGCTCCTTCTTATCCCCTTTTATCCAATTTTCTCCCTTGATGCTGTCCCTTTTCAAAAGTGTTTGCTTTTGATTACCTCCTCCCCCTGTCTGCCCTCCCTTCTATTGTGCCCCCTTTTTTATCTCCTTCCTCCTTCTTTCCTGTGGGGTAAGATACCCAATTGAGTATATATGTTATTCCCTCCTCAGGCCAAATCTGACGAGAGCAAGATTCACTCATTCCCCTTCACCTCCTCCCTCTTCCCTCCCAACAAAACTTCTTTTTCTTGCCACTTTTATGTGAGATAATATACCCCATTCTATCTCTCCCCTTCTCTCTCTCTCTCAATATATTCCTCTCTCATCCCTTAATTTGATTTTATTTTTTTAAATATCATCCCTTCATATTCAACTCACCCTGTGCCCTCTGTCTACATATACATGTGTGTGTATATATATATATATATATATATATATTAGTAAGTCTCTTATGATTTCTCTTGTTTACCTTTTCATGCTTCTCTTGATTCTTGTGTTTGAAAGTCAAATTTTCTATTCAGCTCTGGTCTTTTCACTGAGAAAGCTTGAAAGTCCTTAAAGATATTATTCTGAGATGGGGTCCATTGGTTCCACCAGACTGACAAAGGGATTCATAATCCAATAAAGGTTAAGAATGCCTGCTCTACTTGTTTGAACAATGAAGGGAAGTAATGAGGTAAAGACTGAAGATGAAAACAAACGAAAAAAGAGGATAACTACTGGAGGAAGATCATGGTAGAGATGGAATTTGTAGGGAAAGTGATAAGTAAGTTGAAGGATAAACCTTGACAAGGAGGATAACCTCTTTCAGACAGAAGTAGAAAAGGTTGGATGAGAACACAAAGTGTTTTAGATTAGTGAATTTAAAGAAGTTCACATTATCTTCTCAATAATCTAGGTTATGGGGTGAGCTCTGTCAGTCAATAAATATGTATTAAATGTACCAGGCACCAAGCCCTGGGATGTAAAGAAAAGCAAAAAACAACAACAACAAACAAAACAACAATTCTCATTCTCAAGTTGCTCACAGTCTAACGGGAAAGATGACATCCAAAGAACTCTGCACAGTCAAGATGTATATGAGATGAATTTAAAATAATGAACAGAAGGCAGGCACTAGAATTCTAGAAGATCAGACAAGATTTCCTTAGAAGGTGTTATTTTAGCTGAGACTTGACGGAAGCCAAGAATATCAGGAGAGAGAGATGAGAAGGGAGAACATTCCAGGAATAGGGAACAGGCAGCAAAAATGCCTGGAATCGGGAGTTCAAAGAAAGATGAGAAGGTTTGAGATGGCCGTTGTATAGGATGTTATAATCAAAAGGAGAATAAAAAACTTGCTGTTCAACAATGAAAGTCCACTGCTTGAATGTAGTGGACATAGAAATACTGTTATCCACTCAATGGGGAAGACTTAAAGGAGGGAAGAATAGAATATCTGATGGACAAGGGATTCAAAAGTGGAGGAGAGGACATTATCAATGTTAGGAATGGAAATTAGTTCATCAGAAGTCTGAGAGATTTGGGGACTAGGGAAAATCAAGGAATTTAAGGTCCCAATTAGAGTGATGAAAATAGAAAAGAGGGATACTAAAGCAGGAGAGATGGAAGGCCAATAGGAATCTCAAAAGTCAGGATGTAGCTTTTAGAGTAGTTTTGAAGGATGGCCAAGAGGAAGGTGTGATTCACCTAGTGGATGCTAAAGTATAATGGAGATGGAACTTTTGGCAGCTGAAACTACATAGCAGAACTGGTAGTCATGAAAACCTGAGTTCAAATCTGTTCTCAAACACTATCTGTGTAACCCTGGGCAAGTCACTTACCTAAGGTTGGATTCAGTTTCCTCATTTGTAAAATGGGGATAATAATAGCAGCTATCTCCCCTGATCACTTTGAGGATCAAATAATAATCCTAAAGCACTCTGCACAGTGCTTGGCACATACTAAGTGCTATATAGATGTTAGCTATTTTTACTAACATTACCATTATTATTGTTTGGTGTCATTATCTTCGATATCGATACTGAAATTTTTGGTGATATCTTGGGGAAGTTTGGAAAAGAAGACTGTGAGTCAGGTGACAAAGGCAAAGAAAAAATTTCAGCAAGTTGGTTGGTAGATGACAGTAATAATGATCAGGAAAAGGTGACTTAGTTATATGACATGTAGTTCAAAAAGAGGAGAATTTGTTAAATGTTGGCAACAGACAGAAAATTGGAAAGTGTCACTGAGGAGTAAGGAGCATGCCAATTCTGCTTTCAAATCCTGTGGATGGGGGCTGGGGAGTGAGTGGCTAGCCCTTGGATAGTATTCTTGGAAATACAGACTAGATAGGTTTCATTTAATGGGAAGAGATGGAAAAAGGAAGAGATTCAGGATGAAGGAGATTTCAAAGAGGAATCAAAAAGGGCTAAGTAGAAGAGGATGGAGAGGCAGCAGAGCTAGGCTAAATAAGAATGAGAGGATGAAGAAAGATAGCAGCAAGTGATTTTGCATGAATCAGGATGACAGGGATTATTAGGAGAGTGGGAAGTTGGGAAGTTAGTTAGAGGAGCACATTAGCCATACACAGGTCAGGCAAAGATGGCTAATAGAAAAGCTTGTAATAGTGCATATCTTCACTCCTCTCTTGATTCTCTGAATATTTTTTCCTCTGTCATGTCCCGTAGCCTTCTCACTTGGAAGATCCCTCTTCTATCATATCCCAGTGGCCTTCTCAACTTGGAGGATCCCTCTTTCCCTGTGGTCCCTTCTGCTAACTGGTCAGTCCTTCTAGGAATCTCAATTTTAAGGATGCGAAGAAACTGTACTCCTTCACTCTATTCTCTGCTCCTCTCCAAGTCGTTTAGACTTTTTCTCCACTCTGCTCTCAAGTTAGTTCCTTCTTCTTCCTCCCATCCTCCCCCTTACTTTTCAGTTTCCCATACCTTCACATTACATTAGAACATAAGTTCCTTGAGGGCAGTGAATACTGCTAGTATTTGTTTTACCAGGGCTTAACAGGGCACTTAGCACACAGTAAGTGCTTAATAAATGTTTCTTGATTTGAGTTTTTAGTTTTGCTTAGGATGATGATGTGATGACGCTTTTTCACATTCTAAGACATGATATGGTAGAAAGGACATGGAATTTTGGTTAGAAGGTCTGAGTTCAAATCCCAGCTCTCTTATTTAATGTTTGTATGACCTTGGTCAATGTTTTGGGCCTGATTTTTTTCATCTATAAAATAAAGGGGTTAGACTTGATAACCTTTAAAGTCACCTCTAGCTCAAAATCTGTTTTAAGGTACTGAGGTCCCATTGTCTTCTCCTGCCAAATCCTTGTACAGATACCACTGGAGAGGGATGAAGGGAGAGAGGGAAGAAGAGGAAGGGAGACAGGTGAAACCATATGGACGTTTCCATATTCTTGTCTATGTGACATATATGTCGTATATAATATACAAGAACATATAAATATAGTGTGTGTGTATGTGTGTGTGTGTGTGTATCTCCCCCTGGATCACTGACTGCCTTGTCATGGTAGAGGGGCTTGCTTAGCTCAATGAAACTATGAGCTATGCTGTGCAAGGTTACCCAATATGGACAGGTCATAGTGGAAAATTCTGACAAAAGGTATTCCGCTGGAGGAGGGTATGGCAAGCCACTCCAGTATCTTTGCCAAGAAAACCTCATGCACCATACTAAAATGATAGAAGAAATGACATTGGAAGATGAGCCTTTCAGGTTGGCGTGAGAACGCGGAATGTAAGATCTATGAATCAAGGCAAGTTGGATGTGGTCAAACAGAAGATGGAAAGATTCAATATCTTAGGTGTCAGTGAACTTAAATGGTTGGGAACGGGTGAATTTAATTCAGATAAGCACTATATACATTACTGTGGGCAAGAATCCGTTAGAAGAAATGGAGTGGCCCTCATAGTCAATAAAAGGGTACAAAAAGCAGTACGAGAGTATAATCTCAAAAATGGCCTAATGATATCTAGTTGAATCCAAGCAAACTGTTAGACATCACACTAAAACAAGCCTATGCTTTGAGGACCAGGGTGAGAAACCTGTAGCCTGAAGGCCACATGTGGCCCTCTAGGTTCTCCAGTGTAGCCCTTTAACTGAATCCAAATTTCACAGAACAAATCCCTTTAATAAAAAGAATTGTTCTGTGAAGTTTGGATACAGTCAAAGGGTGCACTTGAGAACCCAGAGGGCTTCAAGGCCACAGGTTCCCCACCCCTGTGATGCTAAAAGAGGCCAAAGCTGATTGGTTTGATGAAGACCTACAACATCTTCTAGAAATAGAACCAAAAAAGACATTCATCTTAGAGTATTAGAACGCTAAAGGAGAAAATAGAAAGGTAATTGACATAAGAGGCAAGTTTGGCCTTAGAGTACCAAATGAAGAAGGGCAGAGACTAACAGTTTTGTCAAAATATTTTGCTGGTCATAACAAACACTCTTTTTCAACAACCCAAAATGCGACTCTACACATGGATATCATCAGATGGTCAATGTAGAAATCAGATTGATTACATACTTTCCTGGCAAAGGTAGACAAGCTTCATGGAGTCAGTTAAAATAAGACCTGGAGCTGGCTGTGGCTCAGATTATGAGTTTCTTATTGCAAAATTCAGACTTGAATTAAGGAAAGTCAGGAAAACTATCAGACCATATAAGTAGGACCTCAACAAAATCCCTTATGAATATGAAGCAAAAATCATGAATAGATTTAAGGGATTGGATCTGGTAGACAGTGTATCTGAATGTATTGGTAATTAGGGTAGGACTTTTTTACATTTTCCCTTTTGGAGCACAAAAGTAATCAGGTGCCTTTGATAAGTCTGGCCTTTGTTTCTTTGATTAAATAGGGAATCTTTGATGACCTGCTTAAGAAACAAGAAAGCCTAGTTCACATAGGTTTGGGTCCACCTTTGACCCTGAACAGGGTATATAAACTCAGAGGTTAGTGTTTTTCTCTTACTGACTGGAAGAGTGTCCTGTGATTTGACCAGACAAGACTCTGGACAGCTGCTGGAGCCCTCCAGCTTGAAAACTCAGGTGTTGGTGCCTCTCTCTCTGTTAACTATATAATTCTTTGGTCAGATAGCTAGAGGCCTGTCTGTTGATAACTGTGTGTATTTTCTCTATATTGTTTCTGTTTGTAATTTCTGTTTGTATTTGCGCTGAAATTCAGGGTGCTGGCTTTTCCCCCTGAACTAAGTGAATGATGTATGTATGTTTGATTAAAGTGAGAATGTTAACCCCTTAAAGTTGCTTTCCTTAGAAAAGCAGATCAAAGACCCTGTGCTAGCAGCCCTTCTGTGTGATTTTATTGTTGGTCTTTCACCCCCACAACAGCTGCTGGCAACATAGTTGTTACACTGAAGAACTAAGATCAGAAGTTCACAATATTGTACAGGAGGTGGAAAAAATTGAAAGAAAAAGAAGAGCAAGAAAGCAAAATTGATATCTAATGAGGCCTTACAAATAGCTGAGAAAAGAAGGAAAGCAAAAGGGAAAGGAGAAAGGGAAAGATAAACCCAGCTCAATGCAGAATTCTGGAGAATAGTAAGGACAGATAAGAAGGTGTTTGCTTTTTTTTAATGAGCAATGCAAAGAAATTGAATGAAACAATAGAATGTGAAAGATGAGGTATCTTCAAGAAGATTAGACATATCAGGGGCAAGTTTGATGCAAAAATGGTCATGACAAAAGACAAAAATGTTAAAGATTTAATAGAAGTGAAAAGATTAAGAAGAGGTGGCAAGAATACACAAAAGAACTATTATGAAATGTCTTAACATTATCACCAATAACTATGATGGTGTGGTTGCTGATCTAGATCCAGATATCCTGGAGAATGAAGTCAAGTAGACCTTAGGAAGCATTGCTAACAATAAGGCTAGTGGAGGCGATGGAATTCTAGCTGAATTGTTTAAAACCATAAAACATGATGCTGTTAACATGCTATACTCAAGATGCCAGCAAATTTGAAAAACATGACACTGGCCACTGAATTGGAAAAGATCAGTTTATGTCCCAGTCCTAAAGAAGAACAATACCAAGGATTATTTAAATTACCAAACGATGTGCTCATTTCACATACCAGCAAGGTTATGCTTAAGATTCTGCAAGCTAGGCTTCAGCAATATGTGAACAGACAATTACCAGAAGAACAGGCTGCTTTTCGAAGAGACAGAGGAACTAGAGACCAAATTGCCAACATTTGCTACATTACAGACCAAGCAAGGGAGTTCCAGAAAAAAACAAACAAACATCTATTTCCGCTTCTTTGCCTTTGACTGCATGGATCACAATAAAATGTGACAAGTCTTATTCGTCTCCTGAGAAACCTGTATGCACACCAAGAAGCAACAATTAGAACCAAATATGGAACAACTGATTGGTTTAAGACTGGAAAAGGAATATGACAAGGCTGTATATTGTCACCTTATTTATTTAACTTATATGAAGAGTACATCATGCAAAATGCCAGGCTGGATGCATCGAAAACTATAATTAAGGTTTCCAAGAGAAATATCAAGATGATACCACTTTGATGGCAGGAAGTAAAGAGAAATTAAGAAGTCTCTTGATGAGGGTGAAAGAGGAAAGTGTAAAAAACTGGCTTGAAGCTTAACATTAAAAAAAAAAAACTAAGCTCTTGGCAGCTGGTTCCATCATTTCCTGGCAAATAGAAGGAGGACAGAAGCATTGTCAGATCTTATATTCTTGGGCTCAAAGGTCACTGGAAACAATGACTGCAGCCATGAAATTAAAAGATACTCTTTGGAAGGAAAGCTATGGCAAATCTGTACAGCATACTAAAAAATAAAGACATCACCTTGCTGACAAATGTCCATATAGTCAAAGCTATAGTTATTCCAGTAGTAATGTATGGCTGTGAGAGCTGAGCACCACAGAATTGATGCTTTTTAATTGTGGTTCTGGAGAAGATTTTTGAGAGTCTCTTGGGCAGCAAGGCGATACAATCAGTCAATTCTTAAAGAAATTAATTCAGGCTATTCACTGTAAATACTGAAGCCAAAGCTTAAATACTTTGGCCACATGAGAACAGAGGATTCATTGGAAAAGACTCTGATGTCGGAACAAATTGAAGACAAAAGGAAAAGGGGATAGCAAAGGATGAGATGGATAGATGGCATCATGGAAACATCAAACACGAACTTGAGAAAGATTTTGAAAGATATTGGAGGATAGTATGGTTTGGCAAGATACGGTCCATGAGGGCATGAAGAGATGGACAAAACTAAGTGGCTGAAGATCAACATATATATGTATAACATATGTATTTTATATATATATATATATATATATATATCCTAGGTACATATACATACAATACACATATAACATATATGTGATACACAAGTATATGTAATATATTCATGTGCTCTCATATATATGACATATAGAACATATACAAGTCATAAAATTATAGGTGGAAGGGTCACAGTTTCTGGCGTATGATCACCTCCTATGTGTCACACCTACCTGTCTGTTATCTGGGAAGTCAGCTAGCCTCCTTGGGTCTTGGTCTTCTAATTGGCAAAATTAAAGGATTAGACTAGATGGACTTTCAGCTCTAGATCTATGTTCCTATGAATAATTATAAATATATTGTATTTATATAACATTTCCCACTTAGGATTCTCAAGGAATTCACTACTCTATACTATCTGTGCAAATGAGAGGAGAGCATTTGTGTCTGGAGTTGAGAGAAGACAGAAGATATGTTACTCTTCACATTTATTTACACCCAGTCCCTAGAATCACTCAGAGGACCCTGAGGCATTGTTATGAAGGAAGCCTGCATGTCTAAGAGTCATGTAGATGAGAGTGTAGTAGGGGATGAGAGAAAATACTCCCTTAAATCAGCTGCAAAGTAACAACAGCTGGCTCTGGAGTGCAGCGGGTGAGAAGGGAGGAAAACAACTCAGAGCGTCACATCCAAGGGGGAAGCAGCTGGGTCAGAGTGGGTGGGGGAGGAGTATGCAAATCCATATGGAAGATAATCTAGTGAGGATAATCACAAATTTACTATAATGAAATCAATAATGAAAAGATGGTTCATCCTTTCTCTTTCCTTTCTTCCTCTCTCTGAGGAATCCTGAAAACCACAGATTGCTCTGAAAACCACCTGACCTTTCCAACACTTATCTAACCTGTGTAATGATAATGCTGAACCTTTATGTAGGATTTTGTAGTTGTTGAATTTTAGCATGAATGGAATGAGTCATGTGATTTGGCACAGTCATGTGGTATGCATCTGTCTGCTTTGGCCTTTGAAATCCCAGTAATTTCATCATATTTTCTCTCCTATCAGGCAGTAGGAAAGGTAACATCTTATCTGAAGTGCCAGGTTAGAAACAGAGCCCATAAGTATCACTGAAAGCTTCATGACATTTGTTGGAGGAAAGGATATCCAAGGGAAAAAAGAGCAAAATGGGAAAAAATGGGCAAAATCTATTTTCAGGCATCTCATGTTGGTGTCACTTCTGGATTTACTGGGCATAACTGGTTTACTTCCTCAACTGAGGAGAGTGAGCTTGGCATGTAGCAACTGACTCAATGGAGCGGTCACTGCCCATCACTATCTGTCTCTTCCGTGCACTGGGCATAGATTTTTCATTTCACACATCATTCGGAGCTTGCTGCTGAGGTTTTTTCTGAGGCAATAGCCAACTTTAATTTTAAAAAAAAGGCAGATCAAATTACATATTACAGTCTAAGGGTGGTACATATACAGTGGATGTATACTGTAATTTTTATTATGTACATAATCGGACCAAGAAGCCGTGGTGCATTGGACACTGCCAATAAAAATGAAAGAAAATAAGCCATACACATTGCAAATGTGCTTCTATCAGACTAGCAAACAGCTACTCACCCTGGGTGGGAAACAGATTAATCTTGGTAAATAGCAAAATAAATGAAACTAAGATTCTTTATCAGTCTAGGAGATAGGAGACTTCTAAGGAGAGCGCTGGCTGATCATTTTTTTTTTTTGTGGACTGGGATTTACTTGCTAGTCTGGTGGTATATTTACAGGGGTTTTAAGAAAATGCATACATGTAAGCAAACACTATATTTATTTGTAACGAAAATTATGACACTGAAATATTTAAAATGTATTTTAAGGAACAACAATGTTTCAGGCAGTATACACAGGGTTTGTGATGATACAATTAACTGTGCCAGTTTTGATGGCTTTCTAGAGTACATAGTTTTCCCAGGTTCCTACCATTCAGGAGCTGTTCTTCCTTATAACAACTATCAAACAATTTTTAAAAATTTTATTAGGACCTACTACATGTAAGGCACTGAGGTAGGCATGGAGGATCCAAACAGCAGAAGATCTTGTCCTCAAGTTGCTTACAACAGAAGCTTGAATTGTTGAAAGTTTGATCATACTCTACCATATGCCTCAAACTTATTACCCAATGTTCAGATGATTACATGTGTTGGTGGTTGAATTTCAGATTCATGTCTTCAGCATATTTGAGCTTCAGTAACATTGACTCTCTTTCCAAAAGCATGTATCATCCAAAAATTAAGTGTAATTTTTTTTCTGATATTATAATTAGTATGCTATCTCTGGCTAAGTTTCAAACCTTATCTTTTCTGACACAATAAAATACTTTAGTCTTAAGCATATGATCAAACAATTGTTTTATTTAATCAGGCACAAAGATATGTATTGAGCATGAAAAATGGAGGTGAACCTATGTTCTCAAAGTCTATCCCAGCAGAATTCAAGTTCCAACAAACTCTATCATGCATGGGTAGTCTCATTGTGTGCAAAATAACACTCAAATTTTCTCCAAACCCATTCTTCCTTCACACTTCCCTTTTTCTTTTGAGGTATCACCTCTCTTCAAGCCACCTAAGATTCACAACCTTAGACTCATTTTTGACTCTTCTACCTCCTTTGACCCTGACATCCAATCAGTTATTGATTAATTCGTTATGAATTATCATTCCTAATATCTATTACACCAATCCCTCTGTCTACTCGCAGGGTCCTTATCACCTTGCACCATGAGGATCCCAAATAATCTGTCTACTACCAATCTCTCCCTTTTCCATCAATTCTCCACAGAGCTGTCAAACTAAAACTCACAAAATAGATCTGACCATGTCACTCCCCTTCTCAAAAATTTTAGCCCTAACCCTATTGCCTCTAAGATAAATTCCCACTTCCTCAGCCTGGCATTTTAAAGATCTTCAAGATATCACTACATCCTATTTTTCTACTCTGATTTCAGTTTGCTTCCTTGGAGGGATTTGGGGGAGAGCTCAAGCAAGTACCTGCTTTCACTCTGCCATCTTGGCTCCATCCCCTCAGATTGCTTCCTTTCATGCATTCTCTTTTCCACCCAAACTGGTCTCTTAGCTGTTCCTCATATATGACATTCCATCATCCTGCTTCTTTTTTTTTTCATATGCGATTCCTCCATTCCAGGAATGCACACTATCCTCACTTCTACTTTATAGAATCTTTAGATTCTATAAAAACACAACCCAGCAGCAACCCAAGAAAAATTTGATTCCTCAAGGTTACTAGTATTCTCTTCTTCTTGAAATTTCTTTGTATTGTTTTGCACAGGGATATGGACTGGAAATGGTGTTGTTGATATAGGATCGTCCCAGATCAGGAAAACTCTTTCTATTATTATCAGTACAGGTCAGCACCTTTCTATGTAACTTACAATGCTTAGCAAGCAGGGTTTACCCAGTATGTGTCCAGGGCATCACTCATCATTAGTGTCCTACTAGTTAATGGTCTTTGGTCATGGCAACCCATGTACCAAATGAAAACATGAAATGGTTTTCAGTCTTCGGTAGGTCCTTTCAGCTAGTAGAGTGGAGGAGAAGGGAACGAGTTTGCTAAGAATTGCACAGTTATTAGATAATTTCTTAATTAAATTAAATTAATTAACTATTGGTCCTCTAAATATGAGATTCCTACCCAATAATCAGTTGAACATTAGCTGCCATACTACTGGACAAACTGAAGAATATGGAAGACTGGAGAAAGCCCTAGGGAGGTTGACATGCATTTCTTATGAATGACTTTTTTGGGGGATAGGGGTGTACTGACAAGAGTTATCCAAAATGCAGAAGCATAGGTAGTTTGTGATCTGTACCACTGATCGATTGATGAGATCAGAGAACCAAAATGTCATGTGACTATTAGATCAGTACAGAGAATGGAAAGAGAATATCCATGTGACCTTGAAGAAGTCATTGGATCTCTCTGGGCTTGTTTCCTTCTCTGAAAAAATGGGAATTGTTGGGACTAGATGACACCTAAAATCATTTTCATTTTGATTTTGATTACCAGGAGTTGATTTAGGAAATGGGTTCTGGTTGACTAAATTTTCTGGTTACTTGAAGATGAATCATGAAACTTTTTTTTTTCAGACTTGGCGAAAAAATGTGTTTAAAATGTATTGGTCCATGAAAAAATGTTGCAAGTTAACTGGACGTATGATAGAACTGATAAGCAAGGATAAAATAGACAATGTCAATGATAGAGAGTTTTATTAAGCATTTGCCCAAATGGAATCAGTGAGATCATATCTAGAAAAGTTCCATGGAATAGGGAAAATCCTTACATTAAATAACTCTGTTAGAAGTATGACAGCCAAAATCTACAGGGAATTAACACAAATCTATAAGGTTAAAAGTCATTCCGTGGGTGACTTGTGCACAAGTGATATGGACAAAATGTTTTCAAAAGAAGAGATATAAAATATCAATATCCATCTGACAAAAAGTTAAAATCACTGATTTGAAGTAATTCAACTTAAAATAATTACCTAATACCCATCAAATTAGCAAAGATGGCAAAACTTGTTGTTGAAAGGTCCTGGGATGACAGGGGTGTTAATTGGCTGATAGCAGGGCTCAGTCATTCTTGAAAAAAACCTTGGAATCATTCAAGTACGGTTACTAAAATTTTCAGGACCTTTGACCTAAAGACTCCACTAGTGTGAATAAACCCACAAGGAAGTCAAGCAGTAAAAAGAGCCACACTCTTACAAAAATGTTCACAGGATATTTATGATAATAGGAAACTGGAGACAATATATGTACCTGATTGAAAAGATGGCCAAAGTATGGTTTATGAAGGTAATGGAATATTGCTATGCCATAAAGAATACTGGATATAAAGGTTTCAGAGAAACGTAGAAAGACTTTAGATAGAGGCTGGGTCTGGTATCAGGATGATTACTTTTTCTCAATTCAAATCTGCCCTCAGATACTTACTAGCCATGTGACCCTGGCAGGTCACTTAACTCTGTTTACCTCAGTTTCCTCATCTGTAAAATGAGCTGGTGAAGTAAATGACAAACTACTCCGGTATCTCTGCTAATAATCCCCCAAATGGGGTCACAAAGAGTGAAATACAACTGAACAACAAAAGGAATGTTGAATATAAAGAGTTCAAAGAAGTATAGGAAGACTTTGTTTAAGGTAAAGAAAGAAGAGTTAAAAGGGTAATATACAGGGAGGTGTTAACAATGTAAATAAAGTCAACACTGAGGGACAACAATACTCTGGTCAAAAACAGTAATGTTAGGACCATACTGCCAAAATTAGAGGACAGACCCATTCTTTCCATGATCGATTGATCAATTGTGTTGAGGGAATGTTATTTATAACCAAATCATGACATCACCTTTCTGATGTCTCTGGTTTTCTTTGAGAAGGAAGGACAAACAACAACAATAAGGTGGGGGGGAGGCGGGAGGGGGGAAGATTGATGAGTCAAAATAGAACGTATCAATAATTTTTTTAAAGTATGAGTCTGTTCACTTGCTTAGTAAGTGCAGAATACTGGACATTATCGAATCTTTCTCTGTTGATTTAGGATAATGGCAATACTGATTTTCTGAAGACCAGACCTCATCGTATAATGCTGTAGTAAGTATAAGAGAAAAGGCTCAATCCAGGGTAGACATTGCAAATAGACTTTTGACTAACTTTGACATCACTTTGTTGCCTGTCATCTTCCTCTTTTTTCTAAAAGTCAAATACATAAAAATTCTAGGGAATTAGGAGATCTGCTGTGTTGGATTTTGCTTGAGGTGTGACTTTATTGTTGAATCGACAGAGGTTACACAAATAAGATAAAGGGTAAACTAAAGAGTAGGTTGGTTATTTGAAAAATATTATACAAACAAAATGGCCAAAGTCTTTCTTTTTCTCTCTTCCAGCAATACTTGAGAAAACTAAACACAGGGTTATCAGAGGGAGTATTTCTTTAAAAAAAAAAGGTACACCAAATATAGAGGCATTCTACATGGTCCCTGAAAAAAGGACCTAAGAAAAGAAAACAAGTAGTTACTAAGCTGCTTAGATGCAAATTGGCAGATGGCCAGTCACTAGCATTCATGCTTGTTGTTGTCAGGAGCCTCTAAACTAATGATGATGATTTGCAACCCAGTTGGCCTACCAGGGATAATGAGCACAGGACTCATCACCAGATGAAGGAGAAAGCTTCAGCTAAATTCTGAACACCAGCAAGCTTAGAGTTTAGTTACTGCCACTGCTTCTCTGCTCCAGGTCCCTCCAGACAGTGCCTCCTATTACCCTCCCCTGGTCCACAAGCAAAGAGAAAATAGAGATGAACCACAGAGCCAAAATAAGCCATGAAGCTTAGCGAAGAAGAAGAAATGTAAGACATAAATTATAAGAAATACATCCGCACATGAAAAAATAATCAACTCTAATTTTAAAAATTGAGACTCATTTACAAGAAAGTCAATGGGGTGTGGTGAGATAGAGATAGAGAACAGGATAGAGAATAGGACTGAGAATCAGGAAGACTTGAATTCAAGCCCTACCCTCCTGAGACTTATTGGCTATATGACCAGGGGAAAGACACAACCTCTCGGTCCCCAGACACTAGAAATTTCACAAGCTGCTCATATGGAGTTTCCATACTGAGGTGCCCCACACCAACAAAATTACTAATCTGCCTCCTCCTCCCCAACAACAACAACAACATCAACAACAAAGATTTAAAGAATGATGACAACACAACATGAGATCATAGATCTGGGGGGCGGGGCTGGACTATTGAGGTCATATAATTTAACCCCTTCATTTTACAGATATGGAAACTGTGGCCAAGGGAGTTTAAGTGACTTTTCCAAGGTCATACAGGCTGTAATTTGAACTTGGGTCTTCTGACATGCTCTTTTCACTGTACCAAAGAGTCTTGCCATTATTGTAAACATTCATCCTATGATCATAACTATAAAGAACTGAGTACATACACAGATGCTTCTGACCTTATGTACAATGCCTGAATAACTGACAAGGGCCACAGTCAATCAGCAATTTTTGAACTTTTCCATTTTATGACTCCCTAGAGGATTTTGGGGACCCCTGTCTCTTTACTACCAAAATGTATGTCTGTTTTTCAAGCTGTTGAGAAGAGGAAGAAGGACTTACTCTTTGATCTCTGTACTTCAGGCTTATCAGTGACTAAAGAGTGGGCACACTACAAAATGAACTTAAGAAACAAATTCTTCGTATTGTTCACACGTACATAAAGCAAATGTTTGTATAAGGTAGCTAGGTGGCATAGTGAATAGAAAAATAGACCTCGAGTCAAGAGGACCTGAATTCAAATGAGATATTTATTAGCTGTGTGTGACCCAGGACAAGTCACTTAACCTCTGCCCGCCTCAGTTTCTTCATCTGCAAAATAGTGAAAATAATAGCATCTACCTCCCCAGGGGCTGTGAAGATAAAATGGAATGTTTGTAAAGTACTTTGCAAGCCTGAAAACACTTTATAAAAGCTAGCTTTTATTATTTTACATTTGTGCATGCATATATAATATGTTATACTTTTATATACACTATTCGTATATTATATATGTATATATATGTATATATGGTATAGCCAAAGCTAAATAAATGCAACAATATATACCATATTTTTCTCATAATATATAGAAACAAAATGTATATTTGCATATAAGTATGCTGGGTGCCTTGTAGTAGGACATGCCTCAAGGGATAGATTAGTCCCCACCTGTAAATTGGGGGATTTGTTAGGTACTCTTCATATGTAGGACACACATCCATTAACATTTCCCAAATGCAAAGGTACCTCTCCCTCTCTCCACTTCCCATACATACACCAGTAAATTAAAATGTGAAATTACTCTCAATGTTTGATATATCTACCACAAATTGGATTATCATTTTCCACAGATTAGATTATTATATTCTCAGGAAAGATCCACCTGGCTGAATATATTTATTTATATACATGTCTATGTATATATACACATAAACATGTATAAATACACATGTGCGCAAGTATCTTTACAGATATATGTATATATGCATGCATAATACATATATGCATGTATAGATTTTTATGTAAAAATTCATATATACATTTCTACACATGTTACTCAAGTACTGAAACTCTTCAAAGGATCTGTGTAACCTCACTGATGTGAGATGGCATCGATCCGTGATTTCCTTGGTGAAAAACCTGGGGTAGAGCTAATGTGGCTAATGACTGTAGGTCAAAATCTAGGATATTTATTAGCTACATGACCATGGGCAAGTCTCCTAACCTCTTTGTGTTTCAGTTTCTTCATCTGTAAGATGAGGGGGTTGGACCATATGGCCTCTAGTGTCCCTCCTAATTCTGAATTCTATGAGCTTATGATTCTGCTGACTCCTGCCTTGACCATCAGGCAGGACAAAGGACTTACATGTGACCTGCAGCTCCTCTCTTACCACACAGGCAATTTTCTAGGACCAAATAGCACCTTTTCACTCATACATGAAGATAATCTACTCAGCATTAGAACAAACCCTGGGGAAAAGCTGGAATAAACCCTGGGGAAGAGATGACATCTTAGATAATAGGAGGATGAATATCTCAATCATGCTTGACCATTGTATTGCGGATCAAGATGGGCTCTTAGCACTTATTCAACCAAATGCCCTTTAAGTGCCCTTTGTTTCCTATGATTAATTCAGTGTCTTTGAGTCTTTTTAGGTGTTAAGCCCCAGGGCCAAACCCCTACCTATTGGGTGCTAAGCCTATGTGGGCGTGAAGCCCTCAGGGTACTAAGGGGAGTTGCTAAGACCAGAGCCAATAGTAAGAGTTTAAGTTCTGGTCACTCAGATGACATTCGATGATGTCTGAAAAACATATAAAAAGGGAGAACAGAGCTATTTTCTTAGGGCTCTCACTCTTGGTGGCACACTTGATGTGGAGACTCTGGGCAGCTGTAGCTAAGAGCCTTCCAGCTTGAAAACCTGGATGTTGGGACTTTGTTAAACTCTGGTAGCTATGCATTGACATTTGAAACAGACAAGGTCTGTCTATTGATGTTTGTAATTTGTATTTGTTCTGAAGTTCAGGATGCTGGCTTTTTCCCCTGAACTAAATGAATGATGTCTGTATGAAGGATTAAAGTAAGATTGTTAATGCCTTAACGTTGCTTTGCTTGGTAAAGCAGATCAAAAGAACCTGGGCTTGCAGCATTCTGTGAGCTGGTTGTGGTTGGTTTTATACTCCCACAGCAGCTGCTAGCCAGATTGTTGCAACAACCATTCAGCAAGTCCCCAAGATACAACTGGCACCTGTCTTGATGTTACAGCAGGACCACTGACTTAACATCTGCTTTGCCACAACTCCTTTGTTCAAGGAATGATAATAAATCAATGAATGTTGTGCTTTTGTTCCTGTGAAGATAGTGATAATCTCCTTTCCTATGATTTTACTTACAATCACCAGAATTCTGAATTGCATAGTATAGAGGCAGAAACTCCATTTCTTGCTAACCATTCCCTAATGCCTAATCTGTGTCTATGCCATCCTACCTGTTCTATTGTACCCTGTGGAGCCCCCATTATATTAGTAACAAACAACCTTTTATGTTAGACTTGCTTCTCTCAAGCTCCTTAAACTTCCTTAAATTTAATTTAATCATTAAATTAAATTATTTTAATTTCATCCTTTCATTTCCTTTATCTCCCTCTCTATTAGTCTCAACCCCAGTCGCCCACTCCAGTGCTGGATTAACCTTTACTCATGCCCACAAAATAGACAAGGAGGAGGTACAACCATGTTTCTTGCTCCTCACTGCTATTTCCGGGTTCTCCTCCTGTCACTTATTCTACAATCTGTCTATCATTGAGATTTACTCCATATACGATACTCTCTGCAGATCCTGGTGACCATCACCTATTTACATTTGTGCATGCATGTATAATGTTATACTTTTATATACACTATTTGTATATATATATATTATATATGAATATGAACATATATATTCCTCAATCAGGAATATGAATATGAATATATATACATATATATATTCCTCAATCAGATTAGCACCTGGCTCCTAGTCTTCCTCTTCCCAAAACTATACTCTTGTACTAGAAGACTTCAAGTTACATATTTGTGTCTCCTCATACATACCTAAGCTTTTCATTCATCTATAATTTCAATTCCCCTCACTCACCTCAACCATATACAAGGACGCTCATACACTCGATCTCACCACATGCATGTGTTTCATTTTCACCAACCCTAACAATACATATCTGATCATAACCCTCATTTTTTCCAATTTCTCCCTGAATTCACCAGTCTTAAGCCTATTCTCTGACCTCACCCCAAACTCTAGCTGTGGTTTCATTCTTTGCTTCTCCAGGCCATTAGCCTTACCCTGGCCTTGGTTTTCTGTCTTTAAAATCTTGACTATATTGTTAAATAATTTAAGATTACACTATTTTCTTCTTTTGAGTTCCTTGTCCCTCATAATTTCCAAACTCTAGCCATAGATTACTACTAGTACTTATCTTTTGTTTTGTTTTGTTTTTATTTAATATATTTAGTTTTCAGCATTGATTTTCGCAAGAGTTTGAATTATAAATTTTCTCCCCATTTCTACCCTCCCCCAACTCCAAGATGGTGTATATTCTTATTGCCCTGTTCCCCAGTCAGCCTTCCTTTCTGTCACCTCACTCCCCTCCCATCCCCTTTTCCCTTCCTTTCTTGTAGGGCAAACTAAATTTCTATGCCCCATTGCCTGTGTATCTTATTTCTAGTTGCATGCAAAAACTTTTTTTTGTATTTGAACATCTGTTTTTAAAACTTTGAGTTCCAAATTCTCTCCCCTCTTCCCTTCCCACCACCCTCCCTAAGAAGTCAAGCAATTCAACATAGGCCACGTGCGTAACATTATGTATAACCCTTCTACAATATTCATGTTGTGAAAGAATAACTATATTTTGCTCCTTCCTAACCTATCCCCCTTTATCCAATTTTCTCCCTTGACCATGTCCCTTTTCAAAAGTGTTTGTTTTTGATTACCTCCTCCCCCATCTGCCCTCCCGTCTATCATCCCCCCCTTTTTTTTATCTTCTTCCTCCTTCTTTCCTGTGGGGTAAGATACCCAATTGCATATGCATGGTATTCCCTCCTCAGGCCAAATCTGATGAAAGCAAGATTCACTCATTCCCCCTCACCTGCCTTCTCATCTCTTCCTACAGAACTATTTTTTCTTGCCACTTTTATGCGAAATAATTTACCCCATTCTATCTCTCCCTATCTCCCTCTCTCAATATATTCCTCTCTCATCCCTTAATTTGATTTTATTTCTTTTAGATATCATCCCTTCATCCTCAACTTGCTGTGCCCACTCCTATATATATATACACATACATATATACATACATACATACACACACACACACACACACACACACACACATATGCATATTCCCTTCAGGTACCCTAATACTGAGGTTGCATGAATCATACACATCATCTTTCCATGTAGGAATGTAAACAAAACAGTTCAACTTTAGTAAGTCCCCTGCAATTTCTTTTTCTTGTTCTTTTTCTTGAATACCTTTTCATGCTTCTCTTGATTCTTGTGTTTGAAAGTCAA
>CM053626.1:131216854-131246434 GCA_028646595.1 Phalanger gymnotis | reverse complement strand
TATGTTGTAGAATACTTTTGCGTTAATGTAAAGTGTTAAATGTTTCTGCTCATCAAGCTTAGGAGACAGATACAAATGTGTTAGAGCAATAAGTTATGATCTTAATGGGAAGATTTTATGAATAAGGGAGGAAATGCATGCAAGCTATTTAGAGCTAGCTTTAAGGATATTTCTTAAGCAATGTGAGATTATAGTCATATCTTAAACTAATTATTGGAACTTGCTATTCAAAGACTTAACGGGACTGTTAACTGGCTGGTTTTTTTTTTTTGAGTCTAACTTCAGGTGTAATATCAAGGGAGGCTGACCCAAGATGCCAGCAGTCCTGTATGGGGGTAGGTGCGAACTGCAGGTATGATTTCATGGCAAAGTTAAGACGGCAACTATTCAGCCTGTGCTGAGGTGGCACCCTCTTAGCCTGATCCCTTAACTGAAACCTGGCAGATTTTGGGCCTGACTTAATGCAGCTTATAGTTTGACACAACTTCTGCCTGGAGTCGACAGGAATCTGGGGAAAATATGGTCTCCTTACTCTAAGTCCCTAATCTCTTGGTGGCAAATTTCTCTAATCAGAAGGTTTTGTAAGTATAGTAACAAATCTGTTAAAATAATTGCTTATGGAACATCTTACATTGCTATAGGACTGGGAATAGTGCTCCTGTGTGTGGTTCTTGGTAATGGTATGGAGACAATTAGACAAGTACGTTAAGGGCTTGTGAGGATGTTATTTGGTTAATATCAAGCTTGTCTAAGGTTTTGTTAGAATTAATAATCTTAAAAGAAGAATAGTTGCAGTTTATTTTGTAAATGCCATCAAAGAAACATGGCATTACTAAAAGTTTGTGATGTTATCTGTACTGTGTTAAAAATTGATTATTTAATGTATTTATGTATGTACTGGAGCCTGTTGTTAATTTCTTAGTGAAATCTCATCCTCCTGGTGGGGAAATTAATAATGAGTTAATGTAAAGCATAAGAAACTGGGTTCTGATGTTAATTTCTTAAACAGAACAATTGGCCAAAGTTACAATTTTGAAAATGTAAAATGATTAGGGTATAAGGATTAGAAATGGTAGTTTAAAATTGTGCTAAGGTGACTTTTGTAGGAGGATGGACAGAAAGCTGGTTCCTACAAGAAGAAGAGAGGAAGAAGATGCTGAAGATGGCTGTAATAGATTCCAAGGACCAGAGGACCTCATTGACAATTGCATTGTTCGTTTTTCTTTTGGGTCTCTGTATCTGTATTTACAAAGGGGACTGTCCCCTTTGATTTGTCAATGCATCGGAGATTTTGAGGGATGGAAACCTTATAAAAGGGTAATGGGGATGCAAGCATGATGGGGAAAGAAAAAAAAGTGGTATAGGAGTGTGATGAGTGAAGAAGATAAGTTGGTGGACAATTTATATCAGCAATGGTGTGTGAAGTCTTCAAATAGCATGAAATAAGAGGGAGAATTGAGTGGGGGGTAATTCTTGTGAAGACTTCACAGAGAGAGAAAACATAAAAATTACTTTTTTTATTTCTGGAATAAGCAGGGGCAATGAGAAGATGGAATGGACTCAGGAATGTGGTTACTTAACTGTCAGGAATTTGGGACCTGGGACAATAAGTGCCTCTCCCTGTCTCCCTAGGTGCTAGTCACAGGGTAGTTACCAAATAAGGACAAAACAACCACATACCAATTGTTCCTTCTCTGCTCCTGGAAGCCCCACCGCCTTTTTGTCATTCCTCCTCTTTGCCTTAGCCATGTTATTGCCACATCAGCACCTGGTTGCTAAATAAGGAGATGTGATTTGGATTGGCTGTGTTTGATTTCCTGGTTCTTTGTCTAGCTTTTCACACCTAGATTGTAAGCCTGCCTCCAAGCTAATGGAGAGGAGGGATAGTGGTGGGTGGGAATTTTCTTGCATTAGGATATATACTGGTGCTTTGTCCTTTGTAACCCGCCTCCTTCCACTAATCCTTCCTAGTGTAGGTGATGCCCAAATATCACAAGATTTGTAAAATAAAATTAATTCCTTTTCTATCTCTACTTGAGAAGCCTCTATGAATTATTGGGTTACTTGGGTGGTCTAGCCACACCACACTCAGTCCCTTGGTAATAGTGTTCATATTCTTACCATGTATTATTGCTAGAGACTTAGCCTAGAAAATGATAATTTCTTGAAGATAATTTCTAAGAAAATGAATTTCTTATCTGAGGAAAATGAAAATGTAAAGCCATTGCCCCTTTCAAGAGGATGGGGAATAGGGGAGAGGGGCATTTAAATTTTTGTCTGGAATGCTACATCAAGTAAACCACCAGGTGTCATATGGGACTCTAATTGCCCACTTAAATCAACTGTGCATGAATACTAGGCTTGCAATGTCTAATCATGCCACTAGAAGGGTACTCAAAACTTAAGATACCACTGTGCATGCACAGATCTTGCTAGTTTTCCTTTGAGAACCCGGGGTTCTTATTTAAGGGGTTGTTTAGCCTCTCAGAATTTATAACTGGCTTCACTTGTGTTTTCCCCCATCCTTTATGGGTATTAGCCTGCACAACAAACTCATGGTCTCATTTTTCCACTTCCAGGACCCAAGATGGTGGAGTAAAAAGTAAGTTGCTCTCACGGACCTCTGAAAGCCCAGAAAATATCACCTCAGGAAAAACCCTGGAACAGCTGAGCCAGTATAAAGATGGGGCACAGCAGTCTTGTAGCCCAGGAAGCTTGGGGGATTAACCAGAAAATCCCCTCTTGCTCTGGGGGAGGGGGAACAGTACAGGACAAGAGGTGTCCCAGCAAGCCAGCAGCAAGCACCACCTCAGCAAACCAGGAGGGCATCCTGATCCCCAGAGTGGTGGAGCAGGCAAATGCCAACACCAGGATCCCCAAGTGCCTCACCACAAGCAGGGGAACTGGTAGACACCAGCTCAGAAAACCACCACATGAGCCAGCATTCTCCAGTAGCCAGATCTCCCAGTGATTCAGCACAATTCCAAGAAGCACAACTCCAAGAGGCACAGTGCCAGGCTGGTAGACATTCTCTAGCAGCCAAACATTTGAGTGCAAGGCCCAGGTGAGCAGGTATCCCCCAGGGGCCAAGCTCCCTACCCCCATCCTGAAAGCTCCAGTGTTGCTAACCCCAGCTAACCCCAAGCTGCCAGACCCATACAGTCACCAGCTGCCAACACTTGAGGCCTCAGCACACAAAGCTAGTGACCAGATCCCAGGCTCCCACCACAAGAAGATTCAGTCAGTACCCCCTATACTCCATCAAGGGAGCATAACTTTAAAAGCCAGGAATTAGGCAAACACCATGATCAAAAAGCAGAAACAAACAATGACCATAGATTCTTACTATCAAACAAGGAACATCAAGGCCCAAATTCAGAAGAAGACAACATTGTCAACAAACCCACATCCAAAATTTTAAAGGGCACTATGAATTGGTCTCAAGCCCAAAAAGCCTCAAGAAGGATTTTAAAAGTCAAATAAGAGAGGTAGAAGAAAAATTGGGGAAAGAAATGAGAGGTATGCAGGAGAGAGTCAATAGCTTGGAAAAGAAAGGACAAAAATTGACTATAGAAAACAAGTCTTTAAAAAATACAATTGGACAAATGGGAGGGGGATGGAAAATACACTGAAGAAAGCAACCCATTAGAAAGTAGAATTGGCCAAATGGTAAAAAAGGCACAACAACTCACTGAAGAGAAGAACTCCTTAAAAAGTAAAATGAGCCAAATAGAAAAGGAGGTACAAAATCTAATAGAAGAAAACAATTCATTTAAAATTACAATTGGGCAAGTGGAAGCTAATGACTCTATGAGATATCAAGAATCAGTCAAACAGAAACAAAAGAATGAAAAAAATAGAAGAAAGCATAACATATCTAACTGGTAAAACAACTGACCTGAAAAAAATAGATCTAGGAGGGACCATTAAAAAATATTGGTCTCCCTGAAAACCATGATGAAAAAGAGAGCCTGGACAGTATCTTTCAGGAAATCATCAAGTAAGACTTCCTTGAGGTCCTAGAACCAGAAGGTAAAACAGTTATTGAAAGAATCCAACAATCACCTCCTGAAAGAGATCCCAAATTGAAAACACCAAGGAATATTGTAGCCAAATTCCAAAATTACCAGGTCAAAGAGAAAATACTGCAAGCAGTCAGAAAGAATCAATTTAAATATTATATTTAGGATTACATAGGATCTTGCAACTTCTACATTAGAAGACTGGAGGGTGTGGGATATAATATTCCATGAGGCAAAGGAGCTTGGATTACAACCAAGGATTAACAACCCAGCAAAATTGAGCATAATCTTTCTGGGAGGAGAAGGACATTCATTGAAATAGGAGACTTCCAAACCTTCCTTATGAAAAGACCAGAGCTCAACAGAAAATTTGATCTTTAAATACAAAACTCAAGAGAGGCATAAAAAGGTAAACAGAAAAGAAAAACAACAATAACATGTTATTAATAAGGGCAAAGCATTTACATTCCTACAAGGGAAGATGACACTTGCAACTCTTGAGACCTGTATTGTTAGTATGCCATTTAAAAGGGGTATATATAGATAGAGGGCATGGGTATAAGTTGACTCTGATGTGATGATTTAAAAAAATCTAATTAAGTGGTGAAAAGGAATTGTACTGGGAGAACAGAAAGAAGGAGGAAGACAAGGGTAAATTACATTGCATGGAAAGGCACAAAAACCTATTATGGGAGAGAGAAAGAAGGGATGGAGACAAGCATTATGTGAACCTTACTCCCACCAGATTTGGGTCAAAGAGGGAATAACATAATTAATTAGGTATAGAAATTTAAGTTGCCCTAAATGAAGTAGGAGGAGAAAGGGGAAAGAAAAGGGAAGGGGTGGATAGAAGGGAGGGAAGAAGTTGTAAGGGTAAAGGGGAAGAAAAGGAAGGGGGCTGATAGAAGGGAGGGCAGATTGAGGGAGGTGGTGGTTGAAAGCAAAGTTCTAGTGGAAGGAAAGAGAGAAAGGAAAGAGAAAAGCATAAACGGGGGGTGTAGGATGGAATGGAGAGAAAAACACAGATGGTAATCATAATTGTGATTATAAATGGGATGAACTCTCCTATAAAATGGAAGCAGATAGCAGAGTGGATTAAGAACTATAAACCTACAGTATGTTGTTTACAAGAAACACATTTGAAGCAGAGGGATAAACACAGAGTAAAGGTAACAGGCTGGAGCAGAATATGTTATGCTTTGGCTGAAAAAGAAAAAGTGGGGGTAGCAATTCTGATTTCAGATAAAAGGTTAAAATATATCTAATTAAAAGAGATAAGGAAGCAAACTACATCCTGCTAAAAGGTACCATAGACAGTGAAATAGTATCATTACCAAACATATGTGCACCAAGTGGTATAGCATCAAATTCTTAGAGGAGAAGTTAAGGGAGTTACAAGAAGTTACAGGAAAAAAAAAAAACAGATAACAAATCTATACTAGTATATTCAAACTCCCCCTCAGAACTAAATAACTCTAACCACAAAATAAACAAGAAAGGAATTGAGGAAGTGAATAGAATTTCAGAAAAGTTAGATATTAAATACATCCTTTTCAGATCATGATGCAATAAAAATTACATGTAATAAAAGACCACGGAAAGACAGACTAAAAGTTAATTAGAAACTAAATGATCTAATCCTAAAGAATGGGTAGGCCAAACAACAAATTATATAAACAATCAATAACTTCATCCAAGAGAATGACAATAATGTAACAACATACCAAAACTTATGGGATGCAGTGAAAGTAGATCGTAGAGGAAGTTTTATATCTCTAAATGTTTACATGAATAAAACAGAGAAACAAGAAGTCAATGAACTGGGCATGCAACTAAAAAGGCTAGAAAAAAAATTAAAAATTCCCCAATAAATACCAAATTGGTAATTCTGAAAACCAAATAAGAGATTAATAAAATTGAAATTAAGAAAACTATTCAACTAATAAATAAAACTGAGTTGGTTTTATGAAAAAACAATAAAATTTATACATTTTTGGTTAATTTGATTTAAAAAAAGATAAAAGAAAATCAAATTACCACCATCAAAAAGAAAAGGGTGAATTCATCATCAGTGAAGAGGAAATGAAAACAATAATTAGGATCTATTTTTCCCAACCGTATGCCAATAAATTTGACAATCTTAGTGAAATGGATGAATATTTGCAAAAATATAAATTGCCCAGATTAACAGAAGAGGAAATAAAATGCTTAAGTAATCCCATTTCAGACAAAGAAATTGAACAAGCCATCAGTGAACTCCCTAAGGAAAAAATCTCTGGGGACAAATGGATTTACAATTGAATTCTATCAAACATTTAAAGAACAAGTAATTCCAATACTATATAAATAATCTAGGAAAAGAGGTGAAGAAGAAATCCTGCCAAATTCTTTTTGTGATACAAATATGGTGCCAATACCCAAACCCAGAAGAGCCAAAACAGAAAGAAAATTTTCCCTAATAAATATATATGCAAAAATTTAAATAAAGTATTAACAAAGAGATTACAGCAACTTATCTTGAGGATAATACTCTATGACCAGGTAGAATTTATACCAGGAATGCAGTGCTGGTTCAATATTAGGAAAACTATCAGCATAATTGAATATATCAACAATAAAACCAACATAAATCATATGATTATCTCAATAGATGCAGAAAAAGCATTTGACAAAATACAACCTCCACTCCTTTAAAAACTCTAGAGAGCATAGGAATAAATGGAGACTTCTTTAAAATGATAGGTAGCATATATCAAAAACCATAAGGAAGCATTATATGTTATGGGAATAAGCTAGAGGCATTTCCAATGAGATTGGAGGTGAAACAAGGATATCTATTATCACCACTGTTATTCAATGTTGTACTAGAAATGTTAGCTTTAGCAATAAGAGAAGAGAAAGAAATTGAAGGAATTAGAATAGGCAAAGAAACAAAGCTGTCAGTCTTTGCAGTTGATGTGATGGTATTCTTAAAGAATCCTAGAGAATCAAGTAAAAAACTACTTAAAATAATAAACAAATTTAGCAGAGTTTCAGCATATAAAATAAACCCACATAAATTATCGGCATTTCTATATATTGTTAACAAAGCCCAGTAGCAAGAGATAGAGAAATTTCATTTAAAGTTACAGTAGACATTATGAAATATTTGGGAGTCTTCTTGCAAAAACAAACCCAAGAACTATATGAACACAGTTACAAAACACTTTTCACACAAATTCAGATCTAAAAAATTGGAAAAAATCAGTTGCTCATGGATAGGCTGAGCTAGTATAATAAAGGTGACAATTCTACCTAAATTAAATTACTTATTCACAAGACTGGTGAATGCCAGAAGCAAGATTGGAACTCAGATATTCCTGACTCCAGGACTCTGTCTGCAGCCCCTCCCCAACCAAACCAAGGGTTAGTGTTGTACAATAGAAATACTGCTGGATTTGGAATCACAATCCTGCTTATCACTCCCTGTGTGATTTGGGGCAAGACAATTAACTTCTCTCAATCACAGTTTTCTCATCTGTGAAATGATTGCATTAGTCTAGGTCAGGGATTCTTATTTTAGGGACTGTGAACTTTTAAAAAAATTGTTTGATACTTATATTTCAATGTAATTTGTTTCTTTTGTGATCCTATGTGATGTATTTTACGCATTCTAAAAACATCATTCTGATAAAGGGTATCTAGATTT
The DNA here is from genome assembly GCA_028646595.1 of Phalanger gymnotis. NCBI lineage: Eukaryota > Metazoa > Chordata > Mammalia > Diprotodontia > Phalangeridae > Phalanger > Phalanger gymnotis. The sequence goes on along the minus strand of CM053626.1, from coordinate 131,238,724 downwards.
TGCTGGATTGTCAAAGGAATCCATGATGCACAAAAAAGCTTAAGAACCTCTAGACTACATGGCCTTTAAGGTCACTTCTAGGTCTAAATTTGTAATCCTATGACCACCCCTCCACCTTACATAATTTCAGAGATGGAAGGAGTCATCTCTCTCATTTTACAAATCTGATGCCCAGGAAAGTTGAGTGACTTGTCCAAAATCTCATAGGTAATAAATTTCTGAGTTAGGCTTTAAACCAAGCTCCTATGACTTAAGTTGCTATCACATAATTTAGTATGTACTTGTTCTCTAATTGTTATATTTATGCTATTCCCCACCTCTAACCCCCTCCTCCCACAATATATAAAAATCTTTCAGGAAAGTGACTATATTTTATATTTCTTCCACAACTCTAGAACAGAAATTTTAGTTCTAGTTACATAGTAGATGTTCATTAAACACTTGCTTTGTCCATTCTTGGATTACAGTATTTAGGATCAGGTTCAAATAGCTAATATTACTTGTTTATTTGAGAAATAAACAAATTAAAACTGTCAAGAGTTGTTATTCTATGTACCATCAATTTAGTTTGATAAGAAAGTCTAAAATAAGCTAAATCAGTTTTGTAAATAGATTATCCAAGAGTCACCCTTCTAATTGACTCACAGAATTTGCATTATTTGTCCTTAAATCCAGTGTTCTTTTGATCCCCCTGTCAACAAACTAAGCAAATATAAATACCTCTAGGAATTAAGTGTAACCAACACTTCTTATCTCACCCTGCCCCAACACAAAACAATTAGGAATGGGGGAAGTAGAAACAAGAGGTGGAAAATATAGCATTTTTTTTAAAATTTGCTACTAAATTTCCTTTGGGTTTAACAGGCCTACTACCTGATTATTTAAATATTTTAAACATCTTTTTAAACCACCTTCATTTTGGAATATGTCTCTTCTTCTCCATCCCTAATTGGTGAGCCATCCTTTATAACAGAATTAAAATGAAAGGGGGAAAAAAGCCTTTTAAGCAATGAATTCACTTATCACCTGAGTCTGACAGTACGTATGCAAATGTTCTCCACTCATAGTCCCCTACCTCAGCAAAGAAGAGGTACATTTTCTCTATTATTTTCCAGGGACACATTGGATCATTATATTTATGTAGTGTTTCATTTCATGTTATGCATCTATTTACATTGTTGCAGTTATGTATGTTATTTTCCTGGTTCTGTTTAGTCACTCCTTCTATTCAGCTATGCCTTCCCATGCTTCTCAGGAATCTTCATAGTCATCATTTCTCACAGTCAATAATATTCCATTAAATTCAGGTATCTCAATTTGTTTTGCCATCTAATTGATGAGCATCAACTTTGTTTTCATTTCTTTGCTGCCACAAAAAGTGCTGCTATCAGCCTGATTCTTTTTAAGCCAATTTGATTTCATTTAGACTCCGGTCATATGTGGCTACGTTGTCTTTCAGGTCCTTTACTTGCTTACTTTATTATTATGTCTATCCTCTTATGAAGCTAGAATGTCCATATTAGCAGGTTGTAAGATAAACAAAATCCTAAATCAACATGCATTCTGTCCTGACAGATCCGTGACCCAGACTAGGTTACTATTAGACTGTAAAATGGCCACAAGTACCCACTTAATGCACAGGTAGATGAATGAACTGTTGGAGGTCTCTATATACCCTGAGGGAAAATCTGTGAGCCTGTGATTTCTGGCTCATGATTTTCCTATGCCTGTCATTAAAGCATTCAAAATGAATATTTCCTACTGATTCATGGGTCAGATGCTCCTGGGGGGATTTGGGCTTAGATAGTTAGTGGAGCTTCATGCAGGACTTAGCTTGTGTTAATTTGTGCTTAGGAGCTCCCCAGATACAAGCTGAGCCCTATTTATTTCCCCATTATCTTTTCCCTTCTCATCCCTCCCCCTCCCCCACTCTATCTTTATAATAGTGAAGCTCCAGCTATATAAACTTGACCCCAATTTAGCACAAATGAAGCCTAACTACTACTACTACTACTACTACTACTACTACTACTACTACTACTACTACTACTACTACTACTACTACTACTGTTACTGCTGCTGCTTCTGCTGCTGCTATTGCTGCTACTACTAATTATAATCATAATACTAAACATAAAGAAGGACAAGAACTAAGAATATCTAGCATGTTATGTAATAGTTTAAGGTTTTCAAAACTCTGGGAATATGTTCTCTCATTTGATCCTCACAATATTATTATCTTAATTTCATAGATGAGGAAACTGAAACTAAGAGGTTAAATGACGTAGCTAGGATCATACAGCTAAACAAGTGTCTGAGGCAGGTCTTCCCGACCTCTTTCCTACTCTATCGCTAGACCACCTGGCTGCTGCCACCTTATATTGCCTCTGCTTAACACAGAGGGTAAGAATTTAGTAAATGTTTGGTGATCACTCAAATGATTGATTAAGAATTTTATTTCTCCATTGGTACTAATTATAACTCCTCCTTAAGTTGCCACAACTAAAAAAAATCACCACCATCCTATGGCCAAGCTTCTGGTTATGAGGATATTCTCCTTCCTATCTCAATGAGTTTAGTTTGGCTCACAAGCTTTTTCTCCTCCCCAACTCCTTATACTGTACTAGGAGAATTCAACATACATCTTGATAATCTCTCAAATATCCTAAGCTCACTATTCTTAGACATTCATTTCTCATGACCTCTTCTTCTACCCCTTCTTAATTTTTCCATTACCTACAAAAGTTTCACCTTCATGCCCATAAACTCTGAAATATTTATCTGATCACAATCCATTGGCTTTCCACTTTTTTGTCTGCTGCTTTTTGTTTTTTAAAACTAATTTTACTTCTTTACACTCATTTTTAAAAATTTTGAGTTCCCCATTCTCTCCCTCCTGCCCCTCCCCCACCCATTGAGAAGGCAAGCAATACAATAGAAATTATACATGTGAAGTCATACAGAACATATTTCCATAGTAGTCATGTTGCAAAAACAATGATAAAAATAAAAGAAGTAAAAAAAAAAAGGATGCTTCAAACTATACTCAGAGGTCATCAGTTCTCTCTTTGGAGGTGGATAGTATTTTTCATCATGGGTCCTCTGGAATTGTCTTGGATCATTGTATTGTGCAGAGTAGCTAAGTCTTTCATGGTTGATCATCATTGCAATAATGCTGTTACTGTGTACAATGTTCTTCTGGTTCTGCTCATTTCACTCTGCATCAGTTCATGTAAGTCTTTCCAAGTTTTTCATAAAGCATCCTGCTCATCCTTTCTCATAGCACAATAGTATTTCATCACAATCATATACTACAACTTGTTCAGCCATTCTCTAAGTGACGGGCATCCCCTCAATTTCCAATTTTTTGCCACCACAAAAGAGCTGCTATAAATATTTTTGTGCATGTAGGTCCTTTTCCTTTTCCTTTGATCTTTCTGGGATACAGATCTAGTAGTGGTGCTGCCATATCAAAGGTATGCGCAGTTCATAGCCCTTTGGGTAAAGTTCCAAATTGTTTTGCAGAATGATTGGACCAATTCACAACTCAACCAACAGTGCATTAGTGTTCCTATTTTTCCACATCCCCCTCCTTCACCCCAGCATTTGTCCTTTTCTTTTTCTATCACATTAGCCAATCTGGTATGTATGAGGTGGCACTTCAGAATTATTTTAATTTGCATTTCACTAATTAATAGTAATGTAGAGCTTTTTATGTGATTATTGATAACTTTGTTTTCTTCTCCTGAAAACTGCATGTTGATATCCTTTGAGCATTTATCAATTGGAGAACATCTCTGCTTCTCTTTCTAAATGCTATGATTTCTAATCCATCAAACTCTCTGTTCTCTCCTGGACTATCACCCCTGCACTAGTCACATTCTCCTTTTTCCTATCTTGACTCCTTGTTGAACCAGTTCAATTCTACACTGTCCTCTTAAATCCCTTGCCCTCTTTTTATATCATAAATTATGCCCTACCAAGTTTCAGGCATGGGTCACTTACACTATCAGTGCCTTTGTGCTACTAAACAAAAGTAAAGAAAATCATTGCAGCCATTGTAACTGGATCTACTATAAATTAATGTTACATAAACTCAACTGAGCCCTCTCTACTATAGGCAACCCTTTTATACCTCCCTAATTAACCCACTATCCCACTCTATACAGTGACTCTTCTAAAACTTTTTATCCCTCCTTAAACCTTCCATGGATCCCCCTACTCTCACCTTTTCAGCTAAGGGTCTTGCTTCATATTTTACTGAAAAAAAAATTGAATCCATTCAATGAGAGCTCCATCTTCTTCCCTCTTCTTCATCTCATATTACTCATATGCCTTCTGCTGCCATCTTCTCCTTCTCCTTTGTCTCACTTAAAGAAGTGGCACTTCTCCTTACCATGACAAACTCCTCTGCCTGCGCAAGTGATCTGATTCCATCCTGTCTTCTCCAAATCATGTACTCTCTCTATCATCCTCATTCTCTCACTTATCTTTAGCCTCTTCCTATCTACTGGATGCTTTCCTATTACCTACAGATGTGCCCATGTCTCCACCTTGAAAACAACCTCACTCTATTCATCCCCACTAACTCTTGTCCCATCTCTCTCCTGCCCTTTGTGGCTAATGTCCTTGAATGGCCATCTATAGACACCTCCACTTTCTCTCCTCTCACTCTCTTCTTAACCTTCTACAATTTGGCTTCTGACCTCATCATTCAACCAAAACTTTTTTTTCCAAAGTTAGCAAAAATCTCTTACTTACCTAATCACATGGACTTTTCTCAATCCTTTACCTATCTTTGAGATTGTTGATCACCCTCTTTTCCTTAATACTCTCTAGGTTTTAGGAACCACACTCTCTGCTGATTGTTCTACATATCTGAACCACTCCCCATTCTTCTTTACTGGATCTTCATCCAGGTTGAACTTGATTACCATAAGTGACCCCCAGAATTATGTCCTATACCTTCTTTTCTTCTTCTTCTATATGTGGTGACCTCATAAGCTCCTATGGATTCAATTTTCATCTTCATGCTGATTATTCTCCAAACTACTTAGAGAGCCCTAATCTCTCTGCTGACCTTCAGTCTCATACCTTCTGCCCATTAGACATCTCAAAAGTGGATGTCCTGTGGATATCTTAAACTCAGTGTGTCCCAAACTGAACTTATTATCTTCCTGCCCTTCTCCAACCCTGTTTGCTTCCAAAAGTCTCTATTATTATCTAGGACACCATCATTCTTTCAATCCCCTAGGCTCGAAACCTAGTAGTCATCCTCAGCTCCTTGCTTTCTCTCACCGCCATTCCCCATATCTAATCTGTTGCCAAGGCTTCTTGATTTCACCTTTCCAACATCTCTTGAATCCACTCCCTTCTCTCCTCTGATATTGCCACCACCCTCATACAAATCATCATCTTCTCATGCATGAGATACTGAAATAACCTGCTGGTTGGTCTGCCTACCACAAGTCTCTCTCCTCTATGGTCCATCCTCCATTTAGCTGCCATAACAGATCCAACCAGCTCATCCCCCTATTCGATAAATTCCAGTGCCTCCCTATCACTTTCAGGATGAAATATAAAATTCTATTGTGTTTAAAATCCTTCACAAGATGGCCCTCCCATATTTCCAGACTTCTTACACCCCACCCTTGCACCCATTTTTTCCATCCAGCAACACTAGCTTCTTTGTTGTTGCTTGAACAAGACACTCCATTTCTTGACTCTATGTACTTTCATGAACTGCCCCCCATGTCTGCAACTTTCTCAAGTTGCCTTCTCATGCCTTCTCAACTCAACGTTAAAGTCTCAGCTAAAATCCTACCTTCTACAGGAAGCCTTTTGCAATCCTTCTTATTTCTAGTACTTTCCTTATATTGCTTATTTTCTATTTATCTTGTATATAGCTTAATTTTGCATAGTTATTTACATGTTGTGTCCCCCATTAGGCTGTAAGATCCTGAGATCAGGAACTGTCTTTTGCTTTTCTTTGTATCCCTACCACATAACATAGTGCTTGGCACTTAATAAATGGTGACTGACTTATGAGCCCTTCACAACTTATCTTGGTTGGTTCTCCAGGAAGTCACACAGTCCAGCATCTGGTCCATGCTTGAGGCTTTTCTAGCTTGGTAGGAGCTATTAGTGCTTGTGTTTTGCTGGAATAGCCTTGGAGAAATTAGGTTGGAAAAGTACCTTACAGAGGATTTATGTAACAAGCTTTCTGTATCACTCACAATCTCAAATGAATGAAATAGATGTTGCTAGGCAACAAAGAATCTCTTCTTGTCATCTCCCCAGGACCCTGGCAAGGCTACTGAGACTGTGGAACCAATGCTCAGATGGTGCTTTGCCCTTGGAATGCTGCTATCTTATAGAGGGCAAGCTCTTTGAGGACAGAGATTGTTTTGTGTTTTTTTTTGTCTTTGTGTCCCTAGCACCTAGTATAGAAAGAAATATTAGAAGAAAATCAAAAGATTAAAAGGAGAAGAAAATGTAAGTCATTGGCTATTAAAAACAACTGACCTGAAAAACAAGTCAAGGAGAGAGAATCAACAAACTTCCTCAAAATGATTATTAAAAAACATCTTGGCAACATATTATGAGAAATGATAACTGAAACTGCCCAGATCTGTTAGAACAAAGGGACAAATTAAAAATGAGGAGGGGGTGCACTTATCATTCAGGAATATCATAGCCAAAACCCAGAGCTTCACTATCAAAAGAAAAAGAAATAATAAGTAGCCAGAAAGAGTTTAAATACCAAGGAACCATAGTCTCAATCACACAAGACCTAGTAGCTTCTATTATAAATAAGAGGAGACCTTGGAATACAAAATTCCAAAAGATATAGGCTTAAAATAAAGAATATCTTGTCATGAAAAGCTGAGTATACTCTTACAGGCAAGCAAGCATTGAAGATGATGACCAGAACTGAATAGGAACTTTGAAATGCAAACACAAGAGCCAAGAAAAACCAAGAAAGGAATATTTATTATTCCTATAGTTGGAAGGACATATATGATGACATAGTACTAACATTCTAATAAGGAGAGAGGAAGTAAGTGTCCCTTAACAACCTTAATGTTTTCAAAGGTTACTAGGTGAATTGAATAAGAAAAGCAGAGACTTAATGGTAGTTTAACTCTCTTCCACAGATTTGAAGAACAAGGAAAAGAAACGCAAAGGGAATATGTATATATATTAATATATAATAATATACATATCATATATTATATATATAAAATATATATAATTATATATATTATATATATTAATGTAGAAAAGAGGAAGAATATAGTGGAACTTATTTTTTACAAGTAGAGTGTGTGAAGAAAAAAATATACAAACTTTGAGGATTTGAGGATGGGACAGAACAGAGCAAGTATCAGATGAACCTTACTCTTATATAAACCAGACAAAGGAAGGTCAAATGCACATAAATGCCTGCACATGCATTCATACCAACATTATTTGGTGCATAAATAACCAAATTCAACAGAGAAAGAGGTGGGTGTGGAAGTTAAAAGGGAGGATAATACTGGGAAGGGAATAGTCTCAAGCAAAAGAAACTTCTTAATCCTGAAGGAGAGATTAAAAGAAAAATAATTAGAATCTGAAGGGATGCCTATTAATTGAGAAATAGCCAAACTATAGAATATGAATATAATGAAATGTTATTGTGTCAGAAGACATGATGAAAGAGACAACTTCATAGAATCCTGGGAGGTATGAACTGATGATGCCAAGTAAAGGCAGCAGAACAGGGAGAAAAAGTACAAACAATGACACTATAAAGAACAAGTACTTTGTTAACATTAGGAGAACTATTAACATAGTTGATCATATCAATAATAAAAGTTTAAAAAATCATATGATTATATTAATAGATGCAGAAAAATCTTTTGATAAAATGTAATACTCTTTTCTATTCAAAACACTTGAAAGTGTAGATATAAATGGATTTTCCCTTAAATTAATAAAAAGCATTTGCCCCAAACCACCAGCAAGCATTATTTGTAATGGAGATAAGCTAGAAGCCTTCCCAGTAAGATCAGGTGTGAAACAAGAATGCCCACTGTCACCAATATTATTTTATATTGTATTGAAAATCCTAGCAATAGCAATAAGAGAAGAAAAAGAAATAGGAAGAATGAGAATAGGAAATGAAGGTAATGCAACTATCTCTTTCTACACACAATATGATGATATAACTAGAACATCCCAGAGACTCAACTAAAAAGTTAGTTAAAACTATTAATAATTTTAGCAAAGTAGTAGGTTATAAAGTAAATCCAAATAAATCATCAGCATTTCTATATATCACAAGGGTTTTGAAGGGTTTTCAAGAAGAAATAGTAAGAGATACCACATTTAAAATAACTCTAGACAATATAAAATATCTGAGAGTACACCTGCCAAAGCAAACCCAGGAACTATATGAACAAAATTATTAAAAAAAACCTTTCAAATAAAATCAGATTCAAATAATTGGAGAAATATTAATTGTTCATGGGTAGGCAGGATCAATATAATAAAGATGACAATTTTATCTAAACTAATTTATATATTTAATGCCATCCCAATTAAATAACCAAAATATATATTGTTGAATTAGAAAAAAAAACAACAAAATTCACTTGGAAAAATAAAACATCAAGAATATCAAAGAAACTAATAAAAAATGTAAAGGAAGGAGATTTAGTAATACCAGATCTTAAACTCTATTATGAGGCAGTAACTATCAAAACTATCTGATACTGGCTAACAAACAGAAAGGTAGATCAGTGGAACAGAGTAGACATATAATTTGCAGCAGCAAATGACTATAGTAACCTTGTATTTGACAAGTATAAAGATGTAAGTTTTGGAACAACAGAGGACAAAGCCAAGATGGAGGCTTAAAAACAGGAACTCACTTAAGCTGTCCCTCAAATCTCTCCAAGCACCTGTAAAAAATGTCTATAAACAAATTCTAGAGCTACAGAACCCACAGAATGACAGAGGGAAACAAGTCTCCAGCCCAAGATGGCCTGGATGGTAGCTGGGAAGGGTCTGTTGCACCTTGCTGGCAGCGGAGCACAGCCCAACATGGGCCACACCAGGACAGACCAGGCTGGGAACAGACCAGGCAGAGCAGGCCTCAGGGCCCTGAATTACTGAGGTGTGGCAGTATCCAGACTTCTCAGCCCACAAAGGCCAAAAACAACAGAAGGTTGGTGGGAAAACTGCTGGATCTGAGTGAGAGTAGTGAGCAGTCTGGCCCCAGCCCCAAGGTGGCAAAGGTGGCTGCAGCAGCAGCAGAAGCAGCAGCAGCAGTGGCCATTTCTAGCTCCAAGCCCATGCAGTGGGGGAAATCAAGCATCTGACCAGAACAGGAGCACAGGGATCTCTTTGCTGGTGCTGAGGCAGCATTTGCTTTCTTTGCCCTGCTTGGATCTGGATCACAGTCCTGGTTGGTGGTCCTTGGGGGAGGAGGACTGCTGGTGTGGCAGAGCTTGTGGTGGCTGTGAAGAGGGAGTCCTCTTGGCAGTTATACACGAGAAAAGAGTGCCTGCACTCACAGACCAGAGCACAGGCCATGAGAGAGTATCATGCAACCTCAGAATAGAAGTAGCACTGAAAATAGCAGCACAAAAGCCTGAAGCTTTGGACATAGTACTCTACACTCTGAAAGCTGTAATACTCTGACAAAAAGCTCAAAAGTCAAGTAATTGGCTGGGAAAATGAGCAAGCAGCATAACAGGACTCGGACTATAGAATCTCGCTTTGGTGATAAAGAAGATCAAAAAATACAGACATAAGTTAACAAAGTCAAAGAGCCTACATCAAAGGCCTCGAAGAACAATACGAATTGGTCTAAGGCCATGGAAGAGCTCAAAAAGGATTTGGAAAATCAAGTAAGAGAAGTAGAGGAAAAATTGGGAAGAGAAATAAGAGTGATGCAAGAAAATCATGAAAAACAAGTCAACAATTTGCTAAAAGAGATCCCCCAAAAATATTGAAGAAAATAACACCTTAAAAATAGACTAACCCAAATGACAAAAGAGCTCCAAAAAGCCAATGAGGAGAAGATTGCCTTAAAAGGCAGAATTAGCCAAATGGAAAAGGAGGTCCAAAAGACCACTGAAGAAAATAATGCCTTAAAAATTAGATTGGAGCAAGTGGAAGCTAGTGACTTTGTGAGAAATCAAGATATTATAAAACAGAACTAAAAGAATGAAAAAATGGAAGACAATGATCCAGGAGAGATCATTTAAAAGTTATTGGACTACCTGAAAGCTATGATCAAAGAAATAGCCTAGACATCATCTTTCAAGAAATGATCAAGGAAAACTGCCCTGATATTCTATGACCAGAGGGTAAAATAGAAACTGAAAGAATCCACCCATTGCCTTTTGAAAAAGATCCCAAACAGAAAACTTCTAGGAATATTGTAGCCAAATCCCAGAGTTCCCAGGTCAAGGAGAAAACATTGCAAACAGCTGGAAAGAACCAATTTGAGTATTGTAGAAACACAATCAAGACAACACAGGATCTAGCAACTTCTACACCAAGGGATTGAGGGCTTGGAATATGATATTCCAGAGGTCAAAGGAGCTGAGATTAAAACCAAGAATCACCTACCCAGCAAAACTGAGTATAATACTTCAAGGCAAAAAGTATATTTTCAATGAAATAGAGGACTTTCGGGCATTCTTGATGAAAAGACCAGAACTGAATAGAAAATATGACTTTCAAATACAAGAATCAAGAGAAACACAAAAAGGTAAACAGGAAAGAGAAATCATAAGGGACTTACTAAAGTTGAACTGTTTTGTTTACATTCCTATATAGAAAGATGATATTTGTAACTCATGAGCCCTTTCTCAGTATTAGAATAGTTGAAGGGAATATACATATATACAGACAGAGGGAACAGGGTGAATTGAATATGAAGGACTGATGTCTAAAAAAAATAAAATTAAGGGGTGAGAGAGGAATATATTGGGAGAAAGAGAAAGGCAGAGATAGAATGGGGTAAATTATCTCACGTAAAAGTGGCAAGTAAAAGCAGTTATAATGGAAGAGAAGAGGGAGTAGGTGAATAGGAATGAGTGAATCTTGCTCTCATCAGATTTGGCTTAAGGAGGGAATAACATACACACTCGATTGGACACCTTACCCTACAGGAAAGTACGGGATAAGGGGATAAGGCGGAGGATGATAGAAAGGAGGGCAGATTGGGGGAGGAGGTCATCAAAAGCAAACACTTTTGAAAAGGGACAAGATCAAGGGAGAACAGTGAATCAAGGGGGACAGGATAGGACAGAGGGAAATATAGTTAGTCTTTCACAACGTGAGTATTATGGAAGTGTTTTGCATAATGATGCATGCATGGCCTATGTTGAATTGCTTGCCTTTTCAAGGAGGGTGGGTGGGGAGGGAAAAAGGGAGAAAATCTGGAACTCAAAGTTCTAAAAACACGTTTAAAAAATTGTTCTTACATGCAACTGGGAAATAAGATATACAGGCAATGGAGTATAGAAATCCGTCATGCCCTACAAGAAAGAAAGAGGAAAGGGGATAAGGGGGGGGGGGAAGTGGGGTGATAAAGGGAGGGCAAACTGGAGAAAGGGACAATAAGAATATATGCCAGCTTGGTGTGGGGGGACGGTAGAAATGGGGAGAAAATTTGTAACTGAAAGTCTTGTGAAAATCAATGTTGAAAATGAAAAAATATTAAATAAAAATAAAGGTAAAAAAACTTAAGTTTCGAAGATAAGAATTCATTATTTGATAAAATTATTGGGAAATCTGGAAACTCCCTGACAGAAATTGGGCATAGACCAAGACTTTATAACACTTACCAAGACATACACAATGGTTACATGACCTAGATATAAAGAGAGGTATTACAAGAGAATTTGAAGAACATGGAACATATTATCAGACTACGGATAGCTGAACTATTTATGAAGAAACAAGAGATAGAAAACAGCTTGAGGCAGAAAATAGATAATTTTGATTATATTAAAAAGGTTTTGTATGAATAAAATCAATGTAGCAAAGATCAGAAGGAAAGCAGAAAATTGGGGGGGGTGGAATTATAGTCAGTTTCTCAGATAAAGGTCTCATATCTCAAATATATAAAGAGTTTGTCAAATATAGAAGAATGTGAGTCATTCCCCAATTGGTAAATGGTAAAAGAATACGAATGGGCAGTTTTCTGATGAAGAAATCAAAACAATTTTATTCACGTAAAAATTCTCTAGATCATTACTGATTAGAGAAATGCAAATTAAAACAGCCTTGAAATAGCATTTTACACCTACCATATCAGTTAAAATGACTGAAGGGAAAAGCAACAAATGTTGGAGGGGATGTGGAAAAAAAATGGGAAGCTAAATCACTGGAATTATGCCCAAAGAGCTATAAAGTTGTCTATGCCCTTTGACCCAGCAACTCCACTACTAGGTCTGTTTCCCAAAATGATTGGAGAAAAAGGAAAAGAACCTATATGTTCTACTATATTTATAGCAGCAATCTTTGTGGTGGCAAAGAACTGGAAACTGCAGGGACACTTATAAATTGGGGAATGGCTGAACAAATTATGGTATATGATTATTATGGAATACTACTGCTCTGTAAGAAATGATGAGGTCGATGATCTTAGAAAAACATAGACAGACACAAAATAATGAAGAGCAAAATGAGCAGAGCCAAGAAAACATTGCATATAGTAATGGCAATATTATTTTAAGAACAACTTTGAGTGAATAAGTCATTTTGACTCTTCCAAATACCCAAATTAACTACAAAGGACCTATGAAGGAGGAAGCTATTTGCATTCAGAGAAAATATGTATAGAATGATTTTACATATATATGTATATGTATGTACATACATAGACATAGACATACATACACACATACATATCTCTATCTAGTGGTAGCCATCTCTAGGGCAGGAGTGAGGGAAGGGAAGAAAAAAAGAAAAAAAAGAAAGTTACATGACTTTATTATATATTGATAAGGAATAGCAAGTTTTACATAAGAGATTTTCAGTTTCATGTGCAAACATCTTTCCTATTCAGCTATGTTATGGAAACGTTTGTTTTATTTCTTAAGTTCAGAATAAAATGAATAAAAATTTTTAAAAGTTCTTTTTCGAACTTTGAAAGTCTGAAGAAATCTGATCAAAGAAGTGGCCAACCACATCTCCAGAGGACGTATAATGGAGTATGTTATCCACCTCTTGGCAGAGAGGTGATGGACACAAGCTAAGAAAAGAGATTTCATATACACACATATATATACACACATATATACATATATGTACACACATGTGTGTATACACACATAGGATATATAGTGTGCATATATGTATACGTACATATACACACATAGGACATACACAGTGTGTATGTGTATAGTGTATATATAATATACACACATATGTATATATATGTACACACACGTGTGTGCATACACACATAGGATATATAGTGTGTATATATGTAGATGTATATACACACATAGGATATACATAGTGTGTACATGTGTATATGTGCGTATACATATATAATGTATATATATGCACACAAACACACACATGTTATATGTGTGTGTTCGTTTAAACATAGCCACTATATGAATTGCTTACTATACTTGTTACAAATTTTGTTGTGGTTGTTCTTGTTATTGGGAAAGTAGCAATGCCAAGAAAATGAAGAAAAGAAGAAGAGCAGGCTCATTGAAACGTTTTTAAAAGGGCAGAGAGAAGGGAAGCAAGTAGAGAACAGTTTCAAAATAATATGTGGAATTTATTATTTTTAAAAGGCGATCTTTTACAGCACATTTTTGTATGCAATCCTCTTTTGTGTTCTACTTTGTTTATAAAAATACTCATTTTTAAGACATTTGTTAAGATCAGAATAAAAAATTAAATTAAAAAAGGTTACTAATTTTGGTTTATCCAAGAAAAGCTAAATTAATTTTTGTTTGCAAACTCCATTTAATCAAGAATATATTTAGAATTCCACAGTAGACAAAAAAGTATGGGTCTGTTGATTAAATTGCTTTGGAGACTCCCCCACTGTACTTTCCTGGGATGGAAGGGGGAAGACTGAGCTTTGAATTGCTTCTAATCTACCTTATTTTACTCTCTTGCTTTCCTATTTCTCTAAGGAAGAATTCCATGAAGGGGAAGTAATCCACATTGCTCTTGCCGTTTGCCAGGTGAAGACTGGAAATGCTGCTTTTAAGGTTGCTATCTCTGAAAATGGTATTAAGTGTTTGATGTGTGTGTGTGTGTGTGTGTGTGTGTGTGTGTGTGTGTGTGTGTGTGTGTGTGAGCACGTGCTCTCGAACTCGAGTGCCCATGGTGGGGGGGCGCTTTGTGGAGAGAGAGAGGGAGAGAGAGAGAGAGAGAGAGAGAGAGAGAGAGAGAGAGAGAGAGAGAGAGAGAGAGAGGGAGAGAGAGAGAGAGAGAATAGGCGGAAATGCAAATGGTCATTTGAATCTGTGCTAATTTTGCTTTCCTGAATGTTAGCTAGCAGGGAAATTTTGAACAGAGGAAGAACCAGCCCATTAGACTATAAACTCCTTGAGAGCAGGGACTGATTGGCTTTTCTTTTTATCCCCAGTTCTAAGAACAATATCTGGCACATGAGAGGCATTTAATAAATAAAGCCTGATTGACTGACAACCTAGAAAGGGAGCAGTTTTAAAGTGTTTAGATTTTGGCAAGAGAGCTGACTACACAGATTCTGAGCAAAACTGGAAAGCAGCACTGTTAGATAATATACATAATTATTTGTTCAGACACTTAGCTGGGGTTCATGAATTTCTTGTTGCTATTGCAGTCATTTCCATCACTTCTGACTCTTTGTGACCTTGTTTGGGGTTTTCTTGGCAAAGATACTGGAGTGATTTGCCACTTCCTTCTCCAGGGCATTTTACATATGAGGAATTGAGACAAACAGGGTCAAGTGACTTACCCAGGGTCACACAGTTACTAAGTAATTTGAAGCCAGATTTGAACTCGGGAAGATTAGTCATCCTGACTCCAGGCCAGGCACTCTCTCCACTGCACCACTAAGCTGCTCAGAACTTGAGCACCTCCAGAATGACAAACTCATTGGCTGCTTCAGGTCATGTGTGACCTTCAGCACTGAAGGACTCTTCTTGAGTTTTGAGATGATGAAACTATCCCTTGATGAGCAAGAAGAGCCAGGTGACTTTTAACAAGGAAATAACACATCAGATCAGCAAAGATAACAAAAAGGAAAGTGACAATTGTTGGAATGGGGAGAGCAGGAGAGCTGCTGGAAGATAGAAATGTTAATGTACTTTTGATGAGTTTGTGAACTGATCCATCCTTTCTGGAAAGCAACTTAGAATCGTGACAAAAAAGGCACACAACTATTTATTCTCTTTGACCCAGTGCTATATCACCACTAGTCCTATGCCCCAAAGAGATCAGAGGGAAAGGACTCATTTATCCCCCCCCAAAAATAGCAATTTTTTTTGTAGTAATAAAGAATTGAAAACAAAAAAGGTGTCTACCTATTAGGTTGTAAACATTTAGTTCCTATCAAATACTGAATAAGATATGATTTGATGCTAGCATTTTCATATATATATATATGTGTACACACATACATGTCCACGCATATATGTATACATGCACATATATACACACATGTACATATACATATGCAAACATACATACATATGCATATATACATATATATGTACATAATAGACTTTCATGGACTAAAACAAATAACAAATCCTCATACTACAAATAAAGCTCTCAAAATATCCCAAAGAAAATAAATTATTTTACTACTACCACTGCATCATCACAGATTAAACTGGCATTCACAATTGTTGAGACATCATATTGACCCATAAAAACATTAATATCTTCTTAATAGATTGGACCATACCAAATAATCTCTAAGCTATGTATTATCCCACATATTCTGTTGGCTACCGGAGAGTGAACCTATAGTTGAAAAGTTTACATCATAATACTTTTATTCTATTACAAAGAACAGTTGTTTTATACACACACACACACACACCCTTTATTTTCAGAGATACTAAACTATGGCACATAGGCCAAGTCTGACCTGCCACCTATTTTTGTACAGCCTTATGAGCTAGTTATGTTTTATATATTTTTAAACAAAACAAATAAGGTAAATAAATAAAGAATCTGAACAATAATTTAATGTAAAAGCCATTCTTCATTCAAAGGTAGATTTGGATTTGGCCCTCGGGCCATAAGTTGATGATCCCTGATCTACACAAGGAACTAAACAATAAATCAAGTCCTGAATTGCAGTATTTTCCAATTCCCAAGGTTTAAATGCTCACGCTGAAAATGTGACAGCTGGCTCTTGCATACCAGTGGGAGCTGGCTTCAGCATAGCCCTGTATGTTACCATCCTGAATATTCATAACCTTCAAACTACGTGGAATGAAAAACTCTCAAAATATAGAGACCCAGCCATCAAAGTGCAAACAGGTTGAAATATACATCCTAGCTATCACCTCTTCCACCTGAAGATGATTTCAATAAGCCTACAGAAGATGAGCTTACATTCCATTCCTTTTACTAGAATATAAACAGTAATAATTTTATTTACATGTGCAATAGTACACTTATCAAAAAATATAAAAGAACAATAGTAGGATAGTGGGGGCAGGTAGGTGGTGTGATGGATAGAGTGCTGGGCTTGGAGTCAAGAGCATTCAGTCTTCTTGAGTCGAAATCTGGCCTCAGATACTTAGTAGCTGTGTGACCCTGGACAAGTCACTTAACTCTGTTAGCCTTAGTTTCTTCATTTTAAAAAATGAGCTGGAGCAAGAAATGGCAATTCCAGTATATTTGCCAAGAAAATCCCAAACGGGGTCACGAAGAGTCAGACATGATTGAAATGACTGAACCCTTCTCAGAATAATGTTTTTAAATAACACAATAGAATCACAGAGGAAATCAATGATATTGAAATGCAGTTATCAAAATAATCTTTAAAAACAAGTTCATGAACCCCAGGTTAAGAACTCGGGCCATGGAGGAAAGTTATTTAATGCAATAGTAGAGTAAGAGGATTTATATTAGAATAACCCCCTCCCCAAATAAAACAAAACGTAGTATACACTGTTACAAGTATACGTAAACATCTATAGGGAGAATGAACAAAAATATAAATTCTCCATAAAGACACCTTCTCCTCTATGTGGGGAACATGTGTGGAGGGAGTGATTTACACCACTGGAAATTAGGATTCTGGATGCTTTCTTACTCTGTTCTGGTGCTGGACTCAATGTTTCTGCTGGGCTAAGAATCTAGCCTTGCTACTTGCCCATATTGGGTAGCTATATGGCACAGTGGATACAACACTAGGCTTGGAATCAGGAAGACTCATCTTCATGAGTTCGAACCCAGCCTGAAATACTTCCTAGCTACGTGACCCTGGGCAAGTCACTTAACTCCATTTGCCTCAGTTTCCTCATCTGTAAAATGAGCTGGAGAATGAAATGGCAAACCACTCCAGTATGTTTACCAAGAAAACCCCAAATGGGGTCACAAAGAATTGGACATGACTGAAATGACTGAACTTGGTCATAGTCTTCATCACCTCCAGCTTTGCTCTACTGATAAGTTATATTCTAATTAAAGGGGCCATCCCTTGACTCACTTCTTAAAGAGGCCTAGTCACTGAATGGGCATTACCTTACTCTAAGTGAGTACATGAAAAAGCCTTAGCCTAAAAGGGCCAGGGTCTCCCATTGCATCCTGGGTCATCCCCAGTCATCCTGATGAACATCTGGTCACTCCTTGCATGGCCTCCCTCACTCAAATCAAGGTCAACTGCGAGTCATACCATCATTTCCCTGATGTCATGATCCTCTTTGAAAATGAAGGACAAACATAACAACAAGTCTTACAGCCTCTGGCTACTGGACCAGTTGAAGTCCTTGATTAGAGTATTCCCCAAGCTCTTTTAGGGAAAATGAGAATTCATAGCTTAGGGCTAGTGATAGCATCCCACTTCTCCTCCCTCAGAGTCTCAGCAGTATCAATTCCTAGCCAATTCTCTTTGAACCACCTCATCACAGAAAGTTTGGAGTTCAGGAAACAGTAACCTTGAATTCTTCTGTCAGGCTACGGGTAAGGACATGTTTTTAGCAATTGTGTGCTTCTAATATAAGGTACCATTGCTGATGAGGATTGGGAGGTGGTAGAGGAAAGAAAATTCTTCTCCTACTTACAGCACTTTGCAAGTGATTCCTCAGGAGATATAGATAACTTGCTGTCTTCTAGACAGACTAAACAATTTAAAAACTTTAAGTCCCTCCCATTCATCCATGTAAATGAGTGAGCAAAGAAAAGGTACCACCACTGTCATTGCCAATCCTTAGTCAGGGATTGACTTTTCATATGCAACGTTTTCATATGCAAATGTGGGCACTTCAAGTCTGAAAGGTCTTTTATTTTTGTCCCATTCTGTTATAAACTGCAAATGTGTGCACTCAAACTTTAACAGCCTGTAATTTCCTCAAGTGGGACTGGGGGACTCAATTGATCAGAAATCTCCAATCACTTCCTCCTATAGATAATAAATACACATATGCTATGAGCATATATATATATATACATACATGAAATACACATATATGTATGTGTGTATAATTTTAAGGTTTACAAAGTACTTTCCTCATAACATATTGTATAACATAAGAACCTCGTAGTGTAAATGCTATTATCTCCACTTTATAAATAAACAGATTCAATGAGGTTAGGTTACTTATTGTTAGCTATGTAATATAGCTAGTAAATATAGTAACTGGACTCCTCCCATCTCAACCTGTTTCGGTAACTTCATTCTTTCAAGACTTAAGTGAGGTACCACTTCCTTTCAATGCAAAAGTGAAATTTCCTTCCTTAATTTTTTTCATACAGGGTCTTTTTGTGTCTATCTTTTTATGCCCACACCAGTATAGTGTTTTGCACATAAGAAATATTTTAAAAACTTATGCCAATTTAAATTTACTACATATGACATTTACTAAGAAACACTTAGATTCATATAAAATGGAAAAAATAATCCATTTTTGTGCTGAAAATCTAAGGTAAATAATCTATCCCTATAATGAAGGAATGAAGAATTCATTTCTGATGAGGTTATTTAATAATATTTCCACGTAAAATGATGAAATAATTCATTATAACCCGTCTAGTGATATCATTAGATACAGTGCCAATTTCCTTTGCCCAGCAAAACAGAACATTTTCACAATTCTGGAAACATCCCACAGGGACTGGAGATGCTAGGGACTAGGCATTAGGATGTTTCTGCATCATAGGACTTGTAGGACCAGACTTCGGTGAAATCCCAGAGAAAGGAACAGGAAGAGGAGGCCTTACTTGGTGACCACCACTATTGCAACCTTGCCAAAGGTATGAATGCCCTAGAAAGAAACAGGGTAAACACTCACTGATGTTCCACAAACCTGTTGAGTGGTAATTCCTCATCCATAATAAAGTAAAGTAGCTTTTTAATGTAGTAGTAGTTCCAGTTTTCTATAGCTATATTTGAGGAAGAAGAAAAATCTAGTATTAAAAATATCCCTAGACATTTACTCTGTTTCTACTAGGAAATTCTTCTAGCTCATTTTGAATCTCTTGAAGGGTCAATTTTAAAATATTTTTAAAAGTATGAGAGTCTGGGGAGCGGAGCCAAGATGGCAGTATGAAAACAGGCACTTGCTTGAGCTCTCTGCCAAATCCCTCCAAACACCTGTAAAAAATGACTCTAAATAAATTCCAGAGCTACAGAACCCATGAAATGACAGAGTGAAACAAATCTCCAGCCCAAGACAGCCTGGATGGTCACTGGGAAGAGTCTATTGCACTGTGCTGGGAGCAGAGTGCAGCCCAGTGTGGGCTGAGCGGGAAGAGACCAGCTCAGAGCAGACCTGACAGAGCAGGCCTCAGGCCACTGAATGAATCATTGGCAGCTGTGGCAGTTCCCAGACTTCTCAAGCCACAAAACTGTTGGACCTGGATGAGAGAGGAGCACAGTCCGGCCCCAGCCCCTGGGTGGCAGAGGTGGCTACAGCAGCGGTAGCAGCAGTGGGGGCTGCTTCTGCAGCTCCAGGCCCACAGATGGTGGGGGGAATCAAGCGGCTGATCACAGTGGGAGTGCCCTGGATCTCTTTGCTGGTGGTGAGGCAGCGTTTTCTTGCTTTACCCTGCTTAGATCTGGGTCACAGTCCTGGTTGGCAGTCTTTGGGGGAGGAGGGCTGCTAGGGTGGCAGAAGTTGTTGTGGATATGGAGAGGGAGTCCTCCTGGTAGTTACATGGCAGAAAGGAGTACTTGAGAACACTTATAGACCAGAGCACAGGCCAGGAGAGGAGTATCATACCACCTCACAATAGAAGTTGCTCTGAAAACAGCAGCACAAAAGCCCTCAACTTGGGACATAGTACTCTCCACTCTGAAAGCAGTCATACAAAGAGCTCAAAAGTCAAGTAATTGGCTAGGGAAATGAACAGGCAGCATAAAAAGACTCCGACTATAGAATCTTTTCTTTGGTGACAAAGAAGATCAAAGCAAACAGCCAGAAGGAGTCAACAAAGTCAAAGAGCCTACATCAAAAGCCTCCAAGAAAAATATGAATTGGTCTTAGGCCATGGAAGAGCTCAAAAAGGATTTGAAAATCAAGTAAGAGAAGTAGAGGCAAAATTGGGAAGAGAAATGAGGGTAAAGCAAGAAAATCATAAAAAGTGAGTCAGCAACTTGCTAAAAGAGACCCAAAAAAATACTGAAGAAAATAACACCTTAAAAAATAGACTAACCCAAATGGCAAAAGAGCTCCAAAAAGCCAATGAGGAGAAGAATGCCTCGAAAGGCAGAATTAGCCAAATGGAAAAAGAGCTCCAAGAGATCACTGAAGAAAATAATGCCTTAAAAATTAGAATGGAGCAAGTGGAAGCTAGTGACTTTATAAGAAATCAAGAAATTATCAAACAGAACTAAAGGAATGAAAAAAAAATGGAAGACAATGTGAAACATCTCATTGGAAAAACCTCTGATCTGGAGAATAGATCCAGGAGAAAGAATTTAAAAATTATTGGACTACCTAAAAGCCATGATCAAAAAAAGAGCCTAGACATCATCTTTCAAGAAATTATCAAGGAAAACTGCTCTGATAGCCTAGAAGCAGAGGGTAAATTAGAAACTGAAAGAATCCACCCATTGCCTTTTGAAAAAGATCCCAAACAGAAAATTCCTAGGAATATTGTAGCCAAATCCCAAAGTTCTCAGGTAAAGGAGAAAACATTGCAAATTGCTGGAAAGAACAAATTTGAGTATTGTAGAAAAACAATCAGGATAACACAGGATCTAGCAACTTCTATACCAAGGGATTGAGGGCTTGGAATATGATATTCCAGAGGTCAAAGGAGCTGAGATTAAAACCAAGAATCATCTACCTAGCAAAACTGAGTATAATACTTCAGGGCAAAATATGGACTTTCAGGCATTCTTGATGAAAAGACCAGAGCTGAATAGAAAATATGACTTTCAAATACAAAAATCAAGAGAAATATGAAAAGGTAAACAGGAAAGAGAAATCATAAGGTACTTACTAAAGTTGAACTGTTTACATTCCTACATGGAAAGATGACATTTGTAAACCATGAGACCCTACCCTCATAGGATTTGGCTTAAGGAGGTAATAACATACACACTCAATTAGACACCTTACCCTACAGGAAAGTAGGGGGGGAGGATGATAGAAGGGAGGGCAGATTGGGGGAAGAGGTAGTCAAAAGCAAACACTTTTGAAAAGGTGTGTTGTTAAGCAA
>CM053626.1:131199501-131216354 GCA_028646595.1 Phalanger gymnotis | reverse complement strand
ATCATCTAATGATAATTTATGTGACTATTATTAAGCATTATGTGCCTTGCACTGTCCTAAGTACTAGGGATACATAGATAAAAAAGAAATATTTCCTGCCCTCAGGGAGTTCAGCATTCACTATAAATTAATGGCCTGATGTGCCAAGATGCACACCAACATAGGAAGGTGTCCTGTAGCCTGGCAGAATATGAACTCAACATGATATCATGTTTTAGGTGGAGGTAATGCTTTACTTAGACAGCTGTGTGACTTTGACCTGCAACAGACGACAATCATACAGCTTCCTAAGCCTTTTTTTTTAAACTATATGCAACAATACAGTCTGATTCTACTGGTCAACCTGGGTGTAAAGGATATATAATAGCAGGATATTCAAAAAGCTCCTTGAACGGCCAAATAAGGTGGCCTGACTGCTAGCTGGGTTTGCAGAAAAAATGCTCACTAAAGATGAATGTTAACTATGGCAACCTAGATGCTGACTGCTGGGGAGTGACAACAGCAGCCCAATTAACCTGGGGGGAGGTAGCCATCTGTGGTGAAGTGACTTGTTTCGAGCAAAGGCAAAAGCTACACGGCTGCCAACAATGACAACCCATATAAAGAATAGCTAACCTATGGCTACATTCCACATGTTGCTGGCATGGGGAAGGACTGAAGGGCATGCACTAGGCTTTGCAGGCAGATGCATATACATGTCAGCAATGTCATTTTTAAATACCATACAAAAGATAGCAATAGACAGAACAGGGTGAAGCACCAAAAGGGATTCCTTAAGGGGGAACTTTAAAATGGTTCTTTGTGTTCTCATGTTCACGGAATATAAACTTACTTTTTCCAGTTCTGAGAACAAGTTTACAGTAAAACGTCATTCATTGAAATGTTGTCCAGCACAGTGTCTTCTTGTGCTATGTGCCTTCTTGTGTCTTCTTGTCTATTGTGCTATGGAGAATTACAAGGGACCCAAAAGGGCATCAGTTTCAAACCATTAGCCTTCCATAATATCCCTAAATAAGGAGTCATGAGGCTTCTATTTAAACACAGTGAGGTGGAAAAAACAACCTTGTCTTTCAATGCAGCCCATTACATATTGGGGCAGCTTCAATTGTGAGAAAATATATCCTTAACTGAGTCAATTTTTTCTTTCCTTCTGATGGTATTTCCTTATTGTTCCCTCAGATCTTCTCTCCATAAAGTCTCTAATCCCTCTTCTCAAGGACACCCTTTCAAATACTTAAAGACTATCATGACTCTCTTAAGTCTTCTTTCTCTTCCTCAGGTTAAATAACTGCCTATTTCAAGTATTCTTCACAGGAAAAAGTTATGAGTGCAGACACATACAAAACGAATATAAGGTACTTTGGAGAAGGGATGCACTAGCAGCCAAGGGAATTGGGAAGGACTTCCAGATGGTTCTAAGTTCCAGTGGCATTCCTCAGTAGTGATAGTGCCAGAAGAGTAGCAAAAGGGGGAATTCTTGTATTTTTTGTTGTTTATTGTTTGTCCTTTATTCTCAAAGAGGACCAATAACATCATGAGGCTCATGTCTTGATTTGCCATGAATTTATTTAAGTAAGACAGCTCTGTACACAGTCATCACCTCACTCTTACCACCAGAGTCATCTGAGTACAGTGTCAAGACATAAGTCAGAACTACTGGTGATGGCACAGGATGCAATGGGAGACCTTGGCTTTTTTAAGCCAAGGTCTTTTGTAGGTCTCAGTTTGTCTGAGACAACACTCATTCAGTAGTTAAAGGCTAGGTAAGAATTAAGGCAAGAGATGGTTGAACTCATGAAGATGAGTCTTCCTGATTCCATGCCCCATGCTCTATGCACTGTGCCACCCAGCTGCTAGAGCCAGGTATTTTCATCCAAGTCCTCTAACAACTCAAGATAAAGAACAGTAGGGATTCATATTGTTACTTTCCTATCTCTATAAAAATCTTTATGAGAATAGTTTGTCCACACACATCAATGGTATGGTATCCCTGATGAAAAAGTAGGCAGGAACAAATAGGCTTTTGCAGATATCTATTTATTTCTATCTCTACACAGAGAAAAAGATAGATAGATAGATATGGATATTTTGGCTATTTAAACATATATATATTTATGCATAAATATATATGCTATCTAAATACATACGTTTTATATATATTTATTATATTTATATACATTTAAATATTTGTATTTAAATAGTAAAACACCAATTCAAAGTCACAAAGCAAATTGAAGGGTAGAAAATACAGGATCTCACTGTAACTATCCTTAGCTAGTTTTCAAAAATATTTGAGTTGGTAGGAGAAATTATAGCATTAAAGGCTCCCCATAAACAAGTTATATTCCTCACATATGTTAAAACAAATCAAAGTCATACAACAGCTGTGATCACAGGTTGTTGTTGTGTTTGTCCTTCATTTTAGAAGAGGACCATGACATCAGGGAAATGATGACACGACTTATAGTTGACTTTGATTTGAGTGAGGGAGGGCTTGCAAGGTCACCAGCCTCACTTTCTCCTCCAGAGCCATCTGGGTCCAGAGGCCTGATATTCATCAGGATGACTGGAGATGACCCAGGATGCAATGGGAGACCCTGATCAATTGGATATCACCATCAAGTAAGGTATTACATGGGGACATATGCTCACCTAAGGTGTTTACCAATGTCATGGAAGATGTTTTGCACATAGTACAAATAGGAAAGAAGTTCCCTGTAGACAACGACCTGCTTCAAATGCTCTGATTAGAGAATGACATTATGCTGAATGCATTGAAACCTGGACCACTATCAGGCTTCCTTGCTAAGATTTACTATCATTAGAAATAATTGACCCCAAAATCTACAATGGAAAAACTAAAGTGAATGAAAAATTATCTAGATTATAATATGCAGATGAATAAGCATCTTATTGAATTATTGCATTACTATGTATTTTGCTTCCACAGGTATTATAGATGAGCACTGAACTGGGCCAAGATAGAAGAGGAATAGGTCAGGATGAATGTCATTTGAAAAAATCTATAGAACTTCAATGATATCATGCTGTTCTTTGTGGTAAATGTCTATCTTTTTAACACCAATGTTCTTTTGAAACTAAAAAGGAATAAGAAAAAAATTGGTATTCAATCACCACAATTCCTATTTGACCTACTTGAGCAAGCTGACACACCAAAATGGGAAAGAGATGGACAGACAACAATTATAACAATATCTTATAGAAATTTAATCTAGATAAAACAACTGCCATAATGAGAAGACCAAAAGAGTCTAAAAACTATCTTAATCAGTAACTACTCTACTTTCAGAGCAGAGCCATATGGCACTCAGGACAATATTCATTAAAAATATAAACTTGTTTGTAAAATTTTACAGAAAAAAGTGCCAGAGAAAGGTTATGAGTACTAGTACCCTGTACTACTATGAGAAACAACAGAAGAAAAAATGAGTTTAAAGAAAATTTAAGGAGGGACCAAATTGAGTAAAGTTATCCTGATGATATTTAAGGATAAATCTGGAAAGAAGACCACAAACAGATAAAAGTGGAAAAACATCTGTAAAGATTGCTCTAACAAATTCTTTTCACCATTAGGGATAGTGGAGTCACCACATTTGGATTCTACCATCACAGCCCCAGATGTGCTTCTTGAGGAAGTAAAGATTGAAGAAAACAAATATGGGAAAAGCAGCTGGATCAGACAAAGTATATATAAGGATGTTTGTGCTACAATTAACATTTTTAAGCACAGTGAGGCATCAGTTTTCAAGGTATCTGAAGAAGATACTAAATGCATTGGAAAAATAATCCCATTTCTTATTACCACACACAGGCGAGTAAGAGAAAATCAATATTGACAAGCCCAAGTACTCCATTTATATAAAAAATTTTTGAGGATGACATGCAAATCTTTATCATCGTATAACGGACTAAAAAAGATCAAATAAATCTGTCAGCAAATATTAAGTGCCTACCAGGTACTAGTCATTGTGTTATATGATTAGGCTACAAATACAATACTGTTGAAACAATCCCTACTTGAAAGGAATCGAGTTTGAGGGACAACAAGGTCATCTATTAAATATACACAGAATAAAAAAATGTAAAGGACACAAGATCCTATTGTGCTTTTTGTGTGCTGTCAATTTTAGAAAGCATTGATCTGGTAGAGCCTTAAAGGTTCTACTTCATCAAGGTATCTCTCATGGACATGTAAAAATAGTACATAATTCCTTGAAAAAAATATGATATATATTATTACTTATAGCTACTAATTATTACTCCTTACCATTATTACTAGTATTATTTATTACTAGTATTTTTTACTACTTATTACTAGTAATCAAACAAGGCATAAAACAGAGAGGTAGAAATGTAGGCTTGACAATGGTTTATTACTACCATGGAAGAGATCCGGTGTAAAATCCAAATTGAAGAGTGGTTCCTTGTAGGTGGTAAGGTTACCTTCACTGTGTAGCTTCAGAAAGATAGTGGGCAATAGCATGATAATAACAATAGGAATTGTCAACCTCTACATAGAACTCAAAGCTCTGCAAAGCCCTTCACAAATATTACCTCATTTGATCCTCACGATAACCCTGGAAGGTATTTGCTATTATTATTTCTATTTTACAGATGAGGAAAAGGAGGCAAATAGAGGTTAAGTGATTTGCCCAAGATCATGGAGCTAGTAGGTGTCTGAGGCTGGACTGAAACTCAGATTTCCTGACTCCAGGCTCGGTGCTCTAACCATTGTACCACCTTGTCAGTGATGTAGAGACAATTTTTGTTTCATGATGTTTAGAACTAGAAAGCTTCTCAGATCCCTTCGCACTCTTAAATTTTGTGATTTTTAAAATTATTCTTTATTTCTTGTGAGCCAAGAAACTTTTAAGGAGAGAGTAATGAGACCAATTAGCATTATGGAGAGTCTACTTTTTCCACCCCGCTGGACATGACTTCTCTCCTCTCGGAAATCCCATTACATTTATTATCTTGGACATTGATGTAGCTCTTATAGTGTAGTGTTATAGGATTTAGAGCTAGAAGGGACATTTAGAAATAAAAAAAAATAGTCATTACTATTTGCTAAACTCTATAGTAAGCATTAGGAATACCAAGAAGAAAGTCCTTGTCCTCAAGAAAGTCCCGTTCTATTTGGGGAAGCAGTGGAAAGAACAAGTATTAAGTACCTATTCTATATGCCAGGCACTTGGCTATATATTTTACCAATATTATCTCACTTTGCTTTTACAGAAACTCTGGGAGGTAGGCACTATTTTGATTTTCATTTTACAGTTGAGGAAACAGGCAGAGTTTGAGTGACTTGTTTAGGATCATATAGGGAGTAAGAGAGTAAGGGTAGATTTGAACATGGGTCTTGCTGCCTCCGGTCTTAATAGTCCATTCACATTGTCACTGAGCTGCCTTCATACATCACACATAGGAGAGTCCAGATACAGAGCAAATGGAAAGGTCCTGTTATCTTTAGGTGTGGTGTTGACAGGGTACTGACTCAAGCTGAGACCTTTGCTCTTTACCCCAAAAGAATTTGAGTCCCATTTGTCTATCGGCCTTGGAAAATCCACCTTGAACTTTCTTTGAATCTTCTGGCTTGATCGGGCAGTTGCCTGGGGCCGTAAACCTTCCATTATTTCTATGCCCAAATCTAGGTAATCCTTAACCTAGTCTAACCCTCCATGGTCTGTAATCTCCAAGTAGCCTTCAACTACTTCCCACCCTTGATCCCATTCTCTTGGTTCCTGACGTCTGACCTCTAGTCACCCCAGACTGCTTGGCCAACCTCTAGATCCCTCCTATAGTCTTTCTATATGTAAGATCCATCTTGTTTCCATGAAAGTGCCAGAATTCCTTTAGAGTCTAGCCAATGCTGACATTTCTTAAGAGCCTGGCCAATGTGGCAGATTTTTTTCTTTGCCTGAAAGAAGGCTTGGGTCAAATTCACTCAGGCAGGACCCAAGTGTTGCTATTTCAGAGTCCTAGCACCCCTAAACCTCACAGTGTTATGGTGGATAGTGAGTGCCAAGAGTCAAAGCATCATACACCTAGAGCTGGAAAGGACCTTAGAGATGATCTAATACAATTTTACCCATTAAGAAAGTGAGAAGTTGTGGCTTGTCTAGGATAACACAGTAAAAGTCTAAAGCCAGGTCTCTTGTTCTTTCCAGTTTATTATGTGTCCTCTTAGGTCCTTCAGTTTCAGTGACAAGGCAGATAGCAACACCTTGGAGTCTATAGGGTGAGGAAAGCAGAGTGGAAATTAAAATGCAATATTCCTTAGAGCCTGATGTCATAGTGTTGAGGTTTAGAGGTTTAAGGGTACTCAGGACACCAAAATACCCACACACCAGGTCCTGCTGAATAAATTCGACCCAAGCCTTTTTAGAGCCAAAGAAAACCAAAATTTGTTAAAGATTCACCATATAGGGTAGACTATTAGAAAATCTCACCATTTTGTGTCACTTGTAGTGACAAGCAGGCCAGAACAATATGAACTGAGTTAGATTGAATCTGAGCACCTTCATGAAGGCAAGATGGATTTTATATACAGAAAGCCTGTGGGAGGGATCTAGGGGTGGTCAAGTAGTCTGGAGTGATGAGAGGAGGGGTTTAGGAAGGATCGTTATGGAATTGGGATGACTGGGGGGTCTGGGGTAAGGTCAGACTCCAGGAATGGGATTAAGGGTGTGGAATAGCTGAAGGTTACCTGGAGATGACAGACAATGGAGGGGCTAGGCTTGTTTAAGGATAATAGATATAGGCATAGATATTTTGATGGATCAAGGGTGGGAATGGCCAGAGGCAATCTAGAGCTAACTAGACAAAGGAGGTAGAAGACTACAGATTTGGGCATGGAAAGCCAGATCAAGGGGGAAGATTCAGGGTAGAGTTCAAGCCCAGATTCTCTACCCAATCATTGGCAGTTGGTTAGGCTATGAGATTCTCTATCTTAATGGAAGTATTATATAGGTGGGGGCTGGATCAGGAAGGGAAAGCAGTCAAGACTGGCCTCAGATAATTGAGGGAAGGGGTCTCTTGCCTTTGTGGTGGAGTCTGCCTTCTGTTGCCTAGTGGTGTGTTCTGAGTGGATGGGGGTTGGGCCGGAGCACTTGGGGAGAGAGGTCTGAAGGAATTGAGGGGATTAGGACAGCAAGTAGTTAACTGTGGAAATCGAGAGAGCCACACTGACTATTTTAGGACTCATTCTAGAGCTCACTCAGTACCCTGTCTATTCAATTTTGGGTCTAGTCCAAATTCTGTCTTGTGAGAAAAGTTTATTCAATTATGGGAATTGGGAAAAAAAACTGTATTGTATTGTTTGAACCAAACTCGGCATGGACAGGAAGCTAGACCACCTCTACTTGCTGCTGAGAGACTCTTTAACTAAGAATCTCGATTGTGCTGACCAGAAATCCAGTCAGATCCAAAGAGTGATACAAAGAGTTTTCTCACACTTGTACATCTTAGGCAACTCATGTCTTATTTGAAAACTGGACTCATACTGGTCAGTCAGTTACATTTTCCATGTTCTTTTGATTGTTGACAAACACTTGGGAGGAGAGGGATATTTCTTTTTTTCTGAATTCAGGGAACTGCATCTATTGGCTCTCCCTCTCCCAATTTAGAAAGTCCCTGATCTTTCTTCCAATTAGAAATCAGATTGCCTAATGTTGTTTTGTTTCTGCTTAATTCATTGGCTATATGTGGTCAATTGATTTTTAATGTATAAAAGTCCATCTTGCCTTGCATTGTGGTCCAACCCTAAGCTAAGGAAAGGGCCTGGTCCCAATATGTTGGGCAATTGGCATGTATTGCTTAATAAATTGATTTGCTTGGGAGATCAGACATTGGTTTCCTCAGTCATTTCATCTCATCTTCCACAAATACTTAATAAATAATTCAATTCAATTCAATAAACATTTATTAAGGGCCTTCTATGCGAAAGGCATTGTGGTCACCCAGCCTCTCCCTGAAGATTTCCAGGGAACAGGAACAACTTTCTGAGGTATCTCACTGCAGTTTTGGATAGCTTTAATTGTTAGAAAATGTTTCTCGACCTCAAGGTTAGATTTACCACTTTTGCCATTTCTGCTTGTTGCTCCTCCTTCATGTCCCTGGGGGCAAAGGCAACAAATCTGATTCCTTTTCCACATAGCAGCTATCTTATCCCTTGGCCCAGGACTGTACCAATACTGTCCACCCAGAGCATCTACCATGTGCCTCTCATTATGTTCACCTGAAGCTGCCAAAATTAGCCAGAGGCAATTGCACCAATGTATCAAATAAGAAAATAAGTTTCATTCTGAAAACATGACAATGTGTTCCTTGATGCTTCCATCTTCCATTTTGCATGTACATGACTGACATGTGAAAACATTGCTTTCTTATATATTTGTGTTTTGTTGGACTCAAAACAAAATGACTTTTTTTTTTTAGTGAGGGAGGGAGAACTTTTTTTTCATGAACCAGAGTACATCAGGTCATATAAAATGAATTTGCCATGGGAGCCACTGGCAATCTATGCAAAAGCCAGGACACAATATGTACCAATCCAAATGTGAATTGAGATGTATAAGACAAAAATCTCTGGTGATAAAACCTATACTAAAATGTCTGGGGGACAAGTGAGCTTCTCTAGCAATGGTATCAGGTGATTTCTTGGATACTCTAAGAAGCATATTTTTTCTAAGATGACTCAATAGGCAATCTATAGATTTTCTGATTCCTGTGCATGCTTAAATGTGAGAATTTATTTATATTAATTTATGTCCTATAGGCATGAAGAGATGGAGAAGTTCAGTTTTAACTTAAAAAAAAACTGCACATGCATGCGATTGATGTGTTTTACCTCATGGACTGTACAGAAATATTGCCGTGGCTTTATCTGCTAGATCTTGAACCATTTATTATAGCTCCAGAGAACCCTGATATTAAACTGCTCTTTGAGTCTTATCCAGGCATAATGTGCTGTTCAGTTGAAAGGCTGGTACTGTGAAGAAGATGCAGAGGGTGTAATCACGGCCATTACAGAGAGCCATCAATGTAGCCAAACCTACACTTTCCACAGTCAGCAGTAGGCAGCTTCATGAAAAGGAACTATTAGAAACCAAACCTAGCACTCGATGTGTAATAAATGGCAAAGAGAAAACCTATTAGGGAACGGCTTCTACAAAAAGGGAAAATGCTGTCATACAGAAAGAGAAAAGATTCAGTGTTCATTTAAAAAG
This sequence comes from Phalanger gymnotis, assembly GCA_028646595.1. NCBI lineage: Eukaryota > Metazoa > Chordata > Mammalia > Diprotodontia > Phalangeridae > Phalanger > Phalanger gymnotis. The sequence goes on along the minus strand of CM053626.1, from coordinate 131,207,106 downwards.
GTCAACTTTTCAGGATAAACTGACAACGCTGGTATTGGAAAGCTGCCACCTCAGATCACCGTTTAGAGCTTCAAATACCACATTTCACCCTGTGAGTTACACGGGCTTGGGTTGGAAAGAGAACACATCTTCTCACTCATCTTGGGGGTTTTTTCTTCTTCTTGAGGCTGGTCCATTTTTAGTCACTGATTAAATGGAACCGGAGCATTGGAGTGCGGCATTTCCGTTACCACCTGTCTTTTGAATCTAAGAGACAACCTAGGTGGAGAGTTTTTCTTTTTCTTTTTTTCTTTTTTCCTGTGCTCTCCAAAAGTGCTTTTTGCCCAAGGCTGGGAAATCAATACCAAACAAAACTGCATTTTCTCTGAAGCATGGAGAGGATCAGTGAGATTTCAAACTGTTGGGTAGAGGGGCTATGGAACTGAAGCCCTTTATAGTTTTAATATGAGGCAATATCATAAGAAAGAGGGAAAATAGACAGTATAAGATAGGTAGCTAGGTGGCACAGTGGATAGAGCACTATTGAATTTGGAATCAGGAAGACTTATCTTCCTCAGTTCAAATCCAGCCTCAGACACTTACTAGTTGTGTGACCCTGGGCAAGTCACTTAACTCTGTTTGTTTATGTTACCTCACCTATAAAATGAGCTGGAGAAGGAAATGGCAAACCACTCCAGTATGTTTGCCAAGATAACCCCAAATAGGGAGACAAAGAGTCATATTGACTGAAGTGACTTAACAACTGGAGAGTATGAAGGAAGATAAGGAACTTGGATCTGAACTTGACACAATATAAGGAGACAGTGTGGTACAATGGAAAGAGGACTAATTCTGTCATCAGAGGGTTCAAATCCTGCCTCTGGTATTTACTTCTTGGGTGACTTTATGCAAATCACTTAACTTTCATGATCTTCTGTCTCTTCTTCTCTAAGAGGAGATCTAGAAGCACAACTCATTTCTAGACAAGAAGATTTGGGATTCATTCATAGGATTTAAAATTGGAAAGGACCTTAGTGACCCACTAACTCAACTCCTTTATCTTACAGAGGAGGAAAGTGAAGGCTGAGGCTGTTTATTTTTAGGCACTTAGGAGAATTCTGGAGAAGGTCTACATATTTCTTCTCTTGGTTAAGTAATTAGAGTTTTAATCAACAGAAAAGGTTCAGCACAGAAAAATAAAACCAAAATCCAAGGAAAAAATGGAGTAAAAGGAAATAAATTACAATGGTGGTCTATGCAGTTGCTTTTTTAGAGCAGACAAATCTGTGTCTTTTCGAACAACCATCAACATAAAAATGGAGACTGGACCCAGGGATATACTGCAAATTGAGATTGACTACTGAGATTGTAGTCCCTCATTTAAAGGAAAATATTGTGTACTCTAATTATCAGGCTGCAGCACACTATTTCACATTGTTCCTCTCTTCCTCAAACTATTACTATCCAGGGAAGCTAAGCATTTCTGAGTGCCAGGCTGACATGGAGGTCAGAAAAGGTGTGTTTTTTAATAAAGCATCAGTGAGGGGTGGAATTAGAAACCAAGGTCTGATGGCAGCTCTAGATTTAACCAATTAAGAAAGAAAAACCTATAATAATGATGGCTAGCCACTTGGATTGATAAATCAACATGAAAATAATAGCATACTCCCTTGTAATGCAAACCCTTTGAGTGATTAGCCAGTACAAAGTAGGGCAACCAAAGAGGACCACAGACATAAGGGTGTGATGTTAATGGATTATATTTGTCATTTTTGTTCTCCTACCAATTGTCTTTGACCTCAAAGTGGATTCCGATTGCGCCATTTTCTATTCGTCCTATAATTTTTTCATGGAATAGGATGTGAGGTTTCAGATGTATCTCTGTTCTTTGAGAGAAGGAAGTTGACTAGCACACTTTGACTTTAACCCATTGTTCAATATCAAACATCCCCAAAGTAGTTGCCTTGTAGATTAAATATGGTTCAAATCTGGGCTCTTAAGCACAGGTCTGACCACGTCACTCTTCTGTTCAAAAATACTTCCTTTGGCTTCTTCCTGTGCCGCTCAGATAAAATATAAAATCTTAGACTTGACATTTAAAGACCCTAATACTCTAGGCGGAGTGCCCCCCTCCCCTCTGACTTTCAAAGTCCTTCACAATGCGACTCCAATTTATCTTTGCAGGTCATCTACATAGTAGTTAGAGTTTATATAGTGCTTTGTTTTCCAACTACTTCATAAATATTGCCATTTTATCTTTACAACAAACTTGGAAAGTAGGCGCTTCCCCTTTTTACAGGCAAGGAAACTGAGGCAAACATTAAGTGACTTGCCCAAAGTGACACAACTAATTAGCGTCAGAAGCCAGATTTGGACTCAGGTTTTCATGTCTCTAGGCCCAACATTCTATCCACTGAGACATCTAACCGGAAACATTATATCCTCATTTCAGGAATGATTATATTTTAAAATAGAGGGCAATTATTTTTATGTTTTTGGTTGTTTGTTCTGGGCTAGGAATTTTCCCTAGTTGACATATATTTGGTAGGTCTCATTAAATATTTGTACTCTACTCCTTTCCCCAGGAAAACCGTGCGTTTATTGGGGTGGAAGGGATTTAATTTAAATCTTCTAGCCCTTAGTTCCTAGGAAAATCCTGGAAGTGTTGATGATTAATTTAGGGTATGGTAAGTTCAGTGATACGGTACTGAGAACGCAGTGATTCTAGACTCAAGAAGTTTTAGAAACTGTAAAGATATGAACATATAGGATGATACATTTAGAGTTGGGAAGGATCTTTGAGGCATTTGGGGCCACTGAGTCCAGTCCTCACATTTTCTAGAAGAGAAAACCAAGGTACAGAGAGTTTACATGACTTGTCATGGGTCACTTAGGTTTTACCTGGTTCTTCTTGATACTGAATCTAGTATCCTATCCACTATACCATGGTACCTTGAGAAATTCCTGGACCTTTAGAGGTGAGATCAAAGAAGAGTTTGAGGAAGCCCAGAACCGCTGAGGCTAGATAGAAAGAAATCAGTTCCTAGAGATGTGGTTTTTGATTTCCTAGATCTAGGGGCCTTCTGTAGCGCAACACTGATTGAATTGGTGGAGGGGAAGCTCAATTTCTGGGCTTTCTGAATTGCATTAAAGTGCAGAGGCTTCATAAATACTGCATAGGCAGTGTGAAGCCAGAGGAGATAGACTGGAGAGAAATACCTTTCTGGGTAGGGAAGTCCTTTGTCCATATTCCTCTGATCTATATTCCCCTTCTCTTTTAAAAAAAAAAATTCAGTTTCAAATTCTATACCTTCCTTCCACCTTCCCTACCCATTGAGAAGGCAAGAAATACAATTTATTTCTCCTTTCTAAGCTGTGGCCAAGATGGTTTTCCATTGAAATGATGGGATAAAGTTATAGCTTGTGAATTGAAATTGTATTTTTAATCACTTTGCAAAGGGTTAAAAATTTAGAATTTTGCTTCATATGTGAGGAATCAGAGTGACAGCAAAGGTTTTCGTGCAAAAAAGAGAAGGAATTTTTAAAACCAGCATAGATCAGTGAGCTTCATGACAATCCCTGGCATGATTTTGGTCTGGGGTATAACTAGTGGAATTATTTGGGAGCACTTAGAATGGAAAACAATGATCACTCTGAGTCAGAATGGGTGTAAGAAGAAATTATGCCACCATAATAACATTTCTTTTCTAGAGAAAAGTCACAGACAAAGTCAATCTGCATTTTAGTGAGGTATTTTACAAAGTCTTTCACAATATCCTTGTGGATTACAAAGAAATTTGGTTTGAATAACCATATGGCTGAATAACCAGAACCAATAAGTGGTGATTAATGTGTCAATGGAAAGCTGGAGGAAGGTATCTAGTAGTGTTCCAGGGCTCTGTCCTTAGTTCTCTTCTATGCGATACTTAAAAAAAAACCAATGCCATCATTGACTGCATGCTGATCAAATGTGTGGGTAACTCAAAGTTGAGAGGAACAGCTATTACCTTGAATGACAAACTTATAATCTGAAAAACTCTTTCCAGACAACAGTCATTCTGAAAGAAGGCTATTCTAAAGAAGAGCTACCAGGATGGTGAAGGAACCTGAAACTGTACCTTATGACTGACTATAACTGTACCTTATATCTGACCTTAAGACTAACTAAAGGAAACAGGATTGTTTAGATTAAAAAAGAGAAGATTTAAGGCACTATTAGGAGGTAGTAAGTTCCCCATTTCTGGAGCTCTTTAAGCGAAGGCTAAATGACTGCTTGTGAGTTATAATCATTTTATCAAATAAAAGTAGGACTAAATTACCCTTGTCTCTGGAATTTGTTGGGTATGAGTTAAGCTAAATGTCTTCTGATGCCCCTTCCAATACAGGCATTCTATTATCCTAGGAGGTGCTGCGCTACAAATACCTTGTGCAAAGGTTCAAAATTGCTCAAAATTCCCAAAAGCAAGCTTGACATAGGCTGCAGAAGGGGAGAAGGATTGCCAAATCAAAAGTCTAATTTGCTATTTCTTTCTAACCACCAACACTCTGTGAAGCTTCTTGAAACCATGATGTAACAGTCCAGATAAATGAGAGGAGCTGTCTTACCAAAATCTATGAAATGTAAAGTCATAGGCATGGCCACAAGTTCACAAGCAGAAGCTCAGGGCCAGAAGTTCATGGCTATGGTAGTAAGCTCTGGGGCAAGGAAGCTGCTTGGACCATTGGTGAGGTTCAGTCCAGGATACCCCAGTTCATGTTTTATACACACTAATGTCTGCAGTGCAAATTTGCATTTTTAATTGTGTATTTGCCTGAAAAGCTTTGCTCAATCTATTATTTCAGGAAATTCTTAACAGTCAAATACTGTTACATATGGCTGAATCTCAGCTAATTGTGCAGAAATAGGCAATGGTGGGGGACCAGGTGGAGGGGACAGCTAATCTCTCATACTATCTTTTTGGTGAAATTCCTTCCCTCCTTTGGGCTTAATTCCATTGATAATTCTTTCACGAAGCTTTCCCTGATATCCTCCCTTTCTTCTAACATCTTTTAACATTTTGTCAAGCTTTCTTCTTTGCCCATTTCACAACCTTCCTTTTACTGTAGTTATTTGTATAAGTCTTATCTCCAGGAGGGGCAGCATGGCATAGTCATAGAACTGGCTTTAGAGACAAGCGGACTTATGTTCAATTCTGGCCCCTTATACATACAACTTGGATCTGTTCTGTGAAGTTTGGATTCAGTCAAAGGGCAGCACTTGAGGACCAAGAGGGCCACATGTGGCCTTGAGGCCACAGGTTCCCCACCCCTAACCTAACCTCTCAGTGTCTCCAGGCAATTCTCTCAGACTATAAGATGTGGAGAAAATGCTAATATGGATTAATAGAGGGAATTTCTCATAAGGAGTTTCCTGTGCCAATGAAATAATTCACAAGTCTAGTCACATCCTATCTTATCCTCAGAACTGGAACTAAGATTTTTTTTTTCCCCACTCATGGAGCAAAAAAAAAAAAAAAAGAACATGACAATTTGATATCAAGGACAGTCCTCTTAGGAGAGGCCTTAACCCTTTCTCTCATTAAAGGCAAGGAACCAATACTAGATTCTAATAGGAAATTTTACCACAAATCTCATAAAGAATTTTGAAACTCGATTAATATAAAGTTAAAATTAGAGGAAAAATACCTTCATATCATCATAGATTTATAGCTGGAAGAGACTTTAGAAGCTATTGAGTCTAAACCCCTCATTTTAAAGATGAGAAAACTTAGGCATAGAAAGATTATCTACCTCACCTAGGGTCAAACAACCAGCAAGCCAGAGAAGTAGCATTTGAACTCGGATTTTCTTGACTTGAAAATCTACCCACTACTCTACCTTTCTCTCCATTTTTAACAACAGGAAGCAAATATCCTTTTCCAAGCATAAAGGTGTTATGAGTGAGCACTGTTTGTGAGTTGATTTTCAGAGGGGAAATCAGTTCCAATGTGTCTTCTGCAAAAGGTAGGTCCAAAGAGAGCTTTATGCATTTCTGAAAGATGTCATTTCCGTTACATTAGTATTTTATCATTTCACACGTTGTTGCCATGAAAGTGAATAACCCAATGTAAATTATGCATTTTAAAGAGTCTCTATTCTCCACAAGATAAAGACATGAATATCAAATAATTTTTATGGTAATGTTGACAGAGGAAACACAGCAGAAACCTGACCCTGGCTTGAAAATAATTTCCACTTAAGTCATTCATTGCATCTTAAAGATTTGTCGCCGTCACAAAGGCAGTGTTTCAATTAAAGAGAAACTGCCCAGGTTGTTAGGTCTGAAAATCACACTAAAATATTCAAATCATGTTTTATGTTTTAAACTGAGCCTTGCTGTAGAATTCTGCTTTCAAGAAACAATAAATCATGAGGTACAGGAAATAAATCAGATGAGGGAAAAAATCCTCTAACATGCATAGTTTGTGAGGAACCCAAGGCAGAGGAGCAATAGCCAAGTGGTGATGGATTTTGCAAGAGATCTCTATGATTTAACCCAATACAAAAAAGAGGCCCTTTTAAAATTGTCACTCCTATTAAAATTTCTTTTTTTATCTTTGTTTAGCATGAAGCATTGCTTTAAAAAGAAAAGAAAGCATAAGAGAGCTGAATACTTGAAGGTGAGGCTTTAGAGTAATGAAATTAAAACACTGACATAGGGCAGATGTCATATCAGGTCCATTCACATCCAGCACTATTTTTTTTGATGGTATCCTTAGGGTTCCCCCACTCCTACCCCAGGGGCATTGAGATTTCACTATTTTTTTTTCTTAAAGGCATATCTTCAGATTAAAGAAAATGAATAGCAGTGATACTCCATCTTTGTCAAGTATGACATCTCTCTTTGCATGATTTTATGATATTCTACTTCTGTTCTTAATATTATTTTGTGCTAGAATTATTTGAGTAAAGAGTTGATCAACTTAGCCCAATGGGGTTGAAGTAATAAAGCCACGTCTGGAACTTTGATTGCCTTCTAGGAAGGCTGTGGAAACTCCCATCATTAATTCATTGAGGACACCTCGTGGGAGCCTGAGTACTGGTCCAAATGTTTGAACTTCTTTGAGGATGAGTGACAGCTTTCACTATCCAGATTGATGTAATGGGCTCAAAGTACTACAGATCATAGCCATCCCTTTGTGCCAGGTTTATAAAATTCAGGGCAGGAAATTCTGCCAGAGCTACAGTTAGATACCCAGAACAACAGAATCACAGCAGAACTAAAAATGAATGTGTCTCAAGGGAGAAGTGCTAATGGAAGTTTTGGAAAAGCAACTTTGGGATCTTTCAACTATGTGGCTCTAGAAGAGGATGGAATTATGTGAATGATCACATGAATGGTGCCTGGGTGGGGGGGCTGAGCCAAGATGGCGGCTGGAAAGCAGGGACTAGTGAGCTACCCCCCAAGTCCCTCCAAAAACCTATAAAAAATGTCTCTGAACCAATTCTAGAACTGCAGAACCAACAAAATAGCACAGGGAAGCAGGGCTCTAGCCCAGGGCAGCCTGGATGGTCTCTGGGTAAGGTCTATCCCACATGGAGCTGGGAGCAGAGGGGAGCAGAGCTGAGTGGAGGAGACTGGGAGCC